>VXBC01004684.1:178480-207665 GCA_013399945.1 Ploceus nigricollis | reverse complement strand
CTAGTTTGAAAATATGTTGCCTAAAGTCTTTGAAACCTAAACTGTCTTCTCTGTCAGCATCTGTCAAGAGGGACTCAGCCGTGAGAAAAACTTATCAAAAAACAAGCGCTGAAACTCCACCAGGAGCCTTTCCGCAAAGATTCGCGCCGGGAGAGGTTTGTGAGGATGGTTTTCCCTNGAGGGGTGCGGGATGCGAGGGCTGCAGGGTGCGGGGTGAGAGGGGTGCAGGGTGAGAGGGATGCGGGGTGCGCGGTGCAGCGCGGAGAGAGCGCGAGGTGCGCGGTGAGAGCGGTGCGCGGGGTGTGTGCGGTGCAGGGGTGCGGTGCGGTGCGGACGGTGTGCGGCGTGCGGCGGTGGGGGCGGAGTGTGCGGCGCGGGCAGTGTGAGGTGCGGGGTGTGTTGAGAGTGGCGTGTGTGCGGTGCGGGGGGTCCAGCGCAGGAGCCGGAGGAGCCGCTGCTGCCCCTTGGGACCGGGCGCTGTCAGCAACAAAAACGGCCGGGCAGTGCGAGGTGAGAGGAGTAAGGGTAGGAGTTAAGGAGGGGGGTATGGGTGGGGAGTTTGGTTTCTCCTTGTGGTTGGGTTGTGTAGGAAACTGGGGTGTAATCATGCTGTAATGTATTCAGTGTCACATACAGACCTATCTGATCCAGGAAGTGAAGCATTGTTGGCTGCTGTTCAGAATTCAGATCATTGCTGGAAAGACGTCTTTGGATTTGTTTAGAGAGGAAGGTGAACGTTTCTGAATTGGGAAGAAATTCCTGCGACAGCAGCACGGGATGGTCAGGCAGCCTGCTTGAGCACAGAGCTCACCTGTGAAGTTCTTGCTCTTCTTGCTCTGTGAGAGAGTGTGTGGTCCCAAACCAGCCTCCTTCTGACACACCACTGGTACTGCTCCCCAGCAGGGAAGACTGGGGTCAACCATGCCTCACTTGCTGCTTCAGCCATACAGGTCACAGGTGACAGGGTTTCTTGAGGAGTTTGACCATTACTCTTCCCTGGCCAAATTCATGTCCATCTACCACGCAACTAACAGGAGCATCTTCAACTGGACAGAGAGCCGCATTGTTGAGTGGGAGAAATTTGCTGAGCTGGCTAAATATGAGCCAGAATCCCAGAAGCCAACAGTGAAAGCGCTCCTAATCGCGGCGTACTCGGTCATTATCATCATGTCTCTCTTTGGGAACATGCTGGTGTGCCACGTGGTGCTGAAGAACAAGAGGATGCACTCAGCCACCAGCCTCTTCATCGTCAACCTGGCAGTGTCAGACATCATGATCACACTGCTCAACACACCTTTCACCTTGGTAAGTAGCTGGTCTTGCTGTCTCTTCGACCAGGACAGGAGTCTCCCACCCACCAGAACTCTGCCTGGTGGTCATAGGCTTTCTGTGCACTCTCTCCTAGGGCTGAGGTGGGAACCCAACACCTCCAAGTCTAACTGATAACTCTACCAGGCAAGTAAAACACTGTTCAGCAACCTGTGGGCTCTCTGTTGCTCTGTTAGACTCTGCAACTCCTAGAAACTCCAAAGTGTCACAATGTGTGCTACCAAACCCCACCAAGAGCTTCTTGGGGAATGGGAACAAGTCTCTGTGTTTTTAATGTTCATGCAGGAGAGCACTAGAGAGTCCCTTAGTGGGTGAGAACAGTCTGAATGCCAGTCATACTGGGTGACTGGAACAAAATAGTCAAGCTTTTCAGAGATGCCAGCTGGATAAAGGCTTCAATGAAAGCTCTCCAAATCTGACAGTGGGGTTGATATCAAACCTTGGTCCACTTCTTCCAAATATAGTTGTTAGTGTAATAAAAAGTTTTTACCACTGTTCACAGTGTCTGTAGAACAGGCCAGGAGAGCTGTGGCATCACCACTTCATAATCAGTGGGGTTTGACCCTATAAACTCTTCTGTACAGGTGTTTCAGAGACCAGGACAGCTCATCTTTCTATAAGTTTCAGGTGAAGCTGCCCAACCAGCCAGAACCCGTGAGCTAGCTCAGGTTCCAGCTGTGGGACTTGTTGGAAAACAGAACAAATCCCCATGGATTGGTTTTGAGCACATTTTCTGGCTGATGAGCTGTTGTTTCCCCTCAGGTCCGCTTTGTGAACAGCACGTGGATTTTTGGAAAGGCCATGTGCCACATCAGCCGCTTTGTGCAGTACTGCTCCCTCCACGTCTCCACGCTGACCCTCACGGCCATCGCGCTCGACAGGCACCAGGTGACACTGCCTGCCCCCCTTCCTTCCCAGGCTCTGGGAGGACACTTGAGCTATGACAAGTTTTTACCCGTGTTTGTCCATGGCCATGACAAATGCTGGCTGTGTGTCCAGTGCAGGGCAGCAAGGACAGCCCAGGCCATGTGCTTGTTCCTAGCAATCACTCCCCTTTCATGTGCTATTGTCAAATAGTAAGTTCCAGACTATCAGATTTTATCAGCTTAAAGATCTAACAAAGAAAATGTCATGAAAGGTGAATTTTTGCCTCAGCAGAGGGGAGGAAAGCTCAGCTTCACAGGCCCAGCTAGAACAAGAGACATTTCTTATATAGTTCATATAGAATAAAAAACATACCCTTGAGGGAAGACACTTGGGTAGATATCAGAAGATATCTTTTTTTTTTTTGATCTAATGTAACCTCCAGCTTAAGGAAAACGGTTCTCACATAACAAGATTGAGGATAAAGTTTGAAAGCTCTTCTGAGCAGACTGAGAAGTTCAATGTTTCCCATTTTCCAGGTCACTCTAATGAACAGGACATTTCCCTAATCATGGCTGTAATTTTCCTGTCATTAGCTGTGTGAGGTTATGTCACAAACTGCCCACTCACGTGGGCTGTGAGGGCCTTTCTGTGGGAGAAGGGTCACGACGGAGTCTCTGTTGCAGGTCATCCTGAACCCCCTGAAGCAGAGGATGTCCCTGACAAAGGGAGCTCTGAGCATCTCTGTTATCTGGCTGATGGCAACCTGTTTCTCCCTGCCTCATGCTGTCTATCAAAAGCTTTTCCAGTATAACTACAGGTGAGTGATCTCCCCTTGCCAGTGAGCGTGTGGAGTCTGGCAGCCCTTGTGCAGTGCCACTTGCTCAGCAGGGAGGGCACCTGAGCCTCCCAGGCATGGGATGGGTGATGTGGGATGAGAAGGAGTTGGTGTATGGGTGACATCCCACTTCCCCCAGCAGAGGCTGGGGCTGTGGAAGAGCTGCCTGGGCTGTGCTCTGCCTGGCTGGCTGTCCAGGTTTGCTCTTGCCACCTCCTGCATACCCAGATGAGGCTCTGGGTCCCAGTCCCAGGCACAGCCTGGCTGGAGCACTGCTGTTGGCAACACACACCTCCTCCAGTGCCACGGCCCTGCCAGGAGAGGCTCTGTCCTGAGAAGGTAATTTTCTCCTGAGGGACTTTCCTCTTCCCTCCTTTTGCCTGCTCAGCTCCTCAGACCCAGCAAGACCAAGCCCATCCAACTCGCCCAGGCAGGGAGGAGAGAGAGAGTCAAACTGCAGTTTTAAAAAGAAAGAAAATAAGCTTCCTGTTGGGAATACCTGTGCTGACATCACCAAGGCTCTGCAGGGAGCAGGAGCAGGGGACCACCCTGGTTTGTCAGCAGGGCTACTGATCTCTCTTCCCTAGGATTTCATACTTTGATTCTCAGGTTGTGACTTCCCTGTATTTCATCCATGTGGGTTTACAAAGCAGGACTAACCTTCCCTGAAGCTTGAGGTTCATCTGTCCAATGTTACACTAATGAGAAAAACATAGAGAACATACATTCTTCATGAAGCAGGGCTGTGGGGCACCAGTGTGGGGCAGGTGAGGGACCAGTGCTTTGGCAGGAACTGGAGCTGTCCTGGTGTGCCATGGTGCCTCTCCTCAGGAAAGGGAACTAACTCTGCTTGGCTGAACACAATGACAGCAGATGAAATGAAATTTCACATCAATGTAAGGACTGAAATACCAGAAGAAAGAGAAGGTTTTAATGTAGAGGAAAAGAAAGAGAAAGGAAAAAAAAATTAAAAGCAGAAGCTTATCTCCCCACAAAAGGCCCGGCAATAGCACTTGTCTCTGCTGTCATCCTCTGCCAGGGAGGAATACAAAACCCAGACTCTGGCATTTTACCTTGCAGTCCTTTCCTCTGTGGTACCCAACCTGTTCTGTCCCTCCTGTCCCCACCAGCCTGTGGCATTGCTGTGACCTCTCTTGTCTAGAAAACAGTCTGTAACAGTACCCAAGTGGGATTTTTGTGGCAGGTGTCACGCTGCTGGTGCTGCCCTTCGCAGGAATGCCAGCCTTGAGGCCAAGGGGATAATCTTACCATGACCTGTATTTTCAGGCTGAGATCAGCATCCCAGGGAGTGGGGCAAGGAGACACTGACAGGCAGCAGGAATGAGATTTCTATTGTAGACATTGACCTTCTGTATAAAGGACAAATCTAATTTCCTGCAGCCCAGCCAGATCCCTCCTGTTGATGAGGCAGGAGAGTGTGAGTGCCTGCATAGGCTGTCACTGCTTTTGGTGTCCAAGGGGCTGCAAGAGCTGGAAGTGGGATGGGGGCTTCACAGCCCTCCCCTGCCTGTGCTTGTGCCTGATGTGCCTGACATAGCCAGGGGATATCATACCTCTAACAGTGCAGACTGTAAACACAGGGCAGGGTTACTCCGTGCTTGCGTTGCTCTGCAGCTGTGCTTGGGGATTAGGGAACAAATTGCTCATGAATGAACGAACCCTACGATCTGTTTCGGGGCACCTGTCTCTGCTCATCCTTTGGCATGGCCAGAGGAAACCGAGCCCTGTGTTGGCACGAGGCAGCTCAGCGATATAAGGACTTCCAGGACATGCTATTCCTGTCCCTGCTTTCCATTGAAAAAAAAAATCACAGTTGTAATATTGCTTGTAATAGCTCCTGCAGGGCCAGGGCTCCTGAGATTGCTACCAGGGAGTGGTTGATGTTCTGGGATGGGAAGCAGGGGCTCCACCAACATCCATCTCTGGCTGCACTACACAGCAGGGATCTGAGTCCCTGGTCATATCAGAATTCACCAAACACTGTCCTGTCAGATCCCCTTTGGCAGGTCCCCTGTGCCAGGGGTGAGGTCCCCCAGATGCAGGGGAGGAAAAGTCAAGACTGCAGTTCAAAAAAGATGATTCTCCCTTCTGCATCAGTTCCCGTCTTGAGTCGCGTCTCCGGGTCCTCCGCACTCGGTGAACCCATTGTCGCTCCTCTGACCTCATCCCCTGCTCCAGCTGCCTGTTCTCAGCAATCTCCTATTTGTGGCACAAAAGGCAGCTCCAGCAGTTGAAAACAGGATATTAAAGATACTAATCAATACTGCAGTGAATAGTACAGCTTGATGGAGCTAAAATCTGTGCTGCATAGAGGAGAAGCGAGGACAAGGGATGAAGAGAGAAGAGTAAAATGGAATAAGAGAAAGAAAAAGAGTGGGGAAAGGAAAGAAAAGGAGAAAACATCCACTGTAAATAAATTCCATTACACCAGCTGCAGGGTGTGGAGGGGACACACAGTGCAGTGAAGGGTGAGGGAATGAGAGCCACTGCTGGCCAGGCAGTGGGAACACACCCGGCTCCTGGGCCTGGATGGGATGGGACAGGTGTAAGGGATTGTTAAAATGTTGTGTATGGCTACACTCAGTTCTTTTGTTAGTTAATTGTCAGTGGTTCAACTGGAGCCAAGTGAGTAATCATCACACCACTTTTAAGAGGTAGCAGGAAGGCTGTAGGAGCTGATGGCAAGGGAATGGTGGGTAGGGAAGGGAAGAGTAGTTGGTCATGCCTGTGAGGCTTTCTCACAGTCTCCAGCCCTTCCCTCCCCTCCAGAATAGCTTTGGCTTAGAGCTGCTGTAGTGGCTCTGGATGAGGGATCCTGTGCTGGTGGCTATGGCAGGGCAAGGGGTCCTGGCTGCTGGGGGACACAGCAGGGTGGGTGCTCCCATGGAGGGCAGGGGCGACAGGTCCAGCCTGAGAGAGACATGCCAGAGCTGTGGCTCTGTGTCCTCCCTCTGTCCACAGTACACCTCTGAGCAGGTGGCTGTGGGCAGTGTGAGACCCCCACTGTGGTTTGCCGAGCCAGCAGCACTCAAGGGACAGCAATGGCCACATGCCATATCTGTATTTCCTGTTTTCAAGGGAAGCCACTGTCCGGAGTCTGTGCCTCCCTGACTTCCCCGAGCCCGCAGAGCTGGTCTGGAAGTATCTGGACCTGTCTACCTTTCTCCTTCTTTACCTCCTGCCTCTGCTGATCATCACCGTCACCTACATGCGTCTGGCCAAGAAGCTGTGGCTCCGCAATGCCATCGGGGACGTCACCACGCAGCAGTATGTCACCCACCACAGGAACAAGAAGAAGAGCATCAAGATGCTGATGCTGGTGGTGGTGGTCTTTGCAGTCTGCTGGTTCCCCCTGAACTGCTACGTGGTGCTCATCTCCAGTCTGGGCATCAAGACAAAGAACTGGCTCTACTTTGCCCTGCACTGGTTCGCCATGAGCAGCACCTGCTACAACCCCTTCATCTACTGCTGGCTGAACGAGAGCTTCCGCACGGGGCTCCGCTCCCTGCTCTGCATCTGCCACAAGGTGCCACAGCCTCAGGACCAGGCGCTGCCACCCAGGGCCACGTCCTGCCGCGAGGCGTGGCTGGAGCAGGCCAGGTGCAGGAAGGGACCTGCCTCCCAGGCCAGCTGCTCCACCAGGAACCTCCCAATGGCCAGCACGGACCTGTGAGCCACAGGGCTAAGGGGAGTTACCTGGTTGTGGGAGGCATCAAAGGGCATCTCCCAGTCTCTCCTCAGGAGCCAGCATTGCTACTCTGTTGTTTTACTGCTGATTTTTGGCTTGTCTTACTGTAGCCCCTCCTCTGCTTGGCATAGTGGGCACACAGCCTCTCCAGCACTCTACCAGTAAAACCACGCTGCAGCTGGCCCAGGGGGCAGGAGTATGTACAGGGGACATGGAGCTTCTCAGACATCATGATCTGCTTTCAGGTTTTCCCATTTGTTGCTATCAGAGGGAGTGGACCCAGGTTTCTGTCACTGGCCTGTAACACGTGCCATAACGTGGGGCTCTGCACAGCAGCAGAAACAAATCCCTGATGACAGGTGCTTGAAGGAGGGACTTGGACATGCAGATGAACTCCATCCACAGGGAGCCTCAGCAGTCAGTGTATAGCAAAGCCTCCAACAGAGGTAAGGATTGTTGATAGTGGTTTTGCTCCTCCTGCCCTGTCTCTGCCCCACCCACAGCAGCTGGAAGCCAGCCCCAGACAAGGGGAGCAGGGATGCACCCCAGGAGCCATGGCTGTAGGCTCAGATGGCACGATGACAGATTAATGTAGTCCACTGAGAAGTTCTTTTTATTATAAATATATTAATTCAGTAAAGAGAGCTACACTGGCACTTTATAAAAGGCCACAAAATATTTCATCAGGGCTGTAGCATTCACTCACTGAAGAATGGAATCATTCTGCATTGTTACTAGCTGCTGTAAAAGTCTCATTTAAACAACAGGAGGGCAAGAAAGGGCCGGAAGGAATGTCCTGTGAGAAGCAACCAAGGACTCTGGGGCTGTCTAGTTGGTGCAAACCAGGTGATGGATTTCAGCAGCCCAAGGACAGCCATGTCAGCTGGGGGGCTCCTGCTCTGCCCTGGTGATAGCCCAGACAGATCTTCTGCCCAGAGAGGCAGTGGAGGGGCTGGGTGGCTTGAGGGAATAAGGACATATTCCCACCACCTTCCCAGGGGGAGAATAAGCCAGACTAAAGAAGGGAAACTAAGAACTGATTTTTATGGGTTTTTGTTATTTTCCATTTGTGCAGTGGGAAGAAAAAGGACAGAAAGGAGGGGGATCCTAGCTTCAGGCCACTTGACCCAGCTGTACCTTGGGTGTGCACTGCAGTGCCTGCACCAGAAGAAAACAGCAGAACACGAGGAGTGGCAGCAGGAATGGATGAATACTTCGTCCCTGAGGCACTTTGCTTGGAGTCACAGTTATTGAACGTGGGAATTCAAAGCTCTCTGTGCTAGTTGCCAGCGCTCTCCTCCCTCAGTGCACAGAAGGTTTTGTTTTCAGTCAAAAAACATCACTGTGAGTTTCTCAAAATGTTAAAATAATCTCTAATTAATAGGTGTCACCTCATTTAAATAGTAAAAGAAGCTATCATTTGTTTTTTTACTGTTCCTTGCTCCTCACTAGCTTTTGGTGAGCAGCTCTCAAACTGCCATGTATTGTCTTTAATATTTATTAGGTTTGTTTTCCTTCCTTTTTTTTTTTTTTTTTTTTAATGTCTGAATAACCTTTTTCTGGAGGAGTCCAAGCCCTTACTCCAAAGAAGGGGTCTCTCCACACTCCCTTGATCTTCTGCTAATCCCTGTAGTTAGCTATCTCTTGCTGTCAGAAATAACCTGGCTGGTTTTCCTTGGATCTGTCAATCGCAGCATCTCCCCGTTGCTGAATTTTTCTCCCCTAAATGGGCAGGATGTAAGAGCTGACTGTATCGAATCTCCGTAATGGCTCAGCTATCTGGACTGATCATTATCAATGCCTGAGTGAGATTCAGAGCCTCAAGGCTCCTGTATCACTTGAGGATGCCCTAACTCCCAGCAGCTCTCAGGCAAACGTAGAATGCATGATATATATTAAAGAAAGTATAACCTGAGCGTCGTTTGACCAGGGCATGGACAGTGCCTGGGGGGCAGGAGGCTGCATCTCTGCTGGACTCCAAGCCAGGCTCTGGAAAAGGGAATCTCTGAAATTCGGCTTCTGCTGGGTCTGAGTCAACTCAGCACGTAAATAGATGCTTAAACATTCCTTATAAACATTCCTTAATCTGTCTGCAGTCCCGCCGGGCACGTGTGGAAATGGGTTCCTGAGCGGCGCCGGGATCCGAGGGAGAGCTCGCAGGGACAGGAGCAGGGCTGCTCTCCGGTCCCGGCCGGACAGGGCTGCTGGGGCAGCAGCAGCGCAGTTTGCTCCCTGCAGACCCGAGCTTGGGACCCGACAGGAGTGTGGGGTGGGAGGAGAACACGCCGGGAAGCCTCTGCCATGAGGAGACCCCTCCCTGTTCCTATCTGCTCGCCCGATGCCCTCGGCGGCTGCGGCGCGGCTCTCTCGGCAGGCAAAGCCCCCCGGGAGGCAGAACCGCGAGGGAGAGCTTGGAGGGCAAATTATTGAAACACTGAGTCACCACCAGTCTGCTCCCGGGAAACTATTTGAGCACACACAAATCAGCGTGCAAAGATCCAGCGAGACATGTCTGAGTGATTAACAGCCCGAATTTATTAAGGTTAGCTCATGCCAAATGCAGCAGAGTGCCTTCAGCAGAGTTGCTGATGAAGACGATAACAGGAACACGGTGCAGGGGATACCTGAATTCCAGAGACAAATCCTCTTATATAGCCCCACCACATAATGAACAAAGAAACCACAACATGCCAACTAGATTAACAAAAAGCTAGCAGAAAAAACCCCACAATGAGTCAGAAAATTAGCTCAGGAAGGAGAAACAGAATACAATTATCATCACTTAGCTCTTCAAGTGGAAAACAAGTACGGAGGGGCTGGCCAAAGCACGCTGCAGGGATAAGGGGGAATGTCCTCGGTTAAATCCAGCTTAAGCCCTGGAAGTGGGGGTGTAGGTGGGCCAGTGTCAAACCATCATCTTGCACTGAGAAGTAACTCGGCATCTTAGGTCAATCACAGACCAGGGGAGGAAGAGGGAGGAAGGAGCCTGGCCCTGACCTGGGAGACTGGCTGTGAAAGGCACACCCCGAATTCCCGCGTGGGAGATGATGTGCAGCCGCCCTGTGCCCCAGGCAGCAGCAAAGTCTCTCTCTGGCTGACTGTGGATACAACCTGCCTGCTCCCCAAAGATGCCTGCCTGCCCCCCAAAGATGCCACCTGCCCCCACAGAGCCCACCTGCCCCCCCAAGAACTCACCTGTCCCCACAGACCCCCCTGCTCTCCCCCGCTGCCTCCTCCCGCCACCGCCCCTGCACTGCGGTGGGCAAAGGAACGCGTCTGATCTCCCAGACTCTGGATGGAGCCCAGGCAGGAATACCGGCAAGTGAGGACAGGTTTAGCACCAGGCACGGGGTGCAGTCAGCTTTGAAGACTTTTGGTTTGAAGACTAATGGCATTTCACAAGCTGCCCTGTCCCACCCGTGCTCAGCAGTGATCCCCACCCCAGTTCCAGGGTCTGTTCCCAAACTGCTCCCCTGAGGTGATCCCAGAGCACTCCCGTGCTTGGCTTTTCCCAGGCTGAGCCGAGCAGGTACTTTGGAGGCGTCTCCTTGCCCAGATGTGCTGCAGATGTCGGGTTTCTGCACTGGAGCAGGACTGTTCTTTGGGGTCCCTGATGGGATGGGGCAGGGGGGCAGCAGCAGGTACCAAAGGCTGCTCTGAGCAGTGCTGGGAGAGCCAGGAGGGACCGGCCAGAGCAGGCAGAGGTGTGGGTGCTGTGCCTGGGGGTGTGCTGGAGCCAACCCTCCCTCGGGAGGTCACAGGGAGCCTCCACAGGCAGCAGATCAAAAGGACCTCTTGCCCTGCTCCCCATCCCTGCTGTTTTGTTATTTGCCCTGGTAATAAGGGCTAAATTAATGCACTTGGTCCTTGACTGATGCTTCACTCCCCCAGCAGCCCACACTGGCTGATGCTGCTCAGTTCAGTAGTGCCAAACTGTAGAAGTGGAGAGCAGCTGTCACTTAACCAGACGTGAGAGGGCAAAAATAGTAATAAACTCCCCCAAAAGCCACAGGCTGAGCTCTGCAGGAGCCAGGTCTGCTTGTACAACACAATAGTCTGTCACTTGAAGAGACTTCTCCATGACAGGCCCATAAAAGTCTTCTTGGCAGATGAGAACAGACTAATTGCTTTGTAAAATCAGATGAATGGACCATCTAATGCATCTGCTGGAGACAAACCCGATTGCTTTATGTGACACTGTCACATAAACAAGGGGCAAGTTACAAGGAGTGTCCCCATTAATGGAATTCCTGCTTATTACTTCACAATTAATGGGACTTCAAAGCATAAAGGTTTATATCCTCTATATCATTCCCACATGCTTTCATTGCATACATCTGTATCCCATCCATGCTGTGTCACCTTGGTGGTCTCCTGTCTCCAGGATTTCCACTCTGCAGGGACCTGCAGTTGGTGTAGCTGACAGCAACAGGGATTATCAAAGCCTCATTTTGACCATTTCTTGCTGTTCCTACAGCACTGCAGAAGTAATTTCTATTTCAAACCCACACTTGGAGCCAAGCTGAACACCACCATCAGTGTGATTCCGGGTGCACAGACTGCATGTACTGTTAGGAGGTAATTTATGATACCTAACAAAAATGATGGCAATAAGTTTCAGAGCAGCAGATTTTGTTCTTATTTTTGAGACAGACAATGTTTTTTTTTTTGCAGCCACATCCTGCTTCAGGCAGTTTTCCACAGGAATTAAGCAATCAATTAATCAATGGCCTTAACATTTTGCAGCTTCTTTCTCCTTCCACAGCTTATTTTGACTTTTTGCTGGTGATACATGCCAAACATGGCAGAATTCAGAATACAAGGAGTGCCTGGGTCACTTCCATGATGGATTTACCACAGTTCCATCAGTGGGGAGTTGCAGGAGGCTGAGTGGCTCTGGGCTGTTTTGGCCATTTTAATTTGCTTCTGAACTGTGATACACTGCTCAGACCTTTCACATTCAGGTTAATAAACCAAGCCTCTCCTAAAGGCTGGAAAGGAACTGAATTTTAGTTTTTACCATTTCAGTTTTTCTTTCACAGAACTTTGTCATTCCTGAACTCTTCTTCACAGTTCAGTTATTTAACTGTTTGTCTCCATTTCCCACCCTGTTCTGGAATTAAACCCACCAGTTGCTCATGCTGAGGAACAGTGACTGATGCTGACTGTTCCCTCATGGAGATGGCAAAGTCTTTAATGCAGTGTCCCTTTCCTCTTTATGTTCATGTTTCTATGGCAGGATGTGAATTTTCCCCCCATTATTAAATTTGACACACCCTGTGTTCTATTTAACAGAATTGCACTAACTTGCCTTACTTTGCCTTTCATTCAGGAGAATATAAGTGTTTTGCTGTCTTGCACAGCTTGCAGGGCAGGATGTAGGGATATTCATTCTCCAGCAGAGCTGTTATGATTAACAGAGCTAATAAAGACTATGAATATTTAGCAATATATTCAGGCTTTTCAGCTATAAATGGGAACATCTTCACCACTTGACTAATTCTCAGCTTCTTTGTGAAGCCAAGTTGTGAAATTGTTTGTTTTGTCTTTGTTTCTCCTGGTCACTGTGAAGGAAGGAGGGATTGAGAGGGAAGGTGGGACTAGTGTCCTGTTTTCTTATCTGCACTGTTGAGCATTGCTAACACGTTCTCTGCTCCCCCTCCCTGTACAAAGTGGGGACAGGAGCTTTTCCCCCGTTTCATTTCTGTCTGTATGGATGTGTTTGTGTCCACACACACACTCTGGATGCCAAGCTGCCATCTCTAATGCCTTTCCATGGCACAGGTGCCACAAGGCAGGCACACAACCCTCTTGGTGCCCAGGGCAGAGGGTGTGGGGTACATCTTTGGGAAGACCCTCTGGACAGGACCAGGATAAGACCACGGAGCAGAGCAGCTCACAGCCCATCTCCTCTTGCTGGAGATGTCCTGGGGCTGGGGCAGGATGGGAGCCCCAGCCTGGGGCCATGTCTGACCTGTCTGACTTTGGAGGTGGCCGAGGCACAGACCTGGGGCATTGCATGCTCCTTGATCCAGCATGTTAATATGAACTGCAGGAGGTAAGAAATGACGAACATTGGCTCTGTTGTTGTTGTACTTGATTGGGGTATTTATTTGTAATCCTGTAATTCCTTCAGACCAGCTCAGAGGAGAATGAGGGGGAGTGTGAAGAGGTACTTAAGGGGTTGTAAAAACACTATTCTTTTGCTAAAATTCCATCTCTAATGCTGCTGCATTGGAAGGCAAACCAGCCCAGTACCCAGGTTATGAGGTCCCATTAATTGTCACAGAGAAACAGCTTGGCCAGGCTGAAAAACCTCATTTACCACGAGGGCTTGGGGCAGGAATATGGCAATTTCATTTGGGATAATAATGTATTTTTTAAGGATAATAATAATTATTGGCATCAGGTTGTCCCCAAAGACAGTGGTTTTTTGCCTCCAGCACAGCTCTGGCATTGGAGCTGGATTTGTTTCCCCTTAAAAATGAACATCTGCTGCCAATAAAAAGAATAAGGATTTTTTTTTTTTTTTTTTAGTGGTGGTGGATGTTGCTCACAGTTTGGTCCTAGATGAAATGGTTTGCTCTCATTAATGCTCCCCCAAGCATTCTGCCCAGTTCCTCAGAGTCTGCTGGCTCTTTTGCCCACCAAGGCTGTGGGTGATGGTGGCACTCCCTGCACAGGCACCCAGCAGCCTTGGACTCCATGCCCCAAACATGCACTGTGAATTAAATTTGTGCATTAAATTTGACTTTTCAGCTGCTTTTTGAAAGTCCCTGTGAGTGAACTGACAGGTTGGGAAGGTGAATTGTGGAAGGCAGAAGAACAATAGATTTCTGCCTCCTGGCAAACACATCCAATTCAATAATGTGCTGTGAAATGTGTGTTTTCCTTTGCTTGTGATTGCCCTCGTGTCCGGTGAGGTGAGATCTGAGTGTGCAGGGAAGCCTGGGGGAAATACAGAATGAGAAAATCAGAGAAGAAACAGTAAAAACATCACCTGTGGGGAAAGAAAGTGGAGAAGGAAAGGAACTTGGGTATGGGAATTCATGTCTCTGCAACAGATTTCAGTCTTCAATTTTAGCAATGGAAATTTATCTGCCTGTCCACCGGGCCCCTGTGCAGGGGCCAGGGGCACATGGAGGGCAGGTGTTTAAGGTTTCTTTACTGGTGAGCCTCCTGGTTAAGGCTGGGCAAGGAAATGAAGGGTGAAAGCAGGGAAGCTGTTTACCAAGGCACTCCAGAGCTGTTGGTCTCATTCCTGCCCTTTTCTCACTAAATGCTGCAGCTCAGACTCCCCTGAGGACTGTGTGCTTACCCTCTCCTGCACAGAAAAGGGCAGCCATCCCCTCCCTGTAACTACAGAATTTCAATCCGTGTTTTAACAAAATACAGTTCTTATTGCAGGTCATCTCAGCCCAAAGCAAACACGGGGCTTTAGTAAAAAGTGCAACTGTGAAATCTCTTGCTCTGTGCCTCCAGAACCTGCACACGAGGGAGATCTTAGAAAGCTCCTCTGACTTCACTGCCATAGACCGTGCAGTCCTTGTTAACACAGGGCTCGTTAATTAATCTGGTTCCAAGCAGGATCCCACCTGGAACACTTCATCAGTGGTTACACCTCCTCACCCTGGCCAGCCCCCTCCAGCAGTTAGTGCCACTCAGCGCTCATGGGGACAGAGTGGGCTCTCCTGTGAGAAGGATGCAAAGACCTCCCGTGACTGCAATCTCACCTCAGCAGGTCTGAGATAAACTCTGCCCAGGGGGCCACAGTCCCCACCTCTGCAGGTCCATTTCAGGCATGCAGGTGAGGTATCCACACCCCACACATTTCACTTGGGTTATCCAGAGCAAACCCCATTGGTCAGGAACAGGTGTCTCGGCAGGACTGCTGGCTGTGAGGTGTGGCTGCTGGGAGCAGCAGGACAGACGTCTGCCTTCCTGCTCCACAGACAGCTCAGGAGCAGGCCCAGTGCGTGTGCCTGCTGGGGCCAAGCAGCATTCCCTGGCATTCCCTCTGCAGCTGGAGGCTCGCCAAGCTCTGAGAGCCTTTGCACAGCTCTGCATCCCAGCTGGAGATGTTCCTGCTGGAGGCAGCTGAGGTAAGGAGCGGGTAGCTCAGCACCCTGACCTGCTGCCAGCCTCTCTGTGAGGAGTGGCACCAGGGCTGGGGGTGGGAGCCAGCCTTGTTCTGACCACCAAGGAACGGGTCCTCAACCACACACTTGTCTGCTCACATGGAGCACGTGTGTTTCTCTGCCAGCTCTGCTTCACAGGAGCTGCCTCTTATCCCAGCAGGAAGTATGAGAATCCCAAGTACTTTGAGGGGAACATGATTGATTTATTATCACTCCTTGGGCTTCAGCCAAAAGCAAGGCAAGACCAGACAACACAAGCGGTCTGAGGTGAGGAGCAGAGGGGGTGTGAAGCTCTTGATCACTAGGAGTTCCTGCCTTGGGTGGGAGCATCTGCTCTGCATGGGAAGGGCACCCCTGTTCTCCCAGAAGAACAGACCTGAGGTGTGGCCAAACCCACCCCCCTTTTGCCCACTGCAGCGTGTCCAGTCAGCTGAGAATGCAGAGTCCGGGTGGGTACAACTCCAGGGCCAGGAATCACTCAAAGGTAAGGCATGGCATGCCTTGGATTCCCATCCCAAAAGCGTGCAGGAAGCTGCTGTCCCAATGGACACTTCTGGCCCTCTCCTTCTGCAGTAACAGTGGCCTCAGCCAAGTGACAGGCACAGGCAGAGCTTTGGGCTCAGGTCACCCATGGGAGGGCCACAGCACCCTGCCTTGGGCTGGTGCAGGCAGGGACACTGGGATCATCACCCCTTGCAGACTGTGGTGAGGTTGGGTGCTCTGGGAACACCTGGGCTGCACCATGTACAGCACCTGGTGCTCCAGGCACCCACACACTCCACAGAAAAGGCTTCTTTGGAAACTGTGCATGCTGAGTACCTCCACCACTGCCATGGCTTTGTGTTTGGTGGTGGATGAGTGGTTCTTCACTCCAGAGGCTGTGCTGTCCATAGCTGTTGCCCTGTGGTATGACAGAGGCAGGCAGGGCTGCAGACACA
Source organism: Ploceus nigricollis (assembly GCA_013399945.1). NCBI lineage: Eukaryota > Metazoa > Chordata > Aves > Passeriformes > Ploceidae > Ploceus > Ploceus nigricollis. The sequence goes on along the minus strand of VXBC01004684.1, from coordinate 191,849 downwards.
GCACTGCATGGGGATTCTCATAGGCAGGATGAGCTGCAGCACTGCAAACACTCACAGAGCCTGCCAGAGTTTGGACAAGTATCATAGCTTTAATTAGAACAGAAAACACCCTTCATGCTAATAATTATTTTAAACATACCAGTATAAGGGCATGAATAGGCTTAACGAGCCCTGTAATTACTGAGCTTAAACAGCAGCTGTTCCTCAGCAAAGCTTCAGGAATGGGAGTTCCTTGGGCATCGCTGAGGGGTCTCTGCCTCCCCCTGTCCCAAGTCCATGCAGTGAACCACACCTGAGACTTGGCCACTCTGGAGAATGTCAAACCCATGTAAAAACTAAAGCTGATGCCTGTGGTGGGGCAGGCCCTCTGGGGGGGCCCTGAGGGGACAGGCCCAGGACCACGGCCACCCCAGCCAGCAGCACCCGCTCCAGCCCCTCCTGCCCGCTCCCACTCCGGGGATGAGGCTGATGGCCTTGGCTGCTGCAGGATCTCCCTGAGCAGCACTGCCTGCCCTGCCAGACAGGCCCTTCCAGCCCCCACTGGCCCCTGCAGCATCAGCCCCCATGGGCAGGGGGCCCGCAGCAATGCCGAGAGGAATCAAAACTCACCAAGCGTCACCATGTCTGGCTCCAAAATTTATTGAACTACAAACACACATCACTCAAGAGCACCAGGTCTGGAGGAATGTGAGGGACCAACCCCTTTCCATTAACAGGGGGCAGGAGCTTCAGCTTCTGCTTGTTTTGAACACAGACAACACCCCAAACCCAACAGAAACAATGCTACAGCAGAATTACAACGGTAATGGCACAGAATTTACAAAAATATAAATAACCTATTCGTAACCTTAAAGAAAAATAACATCTACCATAAAAAACAACATGTATTCCCTTGGGTAAACCATGGCTACAGAAATGTAGTGATTTGTTTTTCTGAAAAGCACCAGAGTCTGAAGTATTAAATAATCCAACACAGAGGGGGTATCTCCCCACAACACTTGCAGACTCTTCCAAGAAGTGTGCCCAGATCAGTAACACTAAGTTTTCTTCAGTATTGCCTATTTCTGTAAAAGCACATTGGAGGGACAGCTCTCATGAGCCCCCTGTTCAGGAACAGCACCCGAGGGATGTTCACCAATTGTTCACCAGAATAAACACTTTAACAACAGTGAAGTATGTGCCTATTTTAAGTCTATGCTTAAGAGCTTCCCAGAACAGGGCTGGATTTAAACTTATCATACAAATTCCTCTGCAAATCAGACTTCCAGGCAAGACTGGTGTGGAAACCAATCACTTGTGAAAAAACAACCCCATTGCACTGGAGTGTTTCCACTGTTCAGTCCTAGCTCAAGTTTGCACACATTTCAGAGTTATTTGATTTCTTTCACCTCTCTGTGAGCCATGCCAGCTTGGCACAAATGGCTTCCTGAGGCTGTGACATGAGATCCAGCACTACAGGAATTTCCCTACCTTACATTCTATGTACTATGTTGAAAATACTATTAAAAAGCAAAAGTCAAGTATCAAGTCCATTGGTTCCCCAGTGAAGCAGTTCCCTGCTCAGGGATCACTGTTGTTCTGATGTCTGAGTCACAGCACTATCCCTGTTTTCAAGGCTCTCGTGGTTCCCTGAGGGCTCTGGCTGGGCTCGAGGCAGCCTGGCCAAGGGGTCTTAGGGTGGGCTAAAGGCTACCTGTTGAACTTTTGGCCCTTGTAAACACAGCTGGTTTTGTCACCACAGCTGAGGGAAGGTGCCTGCCATGAGCACAGTGAGAGTGGGGAGCAGCCTTTGGCTGGGAGCGCCTCACTGCTGAAAAGCCACGTCCTGCACCGCTCTTGTGCAGTGTCCAGCCCTGCTGGAGCACCAGCCAGTGTGACTTGCACTGACACCACGCCTGAGGCTCTGTGGGGGAACCCAGAACAGTTCAAATGTGTAAAACCAGTCCCTGCCAGCCAGTGCTGAGGCAGCACACCCTGGGCCTGAGAGGCAGCACCAGTGGGGCAGGAGCTGTGGCATGGCACACACCACCCCACACACCCTGTAAGGCATGGCCCATACCCATACCCAGCACAGCACACACCCCATGTGCTGCACCCTCAAGGCAGGGGGTGAGTTCTGAGTCTAAGTAATATTGCTCAGACATCAAACAAGTGAAAAAATAAGTTTACCTTAAAAGCTATGTAGAAAATGAGGTTGATTTCTTTATAAAAGTGAGAAAAACCCCAAACAAACGAACTTCATTTGCTTGGCCCAGAGCCCCACCCCAGCACACCAATGGAGCTGCCCAGCATATGAAGGGATTGGCAGCACACACCTGTGACATGTCCCCATCATCCACAGCTCTAATTTAACAGCCCTTCCTGCCCATCTCTTGCTCCTGACACTGCCATGTGACAGGAGCGGGCTGGCTCTGCCATCCTGCCTGGCTGCCACTGCTCTGTGCACTCCAAGTGACCACACACTGGTGGCACTGGTGACACGGGAACACACAGGACAAGCTGCCCAGTCCAGTTCCAACTTCAAAGCCAGGCTGAGCTGTAGGGAGGCTCTTACTCAGAGGCAGTGGGTGAAGTTATTTTCCTTCCCACTGGAAGTGACTATGTCCACAGAGGGATTAAATATTTATTGGATTTTGTGAGGTGATTAAAGCCAGCACTCTCCCTGCCACAGAAAAGCCTCAAACAGGAAATCCCTGGCCCCAGGCTGTGTGTGCTATAGCAACACTCCCTAACAGTCCAAGAGTGCAGCAAGAGTCTGACTAATCCTGGCCCCACACGGCTCAAAGTTCAACGCTGTAGGTCTTGGGGAGCAAAGAGCAATAAAACAACCTTGACTGTGGAAGAAGCAAGCAGTGAGGGAAAGTGCCAGGTCCAACTCAAACTGCCCATGACTTTGTTTATCTGAGCACATCCTGGGTGTGGTCAAGCCCCAACATCTTTAAACAGGGAAAGAAAACACCAGCAGTTGCTACTCCCCGGGGTGTGGGGGAAGTCTGCCTTCCTAGAAGGGCATCTGCTTCTTTAAGGTACCGAGGTCAGATAAAGGAGAATTCTGTGGGCTCAGCCGGGGGGCCTGGGTGGGGCCAGCAGGCAGTGGGGTAACAGTGCCACTTGCTGGTGACCACACCACCGGCTTGGGCTGAGACCCCGGTGACAGGCAGGACAGCAGAAAGCACTCGGCAGACGCAGCCACGGCAGTGAGGGACAAAGCAAGCGCCAGTGATGCTGTCTGCGAGTCTCGGGACAGCGCGGGTGACACCGCATCACAGAATATCCTGAGTTGGAAGGGACCACAAAGATCACGGAGTCTGGCTCTCGAGTGAATGGCCCGCAGAGGGATTGAAGGCTCGGTGTTAGCAGCAGCCCGCTCTGCCGGGCTCCGAGCCAGCGCCGCCGGCAGCTGCTGGGCCGTGACCCCGCGGGAGCCGCCTCCGCAGCCCCGCGTGCCTGGCCGCCCCCGCGCCGCTGTGCCCCGCTCAGGAACGTGTTCCTGCAGCCCCCGCTCCTGTCCAGGGCCACCAGCAGAGCCCCAGTGGCCAGGGCACGGAGAACAGCCCAGCTGCCTGCAGCCCCCAGGCTCAGGGACAACACTGAAATCAGGGTGACTGGTGATAGCAAGACCGTGGCAAGTTATGACAAATCCCCCAGGATGAAATACCAAGCAGAAAGGGTGCTCCCCCTTCCCAGTAGCAACTCCCAGGAATGAGAAATCAGGCCATTTTTAGGCAGGGAAAAAAAGAAAAATATTATTTTAAAAGAGGAGGAGCTTCTGGAGGAGCTCCTGCTGTGGCTGGCACAGGAACGTCACTGCTGCCTGTGACCAGAGCCACAGCTTCAGCCCTCAGCTGCCACCCGTGGTGCAGAGTCCCTGCCCCTGACACCCTGTGCCACCACAGGCAGTTTGTGAAGCCTTGGAGGCGATGGGCAGTGAACAGCCACAGGGCTGGGGTGAGCCAGCACCTGCCCATGGCCAACAGCCACAGCCCAACGAGAGCTTAAGTCAGCTCATCCTGGGAGTCAGACTGAAACTCGTGCCAGGATGCTACACTGCACCACAAATGGACACGAGAGGAAGGTGCCAGGGTGGCACAGAGGGACAAAGGCTGGAGCCTGGCACATCAGCCATAGTCAGGTCCTCTGCCAAGGAAATCACAGCACAGAGGGAGAGAAGCAACTGAAAAGTAAACTGAGAAAGTGGCAACTGGCACCCAGGAAAGCAGAACATGGGCCAGAGGAAGGATGGGAAAGCTGGAATGGAAGGGAGGAGATGGCTGGGCTCATAGGAGGGCACTGCCCATGGACACCGAGCCCCATGGCTGAGGAACCCGATGGCAACAGTGGGGCAGGACAGGGCTCACTGCAGAGCCAGAGCACCACAGCACCTGACAGGGAAGGGTGTCACAGCTAGAGAAAAAACAGCCTCTGGAGGGGCCTGAGCAAGCCCTCCCCCGTGGAGCAGGGAAAAGGCACAGCTGTGCTTCCTGAACCCCTGTGCAGAGACATCCCTGTCACGTCCATTCCGTGATGCAAAGACCACCTCTATGTTCTCCTGCCACGCACACCAGGGAGGTTCTGTGACTGCAGGCCACTGGATCCTCTCTCACAGGAGTAACAGTGCATGGAGCTTCCTCCATCCCTCCCTGCCCTAGCGCTGGCGGTCCGGCGTGGGGCTGAGCGTGAAGTGGTCGCAGAGCAGGAGCAAGGCGTCGAAGCGCTGGAGCCGCTGCAGCGCCCGCGCCAGCAGCGGGACGGTGACCGCGGCTCCCGCGTAGGTGAAGTGTGCCACCAGCTGCTCAAAGCCCGAGATCCGCCCCAGCAGCTGCGGCATGAGCCCCAGCTCCAGTGCCACGTGGCTGAAGTTCTTCACGCCGTTCATGGAAGGGTCCAACAAGAAGGCAAGCGACTGCACCAAGGAATGGGGCAGCTCTGCTATTGGGAGACCTGGGGGCAGCAACACAGCAAGGCTGGGTTAGTACACATCCTACCAAACAGGACAAGGGCAAAGAGAACAACCAGCCCCAGCCCCTGCTGAACAGGTGAAAGGCCACCCTGCCAGGGCAGGTATCTCCTCCAACATCACTCAGCAACATGGAGCTGGCTCAGTCCTGGGGAAGCTGAGTGACAGCTGGGCCACCTGCCCACAGGCTACTCAAGGCAGCATCACAGAAAATATACCCTGTGGACCAGCACCAAAGGCCACAAGTCAGGTAAGTCCCTGGTGGGGACACGGTGGGCTTCTGGAGGAGCTCCCTTCCAAGAACCTGCCTCTGATATGCCCGTACTTGGAGTACAAAGGTGGGACTGGAAGGCCACTTACCATTGGCCGTGCTGCTGATCTGAGTCACCAGGCTCTGGGCATCATCCACCTGGTGAGACAAAGACCCCGAGGTTGGTGGCAGTCTGCTGAGAACAGCAACGCCTGGCTCTGCTCCCAGGGCCCTCACAGGGGCTCAGGGAATGGTGCTTCTTCTCCAGCCTTACCACCCCATATTAACATAACTCAGTCCATGTTCCTACCCCTATGTTGAGCCCAGCCTCTGTGCCTGAGCCTTGGGCAACTGGCAGGAGTTCTGAGGAGTGTAAGGCAGGAGGAACTTACCGGCTGCTCCCCAGGTGGGATTTCGGCCGTGGGCAAGTGATGAGTCCCCTCCTGCACCCCACCACTGCTCTCTGCTGGAATCCTCTTCACAGCCCGGCTTGCTGCGTCCTCCAGCCGCTCACCACCCACAAACTCCGCCTGCGTGGAGAACTTCTGGAGGTCCAGCTCAGTGCACTCCACGGGTGCATGAGGCCACTTGTGCTGCATCTCGGAGGCACAGGAGGAGAGGGGGGCCAGGGCCTCCACCGTGCCCGGCCGGCCCTGCCTGGGGGTGGGGGGCGGCAGGACCCCGTCCAGGCAGTCACCGTGGCCTGAGGCCCGGATGAGGGGCTGGCTTTCCAGGAGGCTCCTGCCCAGCTGGGCCTTGGAGGCAGTGCTGGCTGCAATGGCTGGTGGCAAGTCCATCTCTGGCTGGAGAGAGGGGAGCTGGAGACCCACGGCTTCCCCATCAGAAATGAACTGCACTGCTTCCACAGGGCCTAGAACCAGAAACCAGCACACATCAGTGAAGCTCACCCTCCAGCTCCATCCTTCCTGCCTAAGGGCATTTCATCGTGGGACCATGTGAGCTGGAGCCCAGCACCACCCTCCCTTCCCCAGGGAAGGCAGCAAGAGCAGGTACCTTCTGCCTGCCTGTAGCAAGGGCTCAAATTCTTCACACCCAGGCAGCAGGGTCCAGACATCTGCTCCTCACACAGGAACCTGCCAGGTGCTGCTGCAGTTGGGAACGTTGCTCGCTGGCCCGAGAAGTTCTGAGTCCTCAGGAAGACTTGGAGGATAGAGAAGGAACAGCCTGAGCAAAGGTTTGGCTCACTTCCCTAGCATGTGCTCAGCCCTGTGGTATGTCTGCTAGCGAGGAGCTGGGAGCTCAGCAGCTCCCTGGCATGCTGCTGGATGCCATCCTGCCCCAACCCTGGCCACCACTCCTACAGCCCTCTTCATTCTGCAGCAAAGAGCCACCCAACCAGAAAAACCTCAGAAGGGAGGATTGCCAGTTCCAACTGCATCATGGTCCCCTCCTCCTCCTCCTCCTGATGGCTCTAAGAAGGAGGGAGGCTCCTCTCTGTCATTGAGCAGGTAAAGCACATGAGAGGTCCTGCAGGCATGAGAAGCAGGATGAGGTGTCTATTCTGTATGAGCTGAGGAACAGTTGGGTCACTGTGCTGTGAATTCAGCAATGCTCTACACAGCAAGAAGGGGCCACGGGCACAGGTGGATGGCACAGCAGGGAGGAGAGCACCAACTCACCTCTCTGGCACTGGCTCTTCCAGAATCGCTTGCAGTAGATGATGGAAAGTGCCAGAAGCACCAGGACGATGATGACCAGGGCACTGCTGGTCAGTGCAAGAAGGGCTGTGTCCTGTGGTGGTACAGTGGGGACAGCGACCTTCACCAGGTTTGTTCTGGACCGACCTGCAAACATCATCCACAAAGCGCTGGAGCCAAACTCCGAGGCTTGGACCACCCCTTCTCTGCCCACCCCTCGTCACATGCCACGACCATGCCTCCTCCAGCAGGGCTGTGGCCCCGCTGTGCCCACGCCACCTGCCCTGACCCCAGCAGCACGGGGGCACCTACACTGCGGCTCGGAGGATGGCGTCTGCTTGGTGCAGGGAATGCACTCCCACTCCAGCTGCCCGCTGAGCCGCGCCTTCCGGTAAAACCTGCCAAGAGAGCAGACAGGCTCAGCACAGCCTGGCCCCACCTGGCTCCCACCACCCTGGCTGTGCAGCCAGCTGTGCCACACACCCTGCAGCAGAGGGGGACAGCTGATCCTGCACTCCTGCCTGGCTGGCAACAGGAGCAACAGGGCTCTCTCATTGCTGGCTGGAGCCACACCACACCTACTTGTTCATGTCTAGCCATTTGTCAAGAAGCAACATCTTTCCAACAGACCTTCCTCCCCTCCTCCCCCACGTCTGCTGAAGTGGATTTTAATGGTTAATAGCTCCCTACAGGGCTGGGAACACCCCAGCTACAGCTCTGTCTGAGACGAGACTCATACACCGGAGCCCCAGCTTGCTCCTGTCCCAGGCCCGCTGCTGGCCGGCGGTGTCTGCAGCACCTGGGCTTGGCATGGGCTGTCTGTATGCAGCCATTTCATTTCAGTAAACCCTTAAACCCCCACTTTGGGGACTACAACACTTCATCTTCCAGGGCTCAGCCACCCTGGTGTCTACAGAACAATGTGAGTCTGGAAGTTTTCTTTCACAGCTCATTTACGTGAGCCTTCACATTTCCTTCTCTGGAGCTACAACATGACCCACCAGATGGGTCTGACTTCCATGTCATTAGCAGTGTCCTCACAGAGACATCACTGGGTCACCAGGCTCCTCTTAGGTCCCGTGTGGGACCATGGGTGGCCTCAGGTAAAGCCCCCTGTGCCCAGCCCCCCCTGCCTGCCCCAGGTGTGGCAGTGCTCGGCCGGCCCCGCTCACCCCGGCAGGCACTCCCCGCAGACCGCGTCGGCCGTGGCAGTGCAGTTGGACTTCTGGAGGCGGTTGATGAGGGCGCAGGACAGGCAGGGCTTGCAGCCGTGATGTCCCCAGCGGTCCTTGAACTTCCTGGGAGGGCAGGCCACGCACTGCGCGTCCCCGCCGCTGCCGTCGCCGCAGTCCTGCAAGGCACGAGGTTGGGGGCACGGCTGTGGTGAGGGTTCCACAGGTTCTGAGGTTCCAAATGGTACTGAGGGAAACAGTGTCCCTTCTTTGGGGGCAAAGGGCCACCGTTCATGTGGGGTCCTCAGAACCCAGCTGAGAGCAGCCGCCACCAGTGCAGCTCCCAGGAGACACTCGGGGACCCCGTCTGCTGCCCAGCTGGGGCCCAGTGGTGCACTCTGGGTGTTGGAGAGCTCCGGCAGCACCACGCCCCAGGAGGCACCACCAGGGGAACCCTGCTGCCTCTCACCAATCCAAGCCTCCCACCACTGAGGCCAGGCTGGGACCCCCTGCAGCAGTGTCCTGCTGGCACCCACCCATGTGCAGCCCTGCCATGCAGCGTGACCTTGTTCGGGGCTGCAGACCAGAGGAAATTTAGACTTCCACCAGCAAAAAAGGAAATCAGGTTGCACCTTGTGCTGCCTTAAATCCCTCACCACCTCCTGCTTCCATTGTCTCACCCTTCTACCAGGGTAAGTGAAGCAATCCACCATCCCATCCTACCAAGTCTCAGCTCTTCCCAGCATGCTGGGACCTAAGATCATCTTTCTGAAGGGAGGCTGGCAGAGGATTAACCCAGCTGTGCCACCCATGATGATTTCTGCTCCTTCCAGAGAATTCAATTTACCTTGGAAAGCTCCTGCCCAGGCATGCACTTTCTGCAGGGGACACATTTCTTCTGGTCATCCAGGTACTCACTCTCTTGGCAGGCCATTGTGCTGAAGAGGAGAGGGGAGCTTGGGGACGAGAGGAAGAGAAGGCAGAGGGATCAAAGCCAGCCCTAACACATTTGGGATGAGCAGTGTGCCCATCTCTGGGCAAACATCTCCACCTGGCCAGGACAGCAGCCAACAGTGCTGAGCACTGTGGGTGGGACCTGGGCAGGAGGTAATTCCTGGCTCCTTCCACATGGCTCCATCAGTCCCAGCAAGGCTGGTGATGAGCTGCCCCATTCTGTTGTCATCTCACAGCCTCACAATGCAGCAAATGAAATTTTAGTCACAGTATTGAAGTACTGACCACCAACTGCTCAGGTCACCAGTGGATTCTGCCAGCCCCAGCCGTGGCTCTGGGTACCAGAGACAATCAGTAGAGAGCTTGGCCCCAGCAAAGGCTCAGCAAAGCACCAGCTTCAGGATCCAGCAGCCCAGCTCTGGCCAACGAGGCTGCATTGGTGTGTGACAGCACCAAATGCTGGTGGCTGATGTGTCCCTGGCAGAACAGGACACACTGCCCCACGCACACCCTGCACCCCCAACAGAAAGGGACACACACACCACACACCTGTGGCCCTGCTGTGTCCCCAGCAGGATGGAGGACACACACACCCACACACCTGTGGCCCTGCTGCTCCACCCTGGAGCTGTGCAGTCGCTCAGGCTCTTGCTCTGTGCACGTTTCATCTCTGCATGGTGTCACTTACAGCAAACTCAGAGGACCAGCAGAACAAGCTCCCACCTCCCTCTGAAACACCCTCCAGAGCCTTCCCGAGGTGCATTAATGGCTCAGCAGAAGGTAACAACAGAACCAGCCCAGGAGCCACAGGGCCACACTGCCAGTAAGGGTGGCTCAAAGGGCAGCACAGGACCAGCATCTCAATCAGAGCAAGCAGATCAGACTGCAAAACTGAGCAATTCATTTGGAGTTTTGAGGCTGCCTGATTATTTCTGCAGATTCTAGAGGGGTTCTTCCCATGATGACAGACAGGGAATAAAATCTACTTTCACTAGACCAATCTCCACTTTGCCCTTCCTATTACCTTGTGCAGAAAATCAGGAGAGAAACTGTTCAACCTGCCTTGGGACCAAGTTCCCAACACCCATCAGGAATAGTGAACACCTATTGGAGGCCACCACCTTAAACAGCCTGAACTGCCTAGGAGAACCAGAGCTGTCCTCTGGGAGGGAAGCTTGCCCAGATGTCTGGCCCCTGCAAGGCTCTTGCAGCAGGGGTGGGGGGGATCATCCACAGGGCCCCCAGCACCTCCTGCCACAGCTCCTTCCCCTCCCACAGCAGCATTCCTCTGCAGGCTTTTTCTGCCTCCTCTGCCTAATCCCACCACTCCCTTGCCGGTGCCTTTTGGAAGCGGACACTTGGCTGGGCTCCCCCGGCTCTGGAGGGCCGAGATTCATGGGAGATGAGGTCTGCCCAGGCGAGCACAGCGCATGAGTCACCCTCTCTCACGTAGCTCCTGCTCGTAGCACATGGGCTGATACAGGATCAGCAGCCAAGTCCATGGGGACAGGCCAGCAGGGGCTGAAGGGACTAAATCTGTCTTGCAAGCACCTCGGGAGGGGTATGGGGAGAGCTTAGAACTAGCATAAAGGTTCCTGACACCACTGAATAAAAGTTGTCACCGTCTCAGAAGGTGGTGATCCCAGTGTCTCTGTCCCAGGAGATGTACAGGGTTTGGTGTCAGGGTTCAGCTAGAGGCTGAGTGCAGGAAGGAAAATAAAAAGCACAGAGACAGGTCCCAGATGAATGACACACAACTCCTCTGGGGGGCTGGCACACTGGGCAGTGTCACCCAACTGCTCTGGAAGGCCAGCAGGCAGGGGCCTGGAGTTTGGTTCAGGCTTTTGCTCCTAATAACAGCACAAGATGAATGAAACAGAATTGCAGGCAACAGGAAAGGAGCCCAGACACCAGAGTATGGAGAGCAAGGGGCTGATTTTTACCTGCTCTCCAAAGTGCTGTAATGCAAGGAAAAAAGCACAGGTGAAAAAAAACCTCAACAAAACAAAAAACCCCAAACCAGCAGAGTTTTTGGTGAAACTGTCCTGTGAACACAACTTTGCCACTTTTTCCTCATATATTTACAGAATTTCCCAGCCTTTCAAAGGGCCTGCAGCTGAGACAATGCCCTCAAAGCCCCCTCCCCACAAGAACCCGGTTTAAAGCAGTTTGCCAAATACAGAAAGTTACACAGGCCAAAGGAATCCTGTGTCAGAGCTGCTCCAAGCACAAGGATGTCTGCCAGGATGATGGAATCACTCAAGATGGAGGGGACAGCCATACCCAACGTGCCAGCAGGACAGTGGGCACAGGGCAGGTCTGCTGCTGCTCAAGTGTACAGGGAACCAACATTTGGTTGAATATCTGGTAGGAAATTCAAAGCTGGGGGATCTTTGTACTTCTTATTTCAACACCACCAGACCCAAGACATTTGATTTGTACATGGAGGACACATCTAAACCACCTGGCACTGCCCTGGTATGGCAGCAACCTTGGATCACCTAATTTTTGACTGAAACAACTGGTCTTACTGAGGGTAAAGGAAAAGCCAAAACCAACAACTCCCACCTCTTTGGGAACCACATGGAGTCTCCCTGACACTGCCAGGGCTGCACATTTTATCTGCCACAGGGGAATATAAAGGTGACACAGTAACAATGAGAATACAGGGGCACAGTATCAATGTACTTAGAGGTTGAGGGGAAGAAGAACCTCCCGGCATCAGTCCCAGATGTATGAGATCTAACTTAAAAACATCTCTAATTTGTTAAAGAACTCTTTTATTGCCTTAAAGAGACATCCTGCCTAAGCAGGAGAGCAGAATGGGCTCTCTGCACTGCATCAGCCCTTAAGATACCAAAGCCATGAGCTGCTGAATGAGTTTCACTGCATGAGATGAAATGGTTCCAGCAGAGCCACAGCATGAGCTGCAGATCATCCACCCTGTGACAACATTGCAGCTCAGCCATTGTCTTTTCTCTGTGAAAGTGTAATTTAAAAAAAATTTGACTGTATTGGAACCCAATCTATTTCTTTTGTGTGCAGCTAAAGGATTCTGGGAGGAAAACAAGGGTGAGGAAAATAGTAAGTGAAAAGGTACAAAATGAAAGCAATCAGTGAAACCTTCAATGCTGCTGATTCTCCCCATCTGCCCAGCAGTTACTGGGGCAGGGGGGACTGGCAGGGATGCAGGCAGGTCAGGAGGAGATGGGGTGAGCTGCTTCCCATCTCAGCCACGGACCCTGTCCCCTCCAGCCATGGGTCTCTGCTTGCCTGGGACAGGAGGTGCCCAGACCCACCCTCAGGGCTCAGATACCCACACCCCAGCAGTGGCTCTTCCATGTCACCACGTGAGCCAGCACACACACTACAGGAGATTTCTACTCTGCTGCAGGACTGACTGGCACAGTCACGCAGCACCATGCCTCAAGATGAGACACTTGTATATATTGGAACCTAAGAACAAAGAGCTGAAATCCTAAATAAGAGCTGCAAGTGAAAAGCAGGGGAAAAAAATGCTATCTGGAAAATATGAGTGCATGCCTCATGGTTGGCCACAGTCAGCTCCAGTCTCCTGCTCAGCCATTCCCTCACTCTGGTCCAGGCAGTGTCTCCTCATCTCCTTGTGCTACAAACTAAGCTGGGAGAACCTTTGCAGCAGTGGGACTCCTCTGGGCAAAGGGATTCTCACAGAAGCAAAAAACCTGGAATCTGAGGCTTTCCACGTGGCTTGGAAATCAGCAGGTTTCCCAAACTGGAGATTCCACGCACACAACCGCCCAATAATTGTTTTATCTGGAGTGGCTGGGGACTTGTGTTTGCTTTAAGTGAAAGCACCGTGCCTTGGGTGGGAGAGGAAGTGCTCCGGGCTGCTCTCACCCCTCTTTAGCACCCAGCAGGAGTCCCCAGGGCACAATGCCCCCTTTCCAGTGATTTTTGCCAAGTTAGGGCTGCCCTACCTTGGAAACCCACACTCTGCCTTACCAGGTATCTCAACTAACACCTCCAAAGCTCCTATCAATTTGCATAAAACTTTGGATTTCCATCTGGTTTTTGCCCCCACATCTAATTCTTAGTAACTTTCACTATCTTCCTGCAATAATCAGAGAACCACTGTAGCCGTAAAAGCTCTCCGAGACCATGGAGTCCAACTGTTCCCCCACCACTAATCCACATCCCCAAGTGCCACATCCACGCGTCCATTAAATCTCCCCAATCGGTGACTTCACCACTGCCTGTGGCGGGGCAATAAATTTTTTGGGGAAAAACTTGTTCCTAATATACAACCTAAACCTACCGACCCCCGCGTCTGGCAGCTGCTCGTTTCTGGAAAAACAGCCGAGGCGACGCTGGCGGCGGGACGGGTGCGGGGGCAGCG
>VXBC01004684.1:165699-178236 GCA_013399945.1 Ploceus nigricollis | reverse complement strand
GGCGCCGGCGGGGGCGGCCGGGGACCGGCACCGGCACCGGGACCGGAGCTCCGCGCCGAGGGGAGTCTGGGCACAGCAATGCCAGGGCGTCCCGCTGTCACCGGCCGGGGTGTGACACTAGAGAACCTCCGGTTTTGCGGGACCTTGTTCCCGAAGATCCGAGGTTGTCCGGCACCTCAGGTGCGGGCTGGAGGCTGAAGGAGCCCCGGGCCCGGCCGTGGGGGAGCACGCACCAGGGAAGGAATAAACTTCCGTGTTCCGAGTGCCACGCACGGTGTGTGTGCGCTGTGTACTGTGTGTGTGCGGAGTGTGAATGGTTTGTGCGGGCAGCACACCCCGGGCACGGCCGGCCCAAGAGCAGAGGCCTTCTCCCGGGATCAGCATTAAGGTCTCCCAGCACTTGCCGTGACTCACCCGCAGTCTCTGGGTAGTTCTGGGGAGCCCAGAGGTATCCCACGATTGCCGTGCAATCAGTGACTCGACCACAGTGTGAACCAAACCGGTGTGTGGAGCTGAACCTCCTTGTGCAGGGGCAGTTACACTTCCCAGTGACAGCTCTTAGCGCTCCCCCTTCAGTCTGCTGTCCCCGAACTGCTGCCCCTCAGTCCTGGCCCAGGCCCACGACAGGACCCTGCTGCCTTCCCGCTGCTTTCCCACTGCCTTCCCAACCCCCGGGAGGGGCAGGATGGGCAGTCAGTGCTGCTCGTTTCTGTGCCCTGGGCCATACTGGTTGCTGTACCAGGATGAGTACCTGAACTGTGTTTGGGTTTAAACCTGTTGTTTTGGGGAATGGTCCTCGTTTCTCTCTCTTTCCTTTCAAACTTCAAGCGCTCTCATTCCAGCCAATGCCTTTTGAGAACTCTCCTCAGCTGTCCACTGTCACTGTGGAGCAGCTTCAACAGAGGCCAGACTGTCAGGCTGGAATAACTGAAACGGTTTAATGAAATTCTGTTGAGCAGTCAACTTCACAAAATTATCATGGTTGGAAAAGGCCTTTAAGAACCCAGCATGCCCCGTGTTCACCACTAAACAATGCCCCCAGGTGCCACCGCACACTCCTTTTGAACACCTCCAGGTGTGAACAATGCCCCCAGGTGCCACCGCACACTCCTTTTGAACACCTCCAGGTGATTCCATCGGTGCCTTGGGCAGCCTCTGCCTGACCACTTTTCAGGGAAGAAGTTTTCCCTCGTATCCAACCTGAATCTCCCATGGTGCAACTTGGGGCCGTTTCTAACTGAAAATTAGAAACCCTGTTGCTAATCCCAGGGAGCAGAGCCTCCCCTGGCTGTGCCCTCCTGTCAGGGAGTTGTGCAGAGCCAGAAGGTCCCCCCTGAGCCTCCTTTTCTCCGGGCTGAGCCCGCCCAGCTCCCCCAGCCGCTCCCCACGGGACCTGCGCCCTCTCTCCCTGTTCCCTCACTAACTGGTGGCATTGCTCAGCCCAGTGCTTCAGGCGGTCACTGACGCCAGCTCGCAGCGAGGGGAGCTCGGAGGAGCCGCTCTGGGCGGTGAGGATGATTTCATCGCTCACACGGGCAGGCGGCTCCGCGGGGCCGCGCCTGATGCAATCGCCTCATTGCATCACCCACGGCCGCGGGACGGGGGGGCTCCCGCGGTGGGACGTGGGGGCCAGAAACACCCGCGGCTGCCCTGCGGGAGCCTGTCACCGCAGCGGTCCCGCTGAGCGCTGTGCCGTCAGCAGAGGTCACCGGCAGAACGATCTCTGCGAGCAGCCGAGTGCATCGGTGAAGGATTCGCCGGCAGAGCGCCCAGCCGCTGGGCGGGCACGGCAGAGCTGCCCCGCACCGGGCTCCTGGCGGCTGTTTGCGGTGTGCTCGGTGGTGTGCGGTTAGTTAGTGGTGGTGTGTGGTGGTTAGTGGTTGGTTAGTGGTAGTTTGTGGTGGTTTCTGGTTAGTTAGTGGTGGTTAGTGGTAGTTTGTGGTGGTTTGTGGTTAGTAAGTGGTGGTTAGTGGTACTTTGTGGTTAGTTAGTGGTAGTTTGTGGTGGTTTGTGGTTGGTTAGTGATAGTGGTAGTTAGTGGTGGTTAGTGATAGTTTGTAGTGGTTTGTGGTTAGTGGTGGTTAGTTAGTGGTGATTAGTGTTAGTTTGTAGTGGTTTGTGGTGATTTGTGGTGGTTAATGATGGTGAGTGGTTGGTTAGTGGTAGTTTGTGGTGGTTTGTGGATAGTTAGTGGTGGTTAGTTATGGTTTGTTGTGGTATCCCACAGTTTGTGGTTGGTTAGTGGTGGTGAGTGGTTGTTGGTGGTGGTTTGTGGTTGGTTAGTGGTGGTTAGTGATAGTTTGTAGTGGTTTGTGGTTAGTGGTAGTTGGTGGTGGTTTGTGGTTGGTTAGTGGTGGTTAGTGATAGTTTGTGGTGGTTAGGGGTAGTCCTCACTGAGGTCCTGGGAAGTCACACTGCTGTGACCAGCCTGAGCCCACCAACTCTGAATCTGAGACCAAGCCAGGCAGTCCTGCCTAATCCCAGTTGCTGTCTGTTGGGCTGGATGTACTGAGGTGGATTATTTCCCAGCTCAATCAGCACGTCGCAGCCACAGCCAGGAGAACATCTGGGAGAGCTGATAATCCCAGATGCAGGGATGGCTGTGTCAGGTACAGTGCTGTACAGCCAGCAGATCTGGCTGTGGTGTGCAGGCTGAGGCCCTAGAGATGTTAGCTCCAGCTTACAGAGCTGTGTTCTCAGGTGTCTGGTGCTGTGATCATCCGATATGCTCAGGGTCATGTTGTCTCCGTTCAGTTGTAACTATGCTGCATAATTAACGGAATTAGTGTATTAAGAGTTAGCAAAACCAGGAATTCTGGAGCAGAGATCAGTTTTACAGGTTTTTTTAGATACTGGAGCGTTCACAACACTAGAGGGCACCGAGACCAGGCAGGAATCAGCTGGGGAGGCGAAGCAGATTGTGAGCACCCCCCGCACACGGACACACGGGCACACGCCCACGCGGGCACACGGACGTAGAAATACCCTCCATAGGCACAGGAGGATCATCCCCTTACCACACGATGTGGTGCAGAAGTCAGTCTCCTAGCAGTGTTTCTCCACAGCATCCTGCAGGGCTGAATCACGGGTGTTTCCGTGGCGCACTCGGGCAGGCAGGCACGGGCAGGACACGGGGCATCCCCGCAGGAGCTGCGGGAAGGGACAGGCCAGCGCCGTCCCAGCATTTTCCCAGAGGGGAATTGTTGTGGGTTTGTGCTGCCAGAGGAATTAAGAGCTCAGGATCTCTGTTGAGCAACTCGGTTGATACAGCTCGGGCTTCTGCAGAGGCTGCTCCGGTCTGGTGTCAGCAGAGGGCACTGGGTGATCGCCGGGAGCCTGCCCCAGCCGAGGAACACCAGCAGCTTCCCGAGCTTCGTGTGCGAAGGTCACGGACTCAGTTGTGCCTTGTCCTTTTCTCTCCTTCTGCTGTTGCACCCAGTTTCAGCCGTCCTCTCCTCCCCTCAAAGGAAGACTCTGGTTTTACTTGCTGCCACCGAGTCCATCTGACTCTTAGGACAGATGTAGATCCTGTGATGTGGCCAGCACACAGTCCATCTGCAGCTGAAAAGAATCCAGCCTCAATGTGTGTGTACATCCTCTGCCAGACCTGCATCTGGGATCAGGAATTGGGCTGAAACCCAGCAGTGGCAGGAGCAAACTGCTGCCTGAAGTATGTCCTCAGGATTTAATGCAAACCAACTGTCCTTACCCACCTGGCAACAACTGTGGCTGTGGCACAGTTATGGCTCTATTGCACAGCTAAATAACATTTCAGCCTTTGCCCAATTAATCTTTCAGAGAACTGTTTCAGGAGGGCAGTCACAGCATGAAGGCAGCTGCAATCAGTGCAATTTTTCAATGTACCATGATCTTTGTGCAATCTTTTGCTCTCACTTGTCCCCACAGCTTCATTCTGTGCAATTGATCATATTTTTGTATTGATTTTTCAAACTTACTTTCAAATCCTTGCAGGAGCTCCTTCTGTATGAGGCACGGGGTGTCCAGGGGCCACAGGCATCACTTATCCCTGTTTTCCACTCAAAGCTGAGCTCTGACCTTGCATCTTAATGTTGACCTATGGAAAGTAAGAAAAGCAGATTTTTTTTCCCCCCACTGAAAAATTTCTGATCAGAAAAGGCTGCTCATGGCACACACAGCATCTTGACCTGAAGGACACTTTCCAAGCTGGTGTGAGAGGAAGCCTGTAGTTACCTCCCACCTATCTCCATATTTATAGCCTTCATTTACGGCTGGGTTATTGTTTGGTGGCCTTTTGTCTTTTCTTGGCAGTGCCAATGACTTTTTCTGCTGTATGATAAATGAGCAGCCATGTCCATGAGCCTGTTCCAGGTCACAGCACGGTGATCACGGGCACAGGGCAGGCTGCTGTGCTGTGGGGCAGGAGCTCCAGCACTGCCAGGCTGGGATGTGGGGCTGCAAAGACAGAAACTGCTTAAAGAGGGGCCCAGGCCATAATTTCTCTTGGTGCACACCATGGAGGAAGCCATCATTGTGTCAGTCTGCTCTGAAGGACCCAGTGCATTCACAGCTTCAAATATTTCTTGGCCCGAGCTCTTGGAGTGCCCAGGAAAGTTGCTCAGAAATCCAGGCAATGTCACTCTTTGGTATGTTTCTTCCTAGGCTCATTTTCTTTTGGAAGACAAAAGCAAACCAGATGCCTTTTTTCCCTCCTGCCTCCAGCACCTTCCCTGTCTGACTTTGGTCTGAACACTTTGGAAGTAGTGTTCTTGCTTCGCTCACCTCAGCTTTTCCAGATCCCCTGTTTTCTCCAGAGGGTGAGGTATGTCCATGAGCAAGCACAAGCCCAGAGACTCCCCAGAACAGGGCGACTTGTGAGGCCCAGCTCAGCAGAGCCCTGTGGGCAGTGTGAGGTGTGTGAGGTGAGTCTGATGAGCCCACAGAGCCCCTCGTGCCTGGCATGAAAAGGCTTGGAAAGCTGCTGATGTTTCCTCAGGGTGGAGGGGAGGGCTCTCCACATCTGCTTGTGCCACACGGGGCCCTGCTGGTGCAGGGGAAACCGAGGACAAAGCCATCACTTCATTCCTTACAGCCTGCTTTGCCCTTGACTCTCTTGATCTTTTCAAGGCAAGTAGCAAATAAAGCCGCAGTGAAAACAAACTATCACAGATTTATGACTTCAGGTTATAATTAGATGGTTCTTTTGTAGCTGCTCGCTCACTTGCAACATTCCTGGCTCCAGGGAGGAGGTAGAAGCAGGTAATACACACAGAATGGCTCTCCTGATGGGTGACCCCCTCTGGTGTGGGGAGAGATCCCTCATCCTGTCACTGCTGGCAGAAGAGGGCTGAGGTGGGCTGGGCTGCCAGGACCCAGCCAGGAGCCAGCAGGGTCCTTCAGGCAGCTGGTGAATGTCCCTTGAGTCTGGCTCAGCTTCAACTCCAGATTTTCCAGCTTGGTTTGAGCAACAAGTGAGTCACAGCAGGGAATCACTATGTGATGCCTGCTCTGGCAATGAATACTCCTCAGCCCTCTCTGTAAAACCCCACAACAAGAAGAGCCAGCCCTGATCAGGCTCCTGTCTAAGGAGGAGCATTCCCAGGTGTCATACTCTGTCTTTTGAGTCAAGGAAAAGCAGACAGTCCTCTCAGGTCTGTCCTAGATGTTACCCTAGCTAGTTAGGATTTCCATTGAATCACAGAACCATTTAGGTTGGAAAAGACATGCAAGATCATCAAGTCTAACCATTACCCCAGTGCTCACACACACAGTATTACCCTAGGTTGTGTGAGGGTTCAGTTCCAGCTGCCTTCTGCTGAGAGCAGGGAAGGCTGGATTCAAACATGAGGTTCTTCTGCCAAATAAGAAGCCCAACAAAACAAGATTTCCTTCCTAGAAGGCCTTAAGTGAAAGTATCCTTATCCTTTGCGCTGTCCTGCCTGCCACACCAGTGAGTACATGTGAAAGCAAAATATGTTTTGTTCAGGGGGAAAGGAACAATTCCCTGTGTGTACAACCAGTAACTCCTCTCCATCACTCTGTTGAGTTTGACACTCTGATTCCCCAGCTGTCACTATCATCTGCCATGAATTGTTGTCTCTCTCACATCACATTAAACATCACTCTTTCTCACATTCTGATTTTCTTGTATGAAAAATATCTTTGCTCAGGGGTTGTACGTGGATGGTCTGCAGGATGACCTACTCCCTCTGTAAAAGTCCCTTACTCTGACACCAGAGTAAGGGTGTCCAGCACCCACTGCCCTTTCCACTCAGGGGCAAGATGTTGTGAATGCCAGGGAAGGTTTGCTTCTCCTTTGAATTGCTGTTCTTCAGCTGAGCAGAAAGCACCTTCCCTTAAATCCTTTTAAAATGCTCTGGCCATGTGACATCTGTACAATACCAGCAGTTACAAAAAGAAAAGTGTTTTCCAGCTGCATTTACTGGCCAATTAAAAAAAAATCAATCTTGTTTAGGATAATCAGAATGGGGAGTCTGAGGTACTTGTGCTTCATATTTAATGTGCAGATCCTTTTGGCTCACCAGAGGCAAGTTTGAACCTGACTACATCAGTTCCCTTTTACAGAAAGTGTTACTGACCCAGGTAGGGGGTTTGCAGTGGATGGTCTAAGCCCCACGTTTCTGGCTGTGCATTCAGATCACCTGCTTTCATATTCAGCCTATTTCCCTCTCACTTGCATGTTTTAATCTCCACCTTGTAGCCAAAACAAATTAAATTGATAAATAGAACTTGACCCACGCATTCAGTTATTGGCATGTTTCCTTATTGAAGAAGAGATAAGTGAAAACATAGAACAAATTATGCAGATAAGTATCAGAGAAGTCAAAGCTAATCACATCCCAGCAGGTTCATGTGAATGACTGGCACAGAATGCACTCCTGTTGGACTGAGCCAGCAAACTTCCACATGAGTTTCTAGCCCTTTTTCTACTTCTGCACTTCCTCCTTAGACACAGAATCACAACAGCACTGAGGTTGGAACAGCACTCTGAGATAATCGAGTCCAGCTGCTCCCCCAGCACTGACAAGGCCACCACTGTCCCATGTCCCCAGGTGCCACATCCAGAAGCCTGTTAAATCCTCCCAGGGATGGGGACTCCACCACTGCCTTGGGCAGCTGTGCCAGGGCTGGAGAGTCCTTTCTGGAAATAAATTTTCCCAATATCCAACCTAAACTTCCCCTGGTGCAATCTGAGGCTGTTTTCCCCTGTCCTGACACCTGTTACCTGGGAAGAGAGACTGATCCCCACCTGGCTACAGCCTCCTGTCTGGGAGTTCCTGTGCCTCCTTTTCTTCAGGCTGGGTACCCCCAACCCCCTCAGCCACTCCCCATCAGACCTGTGCTCTCCCTCCCTGTTCCCTCACTAACTTGTCTGATTTTTCACAGAAAATGTTTCACATCAACATTTCTAGGTTCATCAGGAATATTGTTTTTATCACTTCAGAGGAACACGTGCCTGAGCTCCATGACTGGCTGCACCTGTGAAATCCCAGGGAAGCAAACAAAGTCGAGCTTCAGTGGAGCTCATCCTGGGGACCACAGCTGAGGGATCACCTTGTGGCCTGGATGACAACAAAGGGAAACTCACCAAGCATGGAGAGGGGTTGATAACACCACTGATAGCAGAATGATAAGAACATCAGCAAACAGCCCAACCAACCGGAGCAGGGTATCTTGGGGGGGACCATTCCTCTACAGGCACTGGATCACAAAGTGTCAGGGAATTTTATCCTCCCCAGGTCTCAGAATCAAATGAGTGTCACCTGCTTCAGTCAGGTGCCTTCTTCCCATGGAACAAAGGCTCTCATTGTCTGGGTAAAGCAAAAGCTAATTCCTGTGGGCCAGGGCACTGAGGCATGCTGCTGGCCCTTTCTATGAGAGGATGTGGAACTTGGATTCTCACTGGACTGGGTGTGTCTTACTCAGTAACTAAAGCAATTGATAAACCCCTTGGCTTCCAGAAAATGCCTTCAGAACAGCACTCAGTTGCCAATTCCTATTTTCTCCTGGTACAGATGCCAGCCTAGCTTGGAGCAGGAGGGCAGGCTGGTGCAGGTAGGTGGCTGCAGGGGAGTGCTGCAGGATGGAGTGGGACTGCTCCTGAGCCATAGCACAAGGAGAAGTGTGAGCCCACTGCCCAGGCTCCAGCAGCTTGGGAACAGCACCCTGATGCCCACAGTGCTGTGTGGATGACGAGAGCAGCAGAATTCTGGAGTGTCCTGAGCTTGTTCAGAGCTGTGACTCTCCTTGCCAAACCAGGGGAGCTGAGTGCCTCAGTACCACAGGCAGCGTGTGCAAGCTGCAGTCTTGCACAACCTGGAATGATCTTGCACACTATTCCCACTCTATGATCAAAAAGAAGAGGCAGAAGAAAATCAGGATGCTTGAAACGACATTTCTAATGCCTTGCAAGCAATGCACAACATGTTTATCTGCTCTCAGTGAAGGTTAATATTGTGGTTTATATTTTTGCATAAATGTACACATTAAGGGTCTTGTCTCTGACCAGTAAATGATTAAAGCACTGCTTTTTGAAAAATATCCTTTATGTAGTATTAGGTCTTGTCAGAACAGAGATACATATCTTCAGAACTCATCATCAGTTTAGCACTTCAGAGGGTGCCTCTCACTGAATCTTTTATCACCGACAAAAAATGATTGTATTCCCTAGCTCTGTTTTCCTTTTTGCCTAACTTCAAGCTGAACTGGAACTTTGACAAATTGTAATAGTTAAATACATCTTTTTCTCCTCAGCATGTCTGGCCCAATGAGAAATACAAGTTCCAAACCATTGCAAGGAAGCCTGCCTGCATGTATCTGTGACCCAGAAGAGATTCCTTATGAAAGGGGTGCACCCAAACAGCCTAACAGGGCCTGTAAAGGGACATGCCCAGGGCAGGGACAAGTAGCAGGGATTTTCACTCATCCCATCACAGAATGAACTAACACCTGCACCAACAGTTCCTGTGGCAGTCACTGACAAAGGCAGTGACATGGGGATGGTACCAATCTGCAAAGCAAACACCACAGCACAGGAGACACTTGATGCCAGTAAAACCCCAGAACTGACTCCCCCTGAAACTTCATCTGTGTGTGTGTGCACAATACAGTAAAACAAATCACAGACCCAGTAAAACAAATCACAGGCCCTCCCAGCCCACACACTCTGGGACATGTGCTCTCACCAGCCAAGAGTCAGGATGAGTGTTTGGGACAGAACTGTGCCAGTGCACTGAGAGGATTGGGCTCCAAGTGTCCAGGGCCAGGCTGGATGGGACTTGGAGCAACCAGGTCTGGTGGAAGCTGCCCCTGCCTGTGCCAGAGGGCTGGAACAAGGTGATCCTTCAGGCTCCTTCCAACCCAAACCCTTCTATGCTTCTGTGATATTTTTTCCCTGTGCAAAGGGTCAGACAATGTGCAAATAACTGTCTCACTGAAGGAATGATTCACTGAAGATGTGGAGGTGCTGCAGAGCTGCCTGTGGTGAACAAAAGGTCCCCACAGCGCTGAGCCTGTCACAGTCAGCACCAGGTGCAAATGTGTTTATTACTGACTGTGCTTCCAGGATCACTGCTATTCCTGGAGCAGGCTGGGCATGGCACTGCCATTCTTTATTACCAAACACTGCCAAAACTTGTGCACCGGACTTGCATCCTGGCAGCTGACCCAGGGAAACACACGTGCAGTAAATCAGGTCCATTACAAGATAACTTCTGTGCTTTTTGTGGTGCCCCTCTGTCCCAGTGGAATAGGAAACATTCTTAAAGGGCAGCATTGCACACTGCCAGCTTCCCCTCTGCTGCAGGTGCAGCAGTGAGTGTCCTCCAGGGCAGAGGAGGGCAAAGGAGCAGAGTGAGAAGGTTCTCCTTGTTTTGTTCAAGATGCACACCAAACCAAGTGTGTGTTTTCCTGAGAGCAGTAAAAGACACTTTGGTGATTATTACCCTACAGAAAATACTTCCTGTTGGCCAAACCTTGTGCGTTACCTCTGCTTGCAGATTTAACTGCTGGATATCTGTGATTCCAAGAAGCTCAGCACAGTGGTATCACATAATCTCTGTTTCCCAATAAACTGAGATGATCAAAGCTGGAGGGTAACTCGTAGGTGTTCAGGGAATGTCACACTCAGAGCTGACAGCAGACTGAGCACAGGATGCCATTGCACACCCTGTGCCGGAGCTCCTGCCAGCCAGACTGATCAAAGGGACTAAGGTTGTACCTCTGCCCCCGTGACTCCCCTGGAGCTGGGATCCCAGCCCTGCCCACCCCAAGGCACGGAGCACTCAGAGCTTCCAGGGGTCATAAAGGCAAAGCTAACTTGGGCTGAAAGTTGTGCTGAGCAGACAGTGAGAGGGAGAGGCCATGTTCCCAAGGAGAGGGAAACTGGCATCATCCATGGCACTGGCATCTCTGCAGGGCTGGGTCTCCCTCCCTCTGCCCTCTCCTCCACCTTCAGCAGGGCTCCCTCAGCCTTGTTCCACAAGAAGCACTGGGGCAGAGAAGGGTCTTGTCTAGAAAGCCTTGCTGAGGAAATTATTCTTCTTAAGGACAGTTGCTATGTATCATAAGGGTTAACCTAGGCACTACATGATGAAGAGAAAAACATCAAAAATACCAGTGGAGAGATTTCCCACACCTATCTAAGTGCATTTAATTTAAATGAGCCTGTCTGGGCATGCTGTAAAGCTGTGAGGGAAAATGAGACATTCCTCTTCCAGCTTTGGCACTGCTGCAGTTCTCAGGTCTGTCCCATCCCCTCCACCTCTGTGGTCTGGGGGAATTGGGACCATGACCCCAACAGCTGGGGCAAGTCAGATTTAAGCCCTGTATGAGAACACCACAGGACTGGATAATGAGCTAAAATTTGTCAACATAATTTAAATACCCAGGAAAAAATTAGCAACGTTCACATTGCTGAGATAATTTTTGCTGTGAATGATGAAACAGGAACGTCTTGGCTTGTAGGCCTGGGGATGCATGTGTAACTCTGATTGGTTCTGCATCACCCTTCTGTGTCCTTCTTCTCTATCACTTCTTTCTCCAGAAATCAATCTGGAGTACAGAAATAATTGAATCGTGTAATTAAAGCTCGTCTTATGGAAATAAATCAGGTTTAACTCTGATTTATGAGTACTGATAACACTTTGAAATAAAAAGCTCAAGCAGCATGAACATTGTGCATCCTCTACCTCAAACAGCTATTTCAATACTAGACAGTTATTTCTAGTAACAATCAATAATCATGGAATTGCTCTTGCAGGAGTAGAGCATGAAAAGGATTGTTCTTTTTCACTTGCTCATTAAAACTGCACTAACAAAAAAATACCATGCCCATATTTCTCCCTGTTTTAGAGATTCATGGATCCAGCCATGAATCTCTAAAATATCCCTGTCTAGCATTAATAGAGATAAATAAACCTAGCTCAGAGTAAAAAAAAAAAGTACATGATTGCCATTCCACAGATTTTAGTTCCATTTTCTTGGTATTTTATAGGCAGGAAAGATAATGCAGTTGCAGTTATAAATTTGGTATAACATAAACTTTAAAGAAGGGGAAAGAACCCAAACCCACATTCTGGTAGCAGTGAGATATTAATAAAAATCCCCCAAGGTTATTCCCAATGAACTTTCTCCTTACTCTGGGTCACAAATTGCCTCGTGCAGAGAAAGGAATTGGTTAAATACTTTGCAGGAAGATGAAATACTGAGTTCCTTCAAGAAACAGGAGAAGCACATGGAGACAACAGCATGAGCCTTGTGCTGCACTGGATTGCCACTGACATTGCCGACACATGGAATTTCATCACCACTCATGCAGTGTGCAGATTTTAGTCTCAGCCACGGGTGCCAGATGATCACATCCAAACCTCAGTCTCATTGGTTTGTTTTTTGGAAAGCAGAAATTTAAATCTCCCCCGGTTGCACAGGATAACAAAAAAACAATCCAAAAGCTCAACACCAGCGAATTGGTTTTTCTCCACTGAGCTTTTTTCAGAAATCTGAATAATGAGTGATACTCAAGCCCTGTCTCCCAGCATTTCAGTGTCTCCCTGAGGACTCTGACAGGCTGGGCAACAGCTTCACTGTTTATTCTCCCTGCAAGAACATCCCAGCAGTGCCTATACCAACAATTGTGGCAGCAGCTCTCTGACCACAGAGAGCAGGCACAGACCTTCCCAGGCATTTTCCCGGGGAAGGCTGTGAGAAGATCAGAGAAAAGAATGAGAAACAATTCTTATCTCCACTTGTTGCGCCTGCTGTTGTGCACATGTGGAATGTGTCATGGATATTTGTTTATGAAAGGGTGGTTTCTTACTTGGACAGTGGATGGTGTTTGGATTGATTGACCAATTAGGTCAAAGCTGTATTGGACTGGCTGGAAGGGTTACTGAGTTTGTTAATAATTACAGGATAGGATATGTGACAAACACATATTATATGGCTCTATGCAGATATTTGCTATATGTATTATGCTATGTAGGAAAGTTATGCTGTATTAACATTTTAATAGCATAGTAAATGTAGTTTTGTAATTAA
>VXBC01004684.1:130237-165476 GCA_013399945.1 Ploceus nigricollis | reverse complement strand
CTGGGGGCCTGTGGCAACAAACATTGTCCCTTTCTCACCTGTGTCCCAGGTGAGGGAGGCCTGGCCCCGTGGTGCTGCTCTGTCCAGCTGTGTGTGAGCAGCTCCCCATCCCCTCCTGAGCCCGGGCAGCGCCACTCGGCTGCGGCTCAGCGAGGAAGGGCTGACAGGAACCCTGTCTGTCCAAGCCCTGCACAGCCAGTGATGTCAGGGAGAGATGACAGAGACCTCATGGACAGCAGAGCTCCAGGGTGAGCTCAGGCAGGATCTGTCCTGGCTACAGCCAGGCTGGCAGGCAGGAGCCTGGGAGGGAGGCAAGGGGATGGAGCAGCAGCAGTGAGCAGACAATGAGTGTGGTGTCAGGATGCTGCTGGGAGCATGAAGAGGGATGTGGAATGAACACCAGCAATGAAATGGGGTGGCAGAGCTCAGAGACAGCTCGTCCTCCAGGGACACTGCCTTGTGGCTTGCATGGTGAGTGTTTAAAGCCTTACAGAATTGTTTCTCTTAGGAGGTGAAAATGACGATGGGAGTCAGATCTTTCTTCAGCTCATTCCCTCCCAGTTACAGGTGTTGAAAGTTCTGCTTCTGTAAACATGGGAAATGTTAGCAATAGCTAGCAGTTTCCATGCTGGCAGTTTTCAAGCACATTTTCCTAGCTAGTTCTGTGCCCTGAAGCCCTTTTTGTTCTCTCCCCCAGTGAGTTTTGAGGCTTTCCAGCTGCCTTCTTCCATGAACTCAGATAAAACCACAATGCCCCACGAGCACTGGCAGCCAGTTTCTTAGGAAAATGTCTGGGTTTGGCAGTTATTACTTGTTTAGTTCTTGTAAAACAACATTTCACCTCAGGCAACAGTCTCTTCTGTTTGTACTGATGTCACAGGAGAGTTCAGAAGTGCCTTTGGTTGCTCAGGTACCACCTCTCCCATAAGCCTGAGCAGGATCTTTGGTTCCCAGCATCTCATGGGTGTTCATTAACCATCATTACTATTGTTTGGTCACATTCCTCCTTTTCCAGACTTATATTGTGATTTCCACCATTCCTAAGGAGCTGCATGAAAGAGATTCATTGTTCAGTGGGAGACACCCATCACAGTTACACAGCTGGAGAAACAGTGGAGTGAGAAAAGGACTTATTTTCCAAAAAAGGATCTTCACCTTGCCCTGTAGCTGAATTACATGTTGGAACATGCACACAAGTCATAGATAATATATATCCTGACTTTAGAGCAGAATTCAGGACAAAATAAAGCTCAAGTGTAAAGCCAGTAGAGATTAAAACCCAAAGAGGACAAGCATCTGTCAGTGGCAGAAGAGCAGAAGGTAACAGAGGGAAGCAGAGGGTTGTGTTATGGACATGGGGAAGGAGAAGAACCAGATCTGAGGAGCTGGAAGCAGCAGGACTTGCTACTGATTTCCTTCTCAAAGTTCTAAGGAAACTCCAGCACATGCCAAGGCAGTCAGGGACATGGAACATAAAATTGCAATTTTTTGTAGCTAAAGCCTTCATATGGATCTCATACACCTGAACCTGTACAGATTAAACCAACAGCCTGCCAGTGGCACATAAATCACTTGGATTTATGCCTGGGGCTGGCTGCTTCACTTCAGAACTTGCAGCAGGGATGGGAAAAGCTTGAATCTCTTGGAGCTGGTGTGGAGTGGGGGCTGCTGGATGTGCTGCACTGACCCCCCTGACTCCTCTGGAAGTGGCTCAGCTCCACCACAGGCAGAGGGAGCTCTGCAAGGAGCAGAGGTGAGTAGCTCTGTGCCAATCTTCCCTCATCCCTGCCGTCTGTGCTAAATCCTACAAGTGACCAATTAAACCCTGCCTAAGGCAAGAGAGGAGATTTTGGAGGACAGGCAGATTCCTGCTGAGGCTCCCCACAGGGGTGCCCAGGTGAGCCAAACAAACCCTGGGCTGCTCTGCTCAGAGGGTGCCAGGACATGNTTTATCTTTTTATTTTCTTCCTTAATAAAGAACTGTTATTCCTGCTCCCATATTTTTGCCTGAGAGCCCCCCTTAATTTCAAATTTATAACAATTCAGAGGGAGGGGGTTTACATTTTCCATTTCAGGGGAGGCTCCTGCCTTCCCTAGCAGACACCTGTCTTTCCAAACCAAGTCAGCCAGGCACATCAGGGAGTGTGCAGCATTCACTGTGCTGAGGCATTGTGACAGGGCCAGGATGGAACCTGAAGGAACCCTCAGCCTTTGGGAAGGACACCAAAGAAAGGAAACTAAAACAAACCCAGAGGATTGTGTGAATTCCTGATCACCCCTGAGGAGAGTTTGGAAGTGTGGGCCAGCTGGGGGACTGAATGTGCAAAGTGACAGACAGATGCTCGTGTCATGGAAAAGGCACCCTGGCCTCTTTGGGAAAAGGCATCTTTTTGTTCTAGAGAGGCATCTGTGCAGTGAAAATATGATGGGGGGATGTAAGACTGCCTGAGGAGCTGGGAAGGATGAGGGTGTGTGAATTGAACAGAAGGTAAGGAATTGTTCCAGCACAGCATGGGCAGGGAGACACTGGTGACAAAGATGCTGTGTAGGTTATGAAGTCCTGTGGAACTTCGAGTCCCCAAAGCCATGATCTTCTGACAGCACCACAAAACCAGCCATCAGTTCCTCAAGTAGTGTCTAGCTTTGATTGTCACTTCAGCTTTCAGAGAGTTGCAGAGGATTTAAAGCAGGAAATAGGATGTCACAGTAATGAAAGCACAGCACTTCCACGGTGAAGGGAGTGCAGGAAATGGGATCAGGGCTTTGTGAGAAGGTTCTCAAAAAGTAGAAGCAAAGAAATCTGGAGGGGTCTGCTGCTCTTTGCTTTGTTGCAGAAATGGCAAAGGTAGGAAAAACAACAGCAAAAGAAAGAAAAAATTGAAGAAGGATTTAATTCAAGGAGAATTTTAAGCACTTTTGCAAGGTATTTTGAGATGAGAAGTGCTGAACTGTTCTCAGATCCACAAGTTCACCCCAGCTCAGGCACACTGGAACTCATCTGACCATTGTAAGAGTTTGCTGTTGTGCACACAGGTGTGGGGATGTGAGAGCTGTGGGAATAGTAGGGTGAGAGACTGGGAGGGTGGAAGTTGAGCCAAGTTAAGGTGATCACCCAAAGCTTTATGTAAATCCTGTGTGGAATACTCATGGAAGAAAAAGGAAGCAGTGAGCAAAGTGACCAGAACTTCTCATATGCTAGATCCTCACTAATTCTCAAGTCCTTCATGGCAGTTTGGAGTTAGGCTTGTGCCCTCCTCTGAGATGCCTCTGTTTGTTGAGAGTGGAACAAACAATCCTAAGGTTTAGCTCTTTTTTCTTTCATTTCTGTCTAATTTTCTCTAGTCTTTCCAAATATTGGCATCCTGCTCTATCCCCCTTGGGCAGCCCTAGAGTCTGCACTGGGAGTTTGTGGTGAGAGAAGTCCATCAGCATGCTGGAATATTTGTGAGGTAGAGCTAAGAAAAAACTTAATGGCCCTTTAGTCCCCACTTCTTTTTTGAGTTCTACCTCACCATAACCTATTTCCCCTCGGTGGAGCAGTATTTATGCTCCATATTTCATGCATGAATTGCAGACAGTTGTCAACTCAGAATGAAAGATAGATGGCAACATTACCTATGCAAGTGCTTCAGCCAAATGCTTCCTTCACTGCTCCCAAAAGGAAAAGATGAGACATTGTGTAGCCATAATGTTCATCTGCAACATTTCTGATCTTTAGCTTTAGCCATACTAATTAGGCACACACTACTTATGTGACTGCTGGATGTGGATTTTTTTTTCCTACTGCAGCAATCTGTGCACATCTCCCTTGGGAGGATGTTCAAATCAAGGGCAGCATTTCCAGAAAGATGCTCCAAAATGAAATCTCAAAGAAATAATTTGCTGTCAGGCTGAACAAAATAACTCTGTAATTAAACTTTAGAAATTGCTAAGTTTAACTGAAAAATGGTCTAAAATTAGGACCACTGAAGAGTTGCTAAAAGCATTCCTAACAGTGGAAATTGTTGTGGTTTTTTGAAATTTATTTTTCCATCTCTTTCTTAAGCAGGTGCTCAAAGCTGTCCATTGTAGCTCAGCAAGTAAGAGAGAAGTGCTCTGGGGTGGGAATTGGCTGCATTATGTAACTTTTTTTTTTTTTCCTTTTCCTTATTATTTTGCTTTTAACCTTCCCCAAAGAAAATTCACCAGTTGGTTGGGCTAGAAGGAACATGCCCCTGTTTCCAGGCAGAGTCAGTGATTTAGGTATTAGAGAAGAACCCTTAATGTACAGGATTTGTGAGTGAGGTGCTCAGCCCAGCTCAGTGAGAGGCACAGTTACAGCTCAGCCACAGCAGCATCAGATTCAGTGGCACTGATCCTCCCTGACCAGTTTGGACATGGCAGGTTTATCCCATCTTTGAGTTAAATCCCAAAGGAAAGAACAGATCTTTTTTTTTTTTTTTTTTGCTGCAGATTTCCTGAGTCAGTCACTGACCAAAGACAAGTCCCCAACCAGAAAATTATCCTCCAGTCAAAATTAGCTGTTTGCTGAAGATTTTGGAGATGTCCAGCCTGCTGCTGACTATATTTAGTCACTTTCTGCTTTCTCTATTCTCACACGTATCTTAAAATTCCTGATAAGGAATAGAAGGAAAAGAACCAAATGCCACAGAGGGAGATTATTAGCTTGGCTGAAACTAAACAAGTCTGGAAATCTTCTTGGAAACTGAGATCCCAATAACACCCTGAGAGAAAAGTTTTCCCAACACACTTTGGATAGTTCGGTAACAGGAATCCCAAACAGGTCTTTGAACTTTCTGACAACTTTTGTCTGTTCAATTTGAGCAGCATGTGATCCCCAGCCAAGTATCAATTCAGACTTTTAAAAAAAGACATGGGAGAAAAAGAACATTATCTTGATTTAGGACAATGCAATCATGAAACATTTGTTTCATCATGTGAAAGATGGCATGGAGTAGTCATGCAATTAAATTCAGAGGTTCATTTGCTGATTCCTAGAGAGCTTCAGGTCTTTTTTTCTTGCCAGAAGGAATTAGGCTGTAGATTCCATTTCACATTCAAAAGATCTGAACAGTTTGGTCCTAGCACATACCTGGATGAGATCAATGAGAGCTCCATCACATTTTAGTCTACCAGTGAGTCACTGAGTGGCTTGAGCCACTTGCTGAGTGTTTTCATCTTGCATGGATCACTGTATTTTGTTTGCCTCTGTAACCCAGGATGGAGAGTCTTGTCAGTGATGTCCTTATAGCTCAGCTAAGTTTGGGTAAAGCCTCAAATCCCATTGCTTAGAGGGGCTGCTCTTCAAAAGAAATACAAACTGGCTGGAGACCCTGCAGGCAGAGTAATAGAAATCATCAGAAATCATCAGAGATCCTTTAACTTGCCTGCATCACCTACAAAGACAGAGAACTGGGGCAAATCCATGCAATGCTCTTGCACAGAAGGGAATAATCTGTTCTGTGAGCTCATACTGGGTAAGACAAGAAATAATGTGTGTAAACTGTAGTAAGAATGATTAAAGGGAGACATAAAATAAAAAGAAGTATTGGCAAAGGACAATGAAAGCCTTGGAATAGATTGTCTGGGGACATGGTGAGGTTTGTTCCTGAAGGTCTTTAAGAGCAGGTAAGGAGTGCTTGGTTTTGATTAGACTTGGTTCGTGGTAAAAAGATGGATTACCTGTTCTCTGAAGTCCCTTCTGGTTTTTGTGAAGCTGTTGTTTATCTTCCAGGACTGCAGTCCTGTGCCCTGTGCTCTTGGTGAGCTGCAGGAGGCTCAGCAAGGAGTGTGAACTCACTCTTCAAACCACTGTGGTGTAGCAAATGCTGCCAAGGGTGACTTTTCATTGTTCACAAACTCCATGAGATTGGAGTCTGATGAATTTCCAATGAAGTCACCAAGGATGTCATGTGTAAGATGTTCCAGACCCAACAGAAATGTGATACCATCGATATTTCTATGAAACTTCAAAATCATGTGTGATTTTCCATTATCTGCAATTGCAAATGTCATTATTCATTTTCTTGAATGGTCTTGTCAGGGTTTTCATCTCCTTTGAAATCCTGATGCATCCTAAATCCCACTCCCTCTGTGCAGCAGTGCTGGCAGATCTTCCTGGTGATTACTCATGTCTTAGGGTCACCCCAATTAACTTTGTCAGGGGCTGGTGTGTGATGCAGTCAGACTGGCTGCACCCTGTACAGGATTCTTCCTGATGATGATGCAATATTCATTCTCAACAGATGAGAGCTGCTTTTGGGGAAATAACTCCCTGGTTTTGCCTCAGCCACCTGATTGCAATACTGAGTGATGTGCACACCCAGGGACAGCTCACCTTAACCTCTGATCCCTTGGGTTTGCTGAGCAGGACAGAGGAAAGTCATGTCCTTATTTCCCTTCAAAGGAACCAGTGAGGCAGATCAGTAGCACAAGAATGGAGGTGCAGAACAGAGCACTGTTGAAAGGTGGAAGAAAAAAAAAAAAGAAAAGAGGAAAAGAAACTCTGTTCTTCTCTCAGGCCACAGGGTTAATTCAGGTGCTATGGTACTGGCTTGGATAGAAACCTGTGCCAGACCTGTCTCCAATCACAGCTGCACCACTGGCTCTGCTGCCTTCCACTGTCCCTAGGAATTTGCATCACTTGGTTACTCACGGATTTGAAATTGAAAATTTACCAGTTACATAAGAAATGGGACAGAATGAACCCCATAATTGTGTGGCCAGTGAAAGAGGCACCATGAAAACATCTCAAAGGCATCTACCAGACTTCCCAGGCAGAGTTTATTCTGTGTCAACCCATCCCATTCCAAAAGCTGAACAAAAAATTAGCATAGCCAAAAATCTGGATGACAGCAATGACCATAACCCCCTGGTAGCCCTAGGACAGGCTCTCCTAGCCCTGACACAGCCAAGCTGAGTGTGCTGTGGAAAACATTGCTGCTCTGTGCACTGGCCAAATCAAAGGCTTTTTCAAATGACCTTTTGTTGCAAACCATGTCTGCTACGTAAGAAGGAAATTAAAAATAAATAAAAGTTTGCAGTGGTTAGTTGATCAAAGCTTATGCTTGCCCCTGTGGTCTCAGCAGAAAGCAATGTTACAGCCTCAGACTGGATGGGTTGGTTTGGTGAGGTCTGATGGAACTGTTGATAATTTTGCAGCCCTAGAAGCCAAGGAGGAAAAGGTAGATGGCTTATCTGGGTTCTGCTTTTGGGGATCTTCCCCACAGTGGTTCTTTCTTGTAATTGGGAGGTTTGATTTTTGTATGTCCCATATGAGAACTTAGTGGGTGTTAAGCAATACTGACTTGTATAAAATGCAAGATTAGAAATGACATTAAATGGTGTCACACCTCTGTCTCAGGCCATGGTTCCAACATGTTTATCTTCAAAGTAGATTTAGGAATTAAAATTCAAACTGGAGCAGGTGTTGAGAAAGAATCTTGGGATGTCAGGGAGGTCAGAGAACAGAGCTATACCCAAATTACAGCCTGTCACCTGGGCCAGGGGTATCTGAGTTGGCTTTAAACTCAGTGGCTTGAGGGCTAAAAGAAAGAAACCCCTTTGTTTAGAAATGTGCCCTGTGCCTGTTCCAGCAGGAATAGAAAGGAGGAGAGAAAACAACCCAATCCTTTTCTATGATGGTTTTGATTGGGCTTGTATGAGATGGTGGAGGAAATTGCAAAGAACTGTTCCTAATGACTTGTGATATCTCTTGCATTTTCTCTTCCTGGGGATTTGAGGAAGCAGTCCGTGCTTTTATTCTAGACTGGAAAGCCTTGGAGCAAGGACTGTTCACTTTTAAAAGGCATAAATTAATTGAGCTAGTTCCACAGAACTATGATAATGCTGGAGTTTCTGCTCTAGTACACACCTGGTGGGCAGGAGTGGGGGCTCTGCAGGAAGAGAAACATGAATATCTGACTCTGATGCTGGTGTCCTGGGAGTTTTCACTTGTATTTTTGCTTTTTATCAATAAAAACTTGCCAGTGGGATTCCCCATAAGATCACTATGGCCAGCTGGTCAGAAGAATTCAGTAGTCCATCATTGTCACCTCCTTGTGCCATTGCAAAAATTTTTACCTTTTACAGCTGCAAAAAACTAGCAAGAGTTGTGTGGGGGAAGGGAATATCTGGGTGAATGTGGCAGGGAAAATAATAGTTCTTGCTCTCAGCCAGCCTTGTGGCCCTCTGAGCATGTCAGGAAACGGAGCTCTCTGACATTCTGGATTTAATCTCTGAGTGTGTTCACACCCAGAGGTGAGATGATGTATTTCTGTCTTCTAATATAGGGAGAAGAAACAGAGGGAAAGAATAAATATGGAATACTGTGCAGGTGGAGGCATGAACCTGTGTGTGTGTGTGGAAGAGACATGCACTATCCTGCTGAAAGGAGAGATCTGCTGGCTGACACCAGGGAGTTGCTTTCTCCAGCACAGGGAATCTGGGGAGCAGCACCTGATCCCTGATGAGGGCAGAGAGCCAAAGCCCAGCCAATCTAATGCAAAAGAAGTGCAANATATCTGACTCTGATGCTGGTGTCCTGGGAGTTTTCACTTGTATTTTTGCTTTTTATCAATAAAAACTTGCCAATGGGATTCCCCATAAGATCACTATGGCCAGCTGGTCAGAAGAATTCAGTAGTCCCTCATTGTCACCTCCTTGTGCCATTGCAAAAATTTTTACCTTTTACAGCTGCAAAAAACTAGCAAGAGTTGTGTGGGGGAAGGGAATATCTGGGTGAATGTGGCAGGGAAAATAATAGTTCTTGCTCTCAGCCAGCCTTGTGGCCCTCTGAGCATGTCAGGAAACGGAGCTCTCTGACATTCTGGATTTAATCTCTGAGTGTGTTCACACCCAGAGGTGAGATGATGTATTTCTGTCTTCTAATATAGGGAGAAGAAACAGAGGGAAAGAATAAATATGGAATACTGTGCAGGTGGAGGCATGACCCTGTGTGTGTGTGTGTGGAAGAGACATGCACTATCCTGCTGAAAGGAGAGATCTGCTGGCTGACACCAGGGAGTGCTTTCTCCAGCACAGGGAATCTGGGGAGCAGCACCTGATCCCTGATGAGGGCAGAGAGCCAAAGCCCAGCCAATCTAATGCAAAAGAAGTGCAAGTACCCAGTCACCCAGCCTGTCAGCTCTGCCCCAAAGATCAGTGTGAAAGCACAGGCAGAGGAGGGGCAGAGATGCACTGCAAGCTTGGGAGGGGACTGCCAGGGGAAGGGAGCTCCTGGTGTCCTGCCACAGCACCTGAGCCCATCCCCCAGATAAACGGGTTTGTGCTTTCAGTTCACTCTTCAGGCAGTTGTTGCTTCCAGCACAAGGATGGGCAGAAGCGGAGGGTACAATACCTGGGGAGCCAGAGCTGGCAGTGGATGGCTTGGGTGGACTGGCCTTGGGCAGAGGCACATGTGTCACAGGATAGCTCTGGGCACAGCAGTGCCAGCACTGGGAGACTCAGGAACAACAGCAGAGGGCCCGTGGGAGCCACGAGTGTCACACACACAGACATCATCTCACCTCTGGGTGTGAACACACTCAGATTAAATCCAGAATGTCAGAGAGCTCCGTTTCCTGACATGCTCAGAGGGCCACAAGGCTGGCTGAGAGCAAGAACTATTATTTTCCCTGCCACATTCACCCAGATATTCCCTTCCCCCACACAACTCTTGCAGTTTTTGCAGCTGTAAAAGGTAAAAATTTTTGCAGTGGCACAAGGAGGTGACAATGAGGGACTACTGAATTCTTGATGAATTGGCCATAGCAGGCAAAGGGGGACTGATACCAAGCTGCAGCTTGGCTTGAACAACCAAAACTCCTGTCTCAGAGCTACATTGCTGGAGAGAATCCTGGGAGGACAGCCTGTTCCATCCCTGATGCCCAGTGGAGGCATAATGAAATGCCGGGGCTGAAGCCTCGAGTTACAAACTGCAATCAAGGAACATAACCCAGGTTTTTAAAGGTGGGGTGGGCAGCCAATGCAACGGGCTCTCAAGAGAAAGGCTGTAAATGTTTCAGCACTTCAGATAAGTTAATTAGGACTGGAAGATTTTATGAAAGATTTCTACTTCCATGAGCAGTTGTCAGACTTGAAGAGAGTTTCTTTGCACAGCAAGGCAGGCTGTACCCTAATATCATTCAGTGCAGGTGTTACCAGGCAAAATTGCCATGGCTTGCGTTTCAGGGATCAAACTAGGACCTGGCAGTGGCCTCCCTTAGCCTTGAAGGACACAGGAGGGGTGTGGGAGAGGCAAGATGCAAAGGGCTGCTTGTTTAGTCAAGGACCATCCTCTTACCACAGACAGATTTTCACCAGCATTATGGGCCATATTCAGGGAATGTGATAATGAATTCACCATAGCTGTGTGAATATAAATAAAGCCAGTCAGCAAAACCCCACGGAACACTCTCAACACATTCTGGTTCCTGTAACAGGATATTAATGACTGTGTTAATTAGGCAGTGTGGAAGCAGCTTACAGTGTCATAGACACAGAAAATTACAATGGCAGGATATTGAAATATTCCTTCCCACAATGTTTTTTGTACAAGCCCCATCATTTTAATAACATTTACCTTGTGTTTTACTGTTTGCTAAGGAGACTGAATCTGATGACTCTCAGAGGAGCCTCAGAGGACCATGATGACCCAGGTGATTTAAATTTCTTCATGCTGTGTTAGAAGAAAGAAACTTCTCAACAGAAACTCTCCTCTCTGTGGCCATGCATGGTTGGTCAACCAACCCCATACATGGGTCATTAACATTTAGAAATTGGGGATTTCAAACCTCACAGTCTTAAGGCAATAGGCTGGGGAAGAGCAGATGTTTCCCTTTTCTCAAGCAATAATTTGTACCTGCATGTTTTGGAGCCAGTGGAAATAGTGTATTAGTCATTCTCAAAAACTGTTTGGTACAAGCAGGGAAAAAAAGTATTTCACAGTATATTACTGTCTAGATCACTGCAAGCATTTATCCATTTTTAGAACTCATTTTTTAGCAACTATTAAGAAGTCCTGCCTTGATGCTTTTCCTCTGTGGTTCTGTTCAGAGTGTGGGCTGGCTAGTGTTGGACAGGGGAAGGGAAGGCAGCAGAGTTACAGCATTTGGAAATAAAAAGAAGTTGTGAAATCATCCATTCCTCCATCTGCCTATGCATACATAACACTGTGATGTTCACATCTGAAAGGTTGCTGGATGGATTTGTCAACCACTTTCAATGAGAGATAACTTCACTGTCTTAAAAACATATTGCTATGAAGAGTTTCTAGGGATTCCATCTTGACAGTCTTGTCTAGAAAAAAAGAAATTAATCTTCCATCCACTGGGTAATTTCAGTACACATTGGCCAGGAAACAGATCTGATTGCCTTATTCTTGCCCTGAGAGAGGCTCTGGAGAAGCCCTCTGAGAGCCCTCAGAGGTGGGAAGACTTGTCAGAGAATGCTGAACATGCTCCATTTTCTATGTTATTTAATGGGCTGAAGATTCCTGGTTTCATCCCAGCTCACAGCATTTGAGTGGTCATTCAGGAAAGGTTGAAAACTCCTGGATTTTGCTACTGTGGGTTTCCTTTCACTGTGTCAGCACATTTCCTTGGAGCCAACACTCTGGGCTGTGTGGATGGATAGTGGAGAACATTTTGTTTATATTTAGACTTGTTCCAGCCATGAAATTAGTAGAATAAATAAAGATAGAAGTACAAAGATTAGAGAGGTTTTAATTTGGTACAGGCACCATTAATGGTTTATTTACTTTGTGTTCTTGGAACTTGAGCTGTCTCTTGATAACTAAAAATGCTCCAGAACAGCTGCAGAGATCAGCAGGGAGAGGAAGACAGAGCCAAAAGCAGCAGAAGCCAGGTAACCTGGGACAGGTATTGCAGTCAGAGCAGCAGGCCATGTTGTTTTGGGGTGATGTGGATGGATATTTGCACATCCCACAGAGAGGAGGTCAGCTATGAGTAGCATCAGGAGCGTCTCTGATGTTGTTTTGTGGTTTATTAGCAGAGTAAAATCAAATTAAATGATGTCATAGAGTTACTAACAACATTATCCTCTGGCAAATGTGTTAGAAAGCACTTCCTCAGCCATGACAGGGGTTAAGACAGAGTGCATTCAGCATGAGCTCTCAATGTGTACATGATTTCTGTGTCCTTCCCTGAGAATGAGGAATGTTTGCAGGTGTCCAGGTGAGCCAAACTGGGGATGCTTCCAGGAATTCCTTTCTGAACTGAGGATTTCAGCCCTTACTGCCCTGGGGGGGAAGACCCAGCATCCCTTCCACTGGAGGCAGAGTGTTCACAGCACCTTAAAACATGCCAGTGACCCATCTGAGATTCACATTTCCTAAGCAATGGTGCTGACCTGAATAAAGCATTTCACTAATGCTAATTTTATGAGCATATTACTAATGCTTTACCTTTTTACTAAGGCAAAATTGGTTTATCAGGTTGGTCAGTGGCTGCTGGTGCCTGCAGCAGATCCAAGCACTGGCTCAGGGCTGCTGTGCTGCTGTCTGATGCCAAAGCACCTTCATCCTGAGAGGGAAGGAGAGGAGGCTTTCCCTGCCTGTGCCACTGGATCACTCCTTCACCTCTGCTCATTTCCATGACTCAGTTATCTCCCACATTCAAAGGGAAATACTTCCCCAAATCATTCAAAGGATGAAGAGCTGATCCAAGTTTGTGAAGTACTTTGTAATTCTGGTTGGAAAAGCCCTGCAGAAGAGTTGATGCACAACACAAATGGTTTTTAGAGTTGTACTACCTAAAGTCAAATGACTTCTGATTCTTTTTCCTGTGTTTATTTCTGTATTTATTGCACAAATTCATCACGCTGTATTTAGAAAGTCTAATGTAATCACATTCATCATTGTGAGATGTGATATTTTCCTGGTGCTTCATTTTATTATCATATGCAAACACTAGAAAGAAATTCCAGCTCAGTCCTGGCTTTAGAACAAGTTTTGCTTTGTTTTTCAGTCAAACTAACATTTTCCTCCATTTAATGTTCTCTTTTCCCAGCCTCAAGAAGAAATCAAATGTTAGTTGTTGAGGCTTCTTTCCATCTGTAAGGAATTCCAGGAAGTTCTCCTACAAGACCTTGAGGTGGTGCTAGCGCTGGTATTTTTCTTTCAAAAATTAAAATATTTCCTGACTTGATATATAAATGATGTCTGGGTGCAGCTTTGAGTGCTCATGGAAACATACTGTCAGGTAGGAACAGAGCACTGGAACTCAGCTCCAGGACCTGGGGAACTGCAATCATGTGGAACAGCTGTGATGCTCCCATTCATTTGTTTAGGAGTCTCTGAGTAAATTTTATCCCTGATTTACAGCTTGACCAAGGAGGCTGTGGAGAAACTGCATGGAAAGTTTTAACTCTGGTGAGTGCTTGGAAAATAATTAGAATATATGCTGGGACCTTGCAGCTCTCTGGCTTTTGGATTTGCAATTCATGTGAAGACTTGTCCAATACTTGGTGAGCACCTTAAGCTTTGAGATTTTTACCAGAAAAATCCCAGCAAAGGAATTCCTTTCTCTCCAGTGCTTGACAGCTGACAGGTAATGTTCTCTCCATTCTTCTTGCTTATCCCAGAACAACCCCAGGCTGGTGATTCAGCAGTGTGTAAGATGGGAAGTTCCTTTAGACAGCCAGAGCTCTTTGCAGGTTCCAGTGAATATCCAGATCCTTGCCAAGGGCACGGTTTGCTGTTGGTACTTCTCCAGTCACTTCAGAGCTGGGTTTTGATTGATTACTGCTTGCAGGCCAGAAAAAGGAGAGATTGCAATTGCCAAACAGAGCTTGTTAACTTAAAAGCACAAGTTGATGAATCAATGCTACACATAATAACTCTTTCTTAATGACCCAAATATCTTAAAAGCTCAAATTCCCTTTCATCACAGAACTTCTCTACCAACAGTTTCCCAAGCCAGTGATTGAACTGCCTCTGTGGAAAGCTGACATGATCAGTCCCTGGGGAGCACACCACCACAATTAATCAGCCACACATCCATCATTCCAGGTTCCAGAAACAGGTTATTAATTAATTTGTTCTGTACTTTGCCTAGGTGGTTATCCTAGGTGATTCTGGCCATGTTTCCAGCCTCCAGTTTTGCAACCTGGCAAAAATCTTGGAGATAGATGGGTGTTGTTACCTCCTGTTGCTCCTGAGACATCAGCTCCTCTTTCACTCCGGCACTGAGATGGTTTTGATGCCAGCACTGTTTCTTCCTTTGCAGCAGAGAGAATATTCAGTCTTGTTGATTCTCTTTATATTATAAAGGCCATAATATCTCCAAGGATGGAACCTCCACAGCCTCTCATGTCAAGTTGTTCCAGTGCTTGATCATCCTTAGAGTAAAAAAGCTTTTACTTATGTATAAATGTACATCAGATATAAGCTCACACCTTCTCTTCATGTCCAGCCATGGAGGACAAGAAGGAGACAAATGAGCAGCACTTCTCCCTTGTCCCTGTGCTGTGGCCCAGGCTCCAGGCAGCTGCTCTCTTGTTTTGCTTATTCACCTGCCATTGGCACCAACACTAGAGACAAGATGTCAGCAGACATTTCACCAGACGTCTTGAGGCAGGAAACAAGTGCTGAACTTCTCAAGTCTGTGAATTAAGAAATATAGAGGCAGTTAAAAACCACCAACAAACTGAAGACAAGATGTATGGGCTTGCAGGCTTGCCACAGCACTGTGACCACTTAAACAGCATTTATTTATTACCAGCATCTTGGAAGGAAAGACAAATATGTAAGCCAGAGGATGATTAAAGGGTGAGCTGGGGAAGTTTAGACTCCTTCAGAATACATTTGAGTAATGAACAGCATTTTTCATGTCTGTTTAGAGGCGAGCTAATAAGGACAAAGGGTAAATCTTCACCAACAATTAACTATGGGTTCTGGGTTGTATTTGTGCCTGTGTCACCCAGCTCTCAAATGCGAGCTCTCCACACTTGCTTGCCAGAACAAGTACTTTCCAAGCCCATGATTTCTGCTCAGGCAGGAGGTAGATCCACACTCAGCTGCTGTCCACAGCTGCACACTGTCAATACACACTGTGCTGGCAAACACAGATAGTTCTTCCCAAGAAAAACTTACTCCAAGCTGAATTCACTACTCTGATACCTTCTTATCTTCTGCCAGCATCAGCTCTCTCCCCAATTCCAACCTCTTCTGCCCCTCTGCCCACCTGGGGTTTAGCTGTTTGTACATCCTTGTGGGGCATTCAATCCTTCTTTACCTCCAGGTCCAGACTGGGTTGGCAGACCCAGACTGGTTCCTTCCTTTCAGCATCACTGGGAGGTTTCACTGTGCTGCCTGAGGAGCCAGAGCTGGGACAGTGTCTGAAGGAATGCAGGATGTCTCTTGCTCCTGGTCACAGCAGCCCCAGCCCCTCCTTGTTTGCAATGAGTGCTGAGCATGGTCTGGTTGGAGAGAGTCTCCAATATCACTCCTGAAAGGCAGGGGACACAAACTGGAGGTGTGATGATGCACAAGATACATCCTTGCTGTGCAGGATCAATACTCCACCTCAGTCCACTTCAATTTCCTCACTAACTTCTTCCCTGAGAGGAAACAGTTCATAATGCTGTGTCATTTTGCACAGAGGAACCCGTGTCACTGTGCACAACCTGCCCTGTGCTGTTGAGGTCTGTGGCAATAATACACTCTCACACATAATTATTTTTGTCATGAGATCTCAAAGATAACTGAGATTAGTTACTGGAGCTGGATATGTTCAGCCATTAAGAGTGATATCTTTACCTCCATCTGAGTGGGCTTTGACAAGTACTCTCACTCACCACAGAAGTTAGGAGTTGTCAAGGCCAAAAATAAATTATGTTGATGTGCAAACTCCTCTGCAGGGAAGTTGCAGCTCAGCATGTAACATGCAAACAATAACATGGTTTCAATAACCTGCTGCCTGGCACCAGGTGAAGCCATGAAGCCACTTGTACACAGTATCAGCCACTGTCAGCTCTGGGGGAACACCACTCATGTCTCTACATTGTTTCACAACCTCTTTTATGCCTCAGTGTTGGTCAAGCTCTTGAACAAAATCCTTCAGTTCACATTTTAAAATCTGTGTGTAATCACTGGGCTGTGTCAGCCGTCACCAGACAGTGGAGCTGCTGCAGAACAGCCTGGAGGAGGTGTTTGCTAGAGAGGGTCAGAGCCACAGAATCTGTAATGGGACTCCTCCAGAGTTCAAGTCCAGGGCCTCCTTGGTCCTCAGTATGGATGAGGTTTGCAGATTCCATTAGTTCAGAGGTGTCTGAGCTCAGTTTCCATTTGAGGCTCTGTTAACGATGTCCCCCTCAATCTCCTCAGCAGGATTTGCTGTATGTGCTCAGGCAGGAGCAAATATTTCCTTTGCTGAATTTCTGGATTTGTTTTCACTGTGCAAACTTTGATCTACTTCTCCAACTCTGGCCATATGTTTTCCTTTCTCTCCCTCTTTTCCTTTGACTTGCACTATTACCTCCTGAATTTACAGCCTGTTTATGTTGGTCATCAGCCTCAGAACCTGTCCAGGGCTCCCATCCTCTAAGCACTTGGACTCTTCTTTGCAAGATGATATCAGTTGTCAGTGCTCCAAAATAACAACCAAACTGTAAAGTTTTACTCACCCTGTTGAATTTAGTAGCCATTTTGTAGTGACTGCAACCCAGACAAATGACAGTGTTCACATATTTATTTATTTGTCTTCATTCCTGATCTTGGGATGGATATTTTCCGCTGTTTCTTTCAGAGGTTTAAGTGGGAATCCAGTACAAAATTAGAAACTGGATTCCATGTATGTCATTTTCCTGACCACACTGGTATTTTTCATTTAAGGACAACAGCCACAAACCCTGTCTGAGCAGAAAGGGCTTCTGTTTGCCTCTGTAATTGCATGCACCTCACAGGACCCTGGGGGCTCTGACTCTGACAGGAGAGCATGGAGTACATGACC
Source organism: Ploceus nigricollis (assembly GCA_013399945.1). NCBI lineage: Eukaryota > Metazoa > Chordata > Aves > Passeriformes > Ploceidae > Ploceus > Ploceus nigricollis. The sequence goes on along the minus strand of VXBC01004684.1, from coordinate 148,506 downwards.
TTGGTACCTTGCTTTTATGGTCAGCATTTTAATTCCAGTGCTGGGTCAGGCATCTGAGGATCAAAATCCTGAGGGTTTTGTCTTCAGAGAATCTGTGTGATACAGAAGTAATGATGCTGCACTGGTGGAGGGAGTAGAAGGCCTGTTTGAGCCACACTGTATTGTTGGTTTGTCACACGTGGCTTCTAGAAGAATTCATGAGTGTGTCACCAGCTCTGAGATTAGCAAAACTGCTGGAGAGCAGAGAGTTTTAGAAATGCTCCAAAGTCAAGAGGATTTTACAACATACAGCCTTTGCCAGGGAACATGGCCTTAAAGTTGCATTAACTTAATTTCTTAAGCAAAAAGATAACAGAGGAGGGAGAAAAAAAAAATCCATAATCACATTTTTGTGTAGCATGAGAGACAGGACAGGAGTTCTCACAGTCTCCTGCAGGGACTGGTAGGGTCAGCTGGGACCACCTCACTTACACTTCTGTTCCCTTGATGTAGGTAGGAGAAACCATGTGTCTGGAGAAGAATGAACTCCAAATATCTGATAAACTTCTCTGCCTACTCCTGGCACCTACTCCTGCCAAAGTGTGAAAGGACCTGCTCAGCTCTTCACTCTTTTATTTCCAGTCTCTGCTGAGGGTATCTCAGAACATTTCCCTGCCAATCTCACTTTCATCCCAACTATCATGAGTTCCACAGCTGATTGAATGGCAGTTATAGTTGATCTAAGACTATATTTACTGTATAAAATAGAGACTGTATTAAACAGCAGGGACATTTCTGCATAGGGGTTCTACTTTTCAAGGTCCTGACTCAGAGAATTAAATTAGACCCAGGTCTGTGTGCAACCACGTGGCTGGATTAGGGGGAAGGCTCATGTGCTTGAGTCTATCATCATTGGCAGAACTCACATTTTGAGAAGCTGCTGCTGAACCAAACCACCCCTGCAGGCAATCCCTGTCTGTGCTCACTCTCTGTTCTCCCTGAGCTCCATGAAGCTGAAATCCCACTTCTTTTGAGTTCCTGAAGGAATACCATCTTTTCAAGGGAAATTCAGGTCCTATAATAAATTAACATATAGGTAGGGTTAGGGTTAACACACACATGTGACATATTAAGCTCTCTGATGTGTGTAGTATGTTCACAAGCACTTGTGCTGCTTTTCTCGTGCTTCCTTTGGCTGTTGGGATTTAGGAAGGGTGTAAAGGCTGGGAACCCTGCTCTAGAGAGAGCCTGCCAGGAAATAACCATTCTTGAGTGCTCCCTTGGGCAGCAGTGAGGCAGCCCCTGCACTCACAGGCACCTCTCACCATCAGCTCCTTCTCTTGTTTATTTCCACAAAAATGTCTCTGCTGCTCCTCCGCTCCCCGTTCCTGCCTCATGGCCTTGCGGTGACCGCGCGCTGCCTCGACAGAAATCTCTGGCTGGAATTGTGTGCTTTGCCAAGGTTGTCTTTATTTAGACAAGGTTTCTGCTTTCTGAATTCTCTTGTGGGAATGGAGGGATCATAAAACAACTGCTGCACCCCACACGGGATGTTCAGGGGAAAGGACCTTTGATATTCGTACCTTGTTTAGCGTCTTCTCTCAGCTTTTTTACAGGGAAAACAGGAACTTCTGAATAATTCAGCTGTGTAGTAGACAAGAAGGATTTTTCTGCTTTGAATATAAGAATGTCAACCACTGGGGACAATCCTTGCTACCAAGATAGTCAGGGCAGTGGCTGTCCTAGAAATCCCAAGTCACTCCTTCCCTGAGCAGTTGCAAAGAAACTGTGGGTAGGGTTTTTCCTCCCTTCACCATGCACCAGAACACAGGAGGCTGCAACACAGGTAGAGTGGCACTGAGCAGTGTGTTAGTGCTTGAGGAGAGCCTCACCCAGGTCAGCCCCCCCAGGCACTGCACCTGCAGACACCATTTATCCAGAAGAGCTGGCACCCTAGCACAGGAAAGGTCATGAACTGGAGATTAGAGAGCAACAGAGAGCAGATTTTCCCAGGCCGGTGACAAAGCCTGGAACAGAGCTCTGGCTTCTGTCAAACTAACAACCTATCCTAAATTTACATTAATCAGGCATAATATATTGACCTGGGTTTAATATAAGCAAATTCTGTATGTATTGGTAACATTTTCATGCTGGGTGTCAAGCCTAAGACAAGGAGCTGAGATATGAACCAAAGTGTGCATAACAGAACATGGATTTATTTTAACTGGAAATAGAATTTAGAACTGTGATCCTGCCCCTCAGTGTGGGCTGTGCAAGCTGATGAGCCAGGGCAGGAGAAGGGTCTGAGCACAGGTATCGAGTTCATTTCCCCATGCAGAGGGATTTGGATGAACATTTCATCAGTTCAGAAAGGTCCTGACAAATATGTATGTTTAAAAATACCAGTTATTGTAAAAGAGGTCAACATCTTCTTAGAGTAAAGTAGATTTCATGGGCTTTCAACCAGATAAAATCAGGCATTGCTCGTGTTTGGGTGCTGGGACAGTCCTCTGTGGTTCACCAAATCTTTCCCTTTCAAGGAGGAGGGAAATGGCAGCCTCAGACAGAAGAGATGGATTTGGTCAGAAAAGGATTTAAATCAGCCAACTAACGTTGCTGATGATGCTGCCTATTTCAGATTTTTATGTGCTCAAGAGAGATATTTTGCAGTAGACAAGTAATTCCTAACTGTGGAGAAGGATCTGAATAATGGGGTAGAATTGCTGCATCACCACTTCCAGCCTCCCTGGTACTTTGTCTGCACCCTCGCACCTCGCACCTTGCCCGAGGTGGAATTTGTAAATACCCCTGGCAGAATCAGCCTTCCTGCTGTGCTGGTGTGATTGATGAGACACAAATTCATCCCAGGCAATCCATAAACATGAGTGCACACATCACTGAGGGACAAAGTTACAGTTGTAAAATCACAACACATCACAGAGCTGGGACTCCCCTGAAATAGACAATTTTCTCAGCTGCATGCAAAAGTCAAAGTACAAGAGCTGTTTTTACCATTAGCTTTGCTGTGACTTAGTGGTTGGACTGATTATGCACATGATTTTTGCTTTTAAATGCTCCTAAATTGAGGCATGTGACATGCTGGGTGGTTATTTACTGAGGGCTGACTACTCTTTGGGATATGACTCAGTGTCTCCTTATCTCTTATTCTACTTCAGAACTGACCCCACTCAGTGTGAACTTGTGGACCTGCTCGAAAACTTGAAATATTTGAAGGTGTAAACAATTGGAACATTTCACATTTATATTTTATGCTGTAGCATAGACTCGGCTGTAAGCTGTGCTGAAAGGTGAAGTTTGCATTCAGCATCCTGATTCCTCCCTGTGGATGTGAGACTTGAGGACAGGATTTACTGGAGAACATGGTGGTGATGCTGGGTTGTGCTTCATGATCTTAAAGATCTTTTCCAGCCTGAACAATTCCATGACTTTGTGATTCTGAGTGAGATTGTAAATTCTGTGTTCTAACCACACTGACTTCAGTGTGTGTGCCCTGTTTCCAAACACGCTGTGGTTACTGGACCTCAAAAATGCTCTTCTAAATCTAGAACTACATTTGGTGATAGCTGTGCAAAAAATGATTCCTAATAAATCTGTTAGCAGTTCAGTCCAGCAAATTGCATGCAGATGGATTCAGTACAAACAGCCTGCACAGCTGTGAGCCTGTCAGTGTGCAGGGAGGGAGAGAAGGAGCCCCTGTGCCCTGGCAGGATGGTTGGAGGACATTTCTTGCTAATGAGAAGGACTCTGTCCCAGGTGCCCTTGTATCTCTGCATTTCAGGTGCTGTCCTTTGACCTTCAGTGCTGACTGGATCACACTGGGCACATCCCTGTGACAGGTGAGACTGCTGGGGACAGGGATGAGCTGTCTGGGTGCCAGAAATGTGTGAGTTGGTTGAAGTAACAAATCCATCAGCTGCACACACCAACCCTGACCTCGGCACTGTGAGCTCCAGCTGCTTTAGCTGGCTGACAAGAATGCAGAGGTGAGCAGGGGTTGTGGGAGCTCCCAGGGGCACCCTTTGGGTTTGGTGAGGGGCAGCTTTGTGAAAGGCCTTGGCAAGGGTGGTTTTTGGGGATAGGAAGGAGCTGAAGCACATTCAGTCTGAGATTGGGCAGGTCAGGGTGAGTCGCCTGCCAGGAACACTGCAGCCATCCCAGCCCACACTGACAGAGCCTGGGGCTGGCCTAGGCACTACAGGAGGGCTGGGACAAGGCCAAGCCAGTCTAATGAAAGACAGAACTGACCAGCATCAGTAGGAAATGCTTTGCTTGATGTTAGAACACCTATGAAAAACTTCCCATCTGGTGCTGTCAGACAGAAAAGATCCCAATCACAGCATGGCAAGGGACAGGTGCAGTGGGCAGCACTGGTAATGCTGATTTGCTGCACAGAAAAGTCTCTTTAGAATACCCAGGTCTTACAGAGAAAGTTCCAGAGCGGATAAAACCTAAATATATTGAAAATGGAAACAAATAATTGCTAACCACTCTGTTATTTGTTACCCTCCCTCCATACAAACACAATGCTCATCGCTTCCTCAGTTCTATCCAGTTGAGCAGAATTTCAGTTGCATCTGCTAGTTTTTAAGCACCAAAAAAATTAGTTTAAATCCTTTTTGTAAGTGTCTGAATGGACTGCTGTGTTTTACACACATACCCAGCAGTTTGAGCATTCACACCACAAAGGAGCCAGAAGGCAGAGAGGGAAACGAGCTGGAATAACAAGAGCTGATATCCTTGCTGTCTGCTGGATGCCGGCCAAAAAGGCCAAAGCCACCCAGCACAGACTGTGAGGTATGAGAATTGTTGCTGCTGCAGGGGAGGCTGAGCCCGCCCCACTCCCCCCTGCTCTGCCCCTGTCTGTCCACCAGGGTCACCCACTCCAACCCCAGCCAAAATACGGGCAGGCAACAGATGCTCCGTGCAGATCCTGCATTCTAACGAGGGGAAAGTTCCACCTCTCTCAGCTGCCTTCTAACTAGGAAGAATCCTCATTTGACCTGAAAGTTCCCTTGAAAATGTGTGAGTTTGGTTCTGGGCAAGGCTGAGCCAGCCCGAGGAGCTGAGGCAGAACTGGAAATCAAAGAGCACCTGTGCCAATGTCTGAGGTGCTGCCAGTGCTGCTGCTTCTGCTGACTGACACCTCACCCCAGTGAAAGTGTGAGCTCCGGGCAGGACACTGATGGCACCTGTCTCATTCCACTGTTACTGGCCTTATGACTAATATGCTTTAATTATTTCCCAACCTGGGGGCATCAAGCCTGGAAGAGAGCACCACAGCAGTGCTTAGGTATAAACCTTGCTGGTCATACGTAAAAGGGAACAGCTCCCACTGTTCCTGCTGACTTCTTTCCCTAGAAATGAATGCAAGACTTGGAGAGAAAACAACTCTGTTGATAGTCTCAAGGACAGGAGCATAGCTGAGTTCACAGGGCCCAGGATTCTGGCCCTGGTTCCACTGCTGTTCAGGAATTCTCTTCAGTAACAACTGAATAAACCTCAGACTCCTCCTTGCTCTATTTCCTGCTACTTTAGCTAGTTCTCCATTTTTTAAATGATCCAAATGACTCCCATACCATTGTATGTGTTTTGGTATTTTACTTTGCCACAGTTCTGATCTTTTATTGCCACAGATTCCCTGAGCCTGGGGGTCCCTGGGAGCTGCTCCCACAGCTCCCACAGGCTCAGCAATGCCTGTTTGTCCTTGGGAACGTGCAGTCAGTGATTTGGCTGCTGAATTAAAACCCTCATGCACTGCTTTGCCTTTTTTTTTTACTGTTTTAGGTACAAAGTGGAAACTTCGGGTTTATTTTGGTATGTGCTTATTAAACTTGACTGAAAAGCTGTAGCATTCTAGATTATCCATTAACTTAAAATTTATGTTTTTCTAAAGAAGAGGCAGAGGTATTATGGAGGGAAACAAAAGAGCATTCTGCAGGCTATTCCCTGTGTGAGAATGAGTCAACTAAATAAATTGATATTTGGACAAGGATTTTCAGTGCATCATCTGAATTGTTTACTACAAAAGAAAAAGAAAAGTGAAGAAAAGAACTCTGTTGAGAGGATGAATTCTTTTTGGTGCAGTGGACTCAAGCTCTGCCCTAAACACTGTCCTCGCTGATGGGCAATTGCACATTGGTGGCCTGAATTTGAGAGAATTCCAGAACAAGAATTGCCTTTGTGATAAGACTACCTCTCTAAGGCTCCTTAAAATACCAGCTCTTCACAAATGCATCTCATTTCACAGAATCACAGAATCACTGAGGCTGGAAAAGACCTCCAAGATCGTCAAGTCCAACCTGTGCCCGATCCCCACCTTGTCACCAGCTCAGAGCACTGAGTGCCATGTCCAGGCATTCCTTGGGCACCTCCAGGGATGGGAACCAGCTCCCTGGGAAAGCCCTTTCCAATATTTTACACCCCTTTCTGTGAAAAAATTCTTGCTGAAATTCACCTGATTTCCTGACTTTTTGAGTAGCACTGTTGGGCTCTGGTCCTTCTCCTCCATAAACGTGACAAGTGTCATGGGGTTGGGTGTTCTGGCAAAGCTTCACAAACACCCCAGGCTTTGATGGAATGGAGAGGGAGGAGAAGAGCAGATCAGAGAGAGATAAATTAACAGCAGAAAAAATGAGAACAACTGAGGCTTGCAAGTTTGCTGAAAAACCTATAAAGGCCGGAGAAGGTAGAAGCATGGGTGTGGACACGTGCTGGCAGTGTTGGGCAGGAGAGCCTGTGAAGTTTCTGTGTGAGAGGGCAGCTGTGGCAGGGGTGAGGGGCTGCTCCCTCCCCTCAGGGCCCAGCAGCACACCCAGTGTTCAGCTCACCAGTCTGGAGACTGTGGGCTCAGTTTATCCACACTCACTCCAAGAGCCAACACCTGGGCTTGCAGATAACAGATAACAAATCCTTCTTGTAAGGAGTGTGTTCCTCAGATGATAGATCATTCACAGGCTTCATTTTGTGCCTGCTTCATAAGGCAGAACACGCTCCCTCTATATTCTCCAGGGTTCTGGTATTGATCTCTATCAAACCAGCCCCAGAAGAATGAAAGTGGAATCACAGCAGTGCTGGAGAGAGTCACAGCCCAGGACCCGTGGCAGTTTAATAGACCTGCCATAAATGAACGGCAAGACAAAAACAACGTGCTGTGGGAACCATAAATATGTGATTATGAAATAACAAAGCAGGATTCCCAAAGTGCTAACAACCTCCTGGCATTCCATTTAATCACTATAAATCTGCCATGGCTTCAGTTAAGTGAATTCCCCATAGCATATTAAATTCATTGTTTACAGGGAGAGTAATTACTGTGACTTTTAGTGCAAAAAGGAGATGCCCAATCCAGGGCATGTAAAATTGAACATGGATCTCACACTAAGCTGAAAGGCTCCCTCTGACATTTGGGGAAAACTCCCTGAACTGTTCTCAGGCAGGAGAACCTGTGTGTACCCATCCCTGCACACACCTGCAGCCTTTCCCAATGTGGTGGGGGCAGGAAGGGGTTAAAGTCTCCTGGCAGTGCTGATGTGGGCAGGGATGGATTGCAATGTGCAATGTGCAATGTGCCAGTTGCAAACCAAATGGGGAGGTTTCCGTGGGAGCAGCAAGGTCAGATCCCAGCAACAGGAGCTAAGGATTCTGAGTTTAACCTCGCTTCTGACATTGGCTGCTTTATGAGTTTGGAGAAACCAGAGAACTTCAGCACGGATGGATGGAGGATCAGAAAGCTCACCCACCTTACAAGGAGGTTTGGCAGGTTAATTAGGGTGCATTTCCTAGTGCTCTGCATGTGAAAGGTGCCAGAATATACAGCTGATAACATTTACAAACTACCACAGATAAACTGAATGCTTTAAAACGTTTGTTACAAATTCAGTGGGAGCAACAGGAATGGTTCGGGTACAGAAAGGAATGGGAATGGTGTTAAAAACCAGCTAAATACCATCTCTCAGGCCATGAGGCTGTCGAGGAGTGACAGCCTTGACTCACTTCCACCACGGAGAGCGAGAACTCCTAAGGGTGGCAGGAAATTTCCAAATGGACTCTCAAGGACACTGGGCAGCCACTGTCCAATCCTGGAATCTGGATTGAAACTGAGCAGTAGGGAATGACCTTAGTTATGCCTCAGGGAGGAGTGAAAGAAGAAATTGAGATTGACGTCAAGGTAGCGGTCCTCGGAAACAGTCGCGGAATAGATGTTTGGGTGAGAAGAAAACAAGCTGGATAATGAAAGAAACTTCATACAGTGGCACAGGATAGATACTGGACTCACAGAGTCACATACAGAATGAGGAACTCCTCAGCTGGTTTATGCAAACCCTTCCTGGAATTCTTCTGAAACAAGAGGCTGCTCGGATCCTATCAGGTTCCTAAGTTGTGATCCTTGATGGAGGTCAGAGGGTGGAGGAAACAGAGGAGTCCTGTCCTTTTCCCTTTCCCATGTACATCACACTCAGATTCCTTTAGTCCATCAATGCAAGGTGCTTGCAGTGGCCTAAAGGTTGTGCAGAGGTACAGAGCTGCCTGGGACCATGCTGAGAGTCCTGACCAAGAGCTGTGCTGGGTCCCTGCAGCAGCACAGGAGGCTCCAGCAGACTCTGCACTCTCACAGCTGAGCTGTAATTATGGCAAAACACTGGAAGGAATCAGAGACCATACTGGTTTGCCTTGGACCTTTTCCTTACCTATGTGCCCTAAGAGCATAATTCTTGATTTATACCCAACTCCTAATTATGATTAACCTTAACATGCCCCTTTGCCATTCCCAATACTTCCTTCCCATGAGATCAGTTCAAATGTGGCTTTTCAAACCCTCTCTTTCAGGGAACCCAACAGACCTAACAGATGTATTTGGGGGTGTTTTTACTGAACACAATCTGCAAAAATATATCTCACACACATGTGCACTCACCATGGGTGCACATGGGCTGGGAGCTGCTCCCACACGTGGGGAATGGGAAATGGATGAGCAAGGAAAGCCAAGGATGCCCCCCAGCTCCAGCAGCAGCAGCAGCAGAAGTAATCAGATGAGTAAAAGAATAAACAAATATATAAAGCAGCACTGAACAAAGCTGAGGCAGAAGGGCTGGCCCACTCAGAGGGACACATTCACAGAGGGAGTTCTCTCTTTCATGCCAGTAGCTTTACACAGAGGAAATGGAGTTTTCTTTCTCCATGAAAAACAGCTTTTCCAGTATAGCAGCCCAGTAACCATCCTAAGGAAAGGGAGAGTTGACATGAAAGGTGATTCTTTCCTCAACATATTTTTACTTTATTTACCATTATATAGCAGCCCGTGCAGATGTTGGTCCTCCATTTCCCCCTCAAAATTTACAATTTCTTCCAAAAGCAGTAAGGTCCCACCCTTAAAGTGACTGGAAGCATTCCATGAAACTGATTGCATGCAAAACCTTCTCTCACAGCTGAGAAGAAGATAGAGCTGGATAAGGAATTGTATTTCACTTTGCCAAATTAGTCAACACAATGAAGGCAGCAATCACTCAGTAAACACAAGGCAGGACCTGGCACCCTCTTGCAGATGGACAGGCAGATTAGGCAGCAGAGAGGCAGCACATCCCAGTTACCCAAGGGCAGCTCAGAGGGGTTTGCACTGTTATTACTGAGGATTGGAACAAGAGCAGATAAGCTGTTGAAAAGGCCCTTTCTCTGCAGAGAAAAGGATAAATTGGAAATACAATCAATTGGCCCACTCCACACCCCTGAGACATCTCTGGGGCTTTTCAATGGAACTTTAAATATTTGCTCTCGCACTGGTAAAAACAAGAGATTCCTTTCATGTTACTGTTTTTCTGAGTTCTTGAATCTTTTTTCCAAGAAGATTATGAATAAGACTCCAACCTTCTCTGCAGCTCTGGAACACAGACTGATCTCTTCTTCTTTGAATCAGGTTTCTGTTTCTTCTGGAATTCCTCATGCCTTGTTAGATTCCACCAAAAACTGCAGATAGTTTGGATTCTACATCAACATAAGGGCCCAAAAGATTATGGATGCTCAAGGACATGCAGAAATCCCATTCTCAGATCCCCTCCCTGGCCTCTGTGGTCTTTCTGAGTACTGGTTACACTGGGATGTGAAACAGCCAATTCACATTTCTTTGCTGTTTGTCTTGTGGCTTATTGACCCAGTGCCCAATGTGTTTGTGTTCCAGGTCTAACAGAATCATTTATACATAAACCAGATCCATCCTTTGTTCAAATCAGTTTTCTCATTGCATTGTTGTTCTATGACAACTCAGTTCCAGGACTGGAGGATCTTCCAAGCCCCACTGGACACAGCACAGGATGATGCATGTCTGTGGCTGGGGACAAAGGCATCTGCCACGTGTGAGCACAGGGACAGCAGCTGGGCTGCTGGCCCCAGGAGAGCTCTGCAGGACTCACTGGGCTTAAAAAAACCACGAAGGCATTGAGAGGTTCCTGTCCTATTGCAGTGCTGTAGGAAGATCAAAAAAGGAAAGGAAGGACCAACTGCTCCTAAAAGAAAGAGGCAGAGAAGCCTCTCCTGCTGGTTTAACTCACTGTTCTTTAGCTGCCAAAAATTGCTCAGCCTTTGCCTTTCCCTTGCCCCGTGGTAAATTCATGGCTATCAATGGGGAAATTATTTCTTGGCTATACTGTGGTCTTTGGGACATGCACATTTTCCACTTCTTCTAAACTTGTTTTTCTTTTTCTTGGGCTGAAAATGCTAAAAACATTTTGGCTGAGTAGTTGTTGTTGTTGTTGTTGCTGTTATTGTTGTTGTGGTGGTGGTGTTTTTTCAGGTGAAAAGCAGCTCCGTTCAGGTCCTGTTCAGCAGACAGAACAGATTTAAGGTGTTCAATGATTTGTTGTCAGGCAGGACCCGAGCAGTGGCAGTGGATTGGAAACACTGCTCATGCTTTGTTTCCCTTTGTTTTGGTAACACCAAACAGGACTTTGTCTAATAGCACAGAAATGATGAGCTGATATGAGTTGGTGTGAGCAGCACTAGTAAAGAGGAAGGAAGCAGTAAATAATTGTCTGAAACTCTTGGCTTGCCAGAAAATAGGATAAACAAGGTTGGCAGCCACCTCACAGAGACGGCCGTGCAAGGAAATGCCGTTTTCCTTTCAGGCTGTGCTCTCTCTCATGCAGATGTTTTGCCCAGGTTTTGCTGCAGAATTACAAACACAATGTTCATCCCCCAGCAGACAGGAGAGAAATCCTCCTCCCCTTTCTAAATCCAGGGAGATGGCTCACATTTTAACACAGCCAAAAGCCTCCTCTCTTTGCAGAGGTGATGGTCACTGCAGAGCATGTCCTTAAGGGATCACAGAATGTGCCAGCCTGAAAGAAATGCTGTGTGTGTGTTGATATGCTGGACCAGCTCTGTAATACACCTGGGCTGTGCTGCAGCAAGGAACACCATCCAACAGTTGTTTATATTCTCAGTGGCTGATGCCTGTTTGGTGCCAGCAAGCCCAGAAAGTTGGTGCTTTGGGCTGGCTCTGGGTTAGAATGTGATGCTGCACCAGATTGTTTTTGCAGGGTTACAACTGTGTCTAAATGGAATTAAAAAAAAAAGAAACAAAATCCATCAAAACAAGCAAAGTAAATCTCTGCAGGAGGCATGGCTTAACTCCCTGCCTCTTCCTGCCAGCTGTGGCTGATGTGGTCTCAGGCTCAGGAGGAGAGGAGACCAGGAATGAAATGTGGTGCTTGGCTTCCAGCTGCAGAGGCACATGCATCCCTCAGGCAGGAAGGAGCCAGCAGCTCTCTGCATCTGCAGGGAGAGGGACAGCAAAGCAATTAGTGACCCTGGTAATGAACTTGGCTTTCTGGGCAGAGTGGACACCAGGCCAATCTGGGGATCTGTCAGGATTGCAAAACCTGACAGCACAGAAATGGCATTTCTAGTGTCTGTTTCAAAATAGGGCTGGATATCAGAGGGATGGATTCCTTGGGGGCAAGACTCAACAACAAAATACAAATACACACAGGAACTGCAGACCTCTGTGATTAACATGGAGCTATGTAACAAGAAAAATGTTCTCCCTCTATTTTTCTGTTAGTAAAGCTGCCAGTTTCTTGGTGCTTCAGAAAAATGAGACATCTGCTGATGATTTATAACCACAGAGATTTCCCAAGGAAACGTGCAACAACAGTTTATGGAAGTACCCAGAGAGCATCACATGAGAAACAATAATGAGCTCTAGAAAGGAGGCTTTGGGCAACATGGTTCCAGATACAAATTAAATTTTTAGAGTCAATAAATGTCAGTTATTGGTTGAGCAAGGCCCACACCAACGCTCAGTCTGCTGGCATGTCTGGTCTCTGGCCAGTGCCCTGAAGTGTCAGAGAAGGGCTGCAACCGCTGGTGTGAGCTCTGTTCCCAGTATGGGACCAGACTGAGGTGTCTGTGTTGGTGTGTGCACACCCCTGTGTGTGCTGCTGAGGCTAGAATTGGAGCAGCAAAGATAAAGCCTAAGGAATGAACACCTCATATCACTGCCCACGGCAGCAGCATTACAGAAATTACAGCTCTGCCCAAGGTGCAGAGGGCTGGGAGTCTCTGTGGCCTCCTCTGTGGCCAAGATTTACTGCCCTGGAATGATGTCACTAACAGGTTTTTACACTGTAAGTCAAAAATTTTCAGTACTAATTGAAAGGCAGCAGGAGATAAATCACTGAAAACCTGTTCTACCAGCAGGTTACTTTTGTGCTGCAGGAGAACATGTGGGGAACACAAACCCATTTGGCCTCTCTGGGTTCTCTGTAAATCATTCTCACCTCTGTGTCGTAGCTGTCCTGGTGACTTCAGACTCCTGTTCTTAAAGCTTTATTTGTTTTGATTCACTGCAGGCACTTTGGAGGCACCACACTACCCATATTTATGTCTTTTTTCCAGGTCATCTAAGTGAGGCATGCTGTGATGAATACTTTTCATCTCCACTGTCTCCCTTGGGGATGCACTATTCTAGTTTTTCCTTTAATTTACTACCAAGCACACTTCCTCCTTACACCAGAGGGGCAGGGAAGTGCTTCAAAGAGTGCAGGAAGCAATGAACACCAGCCAGGCCTGGATTTACCTCTCCAGGGGCGAGCCCAAGGACACCCCTGATCCACCTTTTCTGTTATCCTGGGGTGCTGTGCAGTCTGCAGTGTGGAATGCAGGGGCAGCATCTCAGGACTTGTCTCCAAGTGGGTGCCCCAGAGTGTGTGTTATGCAGCAAGGGAACCACATACAGAGGAGGACAGGAGAGATGGAAGCTCTCCCCTTCAGAAGCTTGGCTCTAAAGGCAACAAAAAGTGCTTGTCACACCAGTCCATGCAGGAAGAGCTCCATGTTCAGTGAAGGGAGGCAAGGAGTTCAGAGTCAGCAGCTGGGAGAATGTAGACAGAAGTCAAAGTACAAGAGGAAGGACTTAAAAGGGCATGGGAGGTTTTCCTGATGAAAGAATGGACACCTCAGAATCCAAGTACCAGTAAAAATATACCTATGGAGTCTTTCACCTCTAGGACATTGCATCAGAGTCTTTGTGAGCTGTGCTGTAACAACGTGAAAGAGGTGTGTTGCTCTATTGAAGTTTCCAATGGGCAATTTTCTTCCCACAGCAGCTCTTAGATTTAATCAACACAACCTCATCCTCTCAGTCACTCTCAGCTGAGCCCTGACACACACCTTTCCTCTCTGATATTCTTTAGATGTGTTACAGGGTCTTTAAACAGCAGTGTTGGAAATTGGGGCTTACAGTGACCTCTGAGGTGTGCTGGGGAAGAGCTGTGCCTGCTGAGCACAGCAGCATTAGAAACTGTAGATAAAGGAAAACATTCTGACACTTCTTGAAGTCCTCAGGGTATTCAAACACAGAGCAATAACCAAATACAACTCCACACTGAAGCCTGGATGAGTCCTGACATGCTGAAGGCAGCCCAAAGTGCCCAAGGGCTTCAATGAAGCCACTGAACCTTCATCAGCCTCTGGCATGTCACTTTAGGTGGGCGTCCCTGCCAAGCAATGGAAGTGGGCTTATCCCAGTCCTCTCCCAGCTGCAGGCTGGGAAAATGGATCTGCCCGTGTTGTTGTCTTGGACCAGATTTCATACTGGAACTCGTCACAAACTTATGTATCACCTCCCTGGCTCCTGAGAATCTCCAAACTCTGCCCAAAAGGCAGTTGTGTAAGACACGGGAAATGGTTCAAATGTGTGTTTCATTAGGAGTGAAGACTTGTGTTGTTCTCAGCACTGCAAGGATTGATCAACTGGACCAAGCACTTCAGTCATCTCACTAAGGTGCATGAACAGGCTGTTCTGAAAATTGGCCTACAAGCTGTCAGAGAAGGAAAACATGCTAGTGATTCTGTGGAGGTGACAGGGATGAATTTGGGCAAAGAGAAGAATAACACTTCAGGTGATTGTAACTGTTCCAGAAGTATTACCTAAGCCATTGCTTAGCCCTGTATTTAAAGCAGGATTCGCTCCAAGATGTGAATAAAGGCTTTTGAGAGGCACTGTGCAGATCTGCCTCCCTTTGATGCTGCTGGGCTGATGCCACCCCTGGGCAGGGTCCAGCCAGAGAGTCCTGCTGCGAGCCAGGTCTTTGCCAAACTCTTCTTCTCCTGTTTTTTTGAGAGGTGACAATGCTCAATCAATCCTCCCTTGCTGAGAGAAGGCTTGCAGGGTGACATGAGCGCAGCACAGCAGGATCTTCTCACTGATCTGTCCCAAATGCTTGATCAAAACTCACTGAGGGCAGCAGAGAGGGACAATTCCTGCTCCAGGGACAACTGAGCTTTGGGCTTTCTTGGGTAAAAGCAGCATCAGTGTTGACAACTAAGGAGAAGTGCAAGGAAGAGTTAAGCAAGCTGTGCCCTAAATCAGAAAGGTGCAAGCTACAAGAGATGTGAGACATTATTAATGTTCAGAATTAAAATAGATGAAAGTGAAAACATTGTCTGCACCTTCCTGCAAGAGCAAATTTTAAAGACTCTTAACCCACCCATGTGAACTCACATACCTGTCTGATGAGACAAGGCAGTCAGCAGTCCAGGATTGACACAAATGGCTAAAATATTTAAAATCTTAAGAAAACTGTATTGTTGTGCAGCTCTGTGCAGCTTAAGAGTAATAGAGTGCACAGAATAATGAGGAAAAGCTGTAGGAGGCAGCATTAATGAGCCTGGTGTTCTACAGGCTCCTGCCTGGTTGCTGTCCACAGGTGTGGGTGGTGGAAAGGCTAAACTGGCTGCTCCTCCAGCCCTAATGGGCTCCCACCCTGGCCACAGCATCCAGGAGGGTACAAACCAGCCTCCTCTGCTGCTTTCCTCTAAATTACTGTGTCTTCCTTGCCAAGTGGCAATTAGGTGAGAGCAGAGGCGCATTCCAACCTGCACAGGCATCACTGAGGCTCAAAGTGCCTCTGGCTCATCCAGCTGCCTCTGCCCTGGCGGGGAGTGGGATGTAGCACTTGTGATTCTTCCTGAATCTCTGCCATCATTTTCGATGCTCCACAGAAAGGATTCCTCTGTTTCTCATGCAGCTGGAAAAAACTCCATGAGTTCACCACTTAGGGGACGTTGGCAGGGCAGGCTCAGAGACAGGTTCACAGCTGTTGACATCTCCTCACAGCTGGGATGGTACAAAAGGAGGAGTGTAGTCAGAGTAATTCAGTAAGCGATGGCTAATGGGTAATGCCTGCAACTGGCTTCAAGGAATGGAAGCAAAACTGTTGGACTCTGTGTTACTGGCCTCATTTTACTAAAGATTAATGGTGAAAAATGATTGATTCTGTTCCTGGCAAGTTCTGTGGAACTGTCCTGATAACATTTGAGCTCTCTGTGGCTGTAGGTTCGATTTCTTAGAGATCACCTGGTTTTAAATGTTTTTTCAGGCAACAAAACAAAGGACCACCTGTTACTCTTGGGTCTAGAGGGAAATTTTTTCATGGAATGGCCTCTATCTCTAAAAAATGTTGCTTGCTGCAGTTCTGAGCAGTCACACAGGACATTCTGAGCCAAAGGATTTTATCAGAAGTAGTTTTTTCTTGGTGTCCAATATTTTTGACAGTGCTTTGTAAATAATCGCCTTGGTGCTGATCCAGCAAAGCACTTAAGGGAATCCTTAACCTTAAGCAAAGGAGTATTTCCTAGATTTCAGCTGGCCTATTTATACACTTCAAGATGAAGATGTGTGGAAGTGTTTTGCTGGATTAGGTTTCCTCAGCATCTCCCCCTGCCCAAACTGGAGCTCGCTCTGCTTTTGATGATGCCAAGCAGAGTGCCTGCTCTATGATGCACAGTTGAGTCCATCAGCTTCAATTTTTTTAACTCCTCGTGCATTTAAATTGACTTTGAACTGAAAGATCAAACTGTTGGTGACATACACAGCTCAGACCGCAGCCTGTGGAGAAAGTCTTATAAATACCTGTATGGGATGTTAAATTCACACTTTAATAACCATTTACAGATATAAATTACCTGAATATGTGTTGCTGGGAGAATGGGAAAATCATTGAAATCCGTATCAAATTCTAGCTGTGAAAAGGACATCTCTAGAACACTGTGTGATGACTTTGGCAACCAAGTATAAAGATTAAAATTCACAGAGCCTTTAAGCCTAGCATATGCAGTCGTGCACATATACAGCCAGAAAATCCACTAACATTTCATCAATTTTAAATGAAACGTGAGGACCAAGTTAAAAAAAAAAACCCTTGGAAGATGCCTGTTCAAGAAATAAATTAAAAACATCTTTACCACAGATCATCAGTCAGAACTGAAGTGTTGGCTCTGCAGGCTGAAGTAGACAAACCATTTTGCAGTCTCACTTTCTGCACCTCTGCAGTGATCAACTTTTCAAAAACCCCACAGCAACATTCAGACAGGGGAAAATCCAGGGCCCTGTGGATGCTGCAGGGAGGAGAAAGGGCAAGGCAAGACGAACAGCACCAAAGCCAAAGCTCCAGAGCTAGGAGCTGAGGCCCCAGCAGGTCCCATGCCAGATGGGATGGTTGTTGGAATAACAAAAGTCTGAACTGTGCTGAGGTCTTTGCAGGTTGTGGTGTTTCAGGGTGTACAAGCTGAGGTTGTTTCCTCCTTGTGGGAACAGTGGTGTTAAGCAAAGCTCTCTGGTCACAACCCATGTCCCGTTTGAGGCATAGAGGCCCTTGTTCCTGCAGCAATACCATGCTGCAGCCCCAGCCCTCAGCCCTTCTCAATACAGTTCTCGAGGCTGACTGAGAATCCTCCCCTAGATGTTTTCCACAGTCTGTATATTTCATTCCAGAATCCTGTCAGCTCTGAGAGGCTGGAACAGCAAACACACTGGAACCCACATCCACTGGGCAGCAGACATCTTACGGCATCTCCCCTGGTTTTTACCATCTCAGGCGTTAGCTGAGCTGCCTTCAGTGCTTTGGGGGCTGTGGGACTTGGCATTAGAGCCCAGCTTGGTGTTTCACCCACACGCGAGAGCTGATGAGGTTTCTCTGCAAATGCTCTTCCTCACTGGTGGCCAGGGAGACCTGGGCACAGTCCTGGGCCCGCCACGGCCCGGGGGTGGCAGCCCCTGCCCGCAGCCGTCCTGGCCTGCAGCAGCCAGCGGCAGTGACCCCGTCCCCACCGGCGCACCAGCCCTCCTCCCCCTCCCCCAGCTGCTCTGATCCCGCAGGCAGGATGGAGGACATTGCCAAATTTTGCTTGGCTGGACTTCGATTTTTATTTTTATCTTCTACAGCTTGTAAAAAGGCTTTTAAAAGATGGGATATGTCTCTCTGTTTTCCCCACGGGCTCTGCTTGTTTATGACTTTTTTCCCTTTGCCTTCAAAGGGGCTCAAAGTAACGGGCTTGTTTTAAGCTCCCTCGAATGAAAATGATTCTACTCCCAGGTTGCCTGGGGATGGTGTCTCCCAGAAGTTGCTTTAGGATTGTTACTCCAGAACCAGCAAGGGGAGCTCAAGCCTTGTTTACGGTAGGTCCCGCACCAATTCTCTCTGCTAGCGAGGTGTTTTTCATCCCAGTGCGTGACCCGGGCGGGGATGCCCACGGGATGGTTCGTGCTTTGGCAGGCGGGGGCTGTGGCACGACGCGGGGCAGTGGGAGGTGGAAGCGGGCGGCCGGTCTTCTTCAGGCAGGAAGCGAACCAAGAGGTGCGGGGGTCGCCTCGGGCCCAGCCAGGGGTGGGGGGCTGCTGAGCGCCGACACGCCGGCGCGAAAAGGAGCATTTTTCTGACCAAGTCTGCCCAGCTGCGCCAGCTGTCAGCCGGGGGGAGAGCGGGGGAGCAGCCGAG
>VXBC01004684.1:106568-129273 GCA_013399945.1 Ploceus nigricollis | reverse complement strand
CGAGGGCTACGCCGGCGCTTACGGCGACCTCCGGTGAGTACCCGCGTCCCGCAGCCCACCGGCAAGCGCACCCTGCACGGTGCTTCCCGCCGGCATCCTGCATCCCGCCAGTACCGGCATCCTGTGTCCGCATCCCTCATGCCACCTTCTGCACCCCGCATCCCACCGGCACCCCGCGCCGCCCCAGCCTCCCCGCCGCCTGCCGCAGGTGCCCCGCGCTCACCGCGGGTCCAACCCCGCTGTGTCCTGGCTGTTCCCGCTTTGGTGCACGTCTCCGCTGCCGAATCTTCCCTTTTGCCGCGATGCTCTCATTTGGGACTGACTAGGCGAGATCGTGCCAGGAATACCGCGGTGCACGCCTGGTGTCCCCGCCGTCCTGTGAGGTCGTTGTGTTTATCTCGTTTCCTCACGCATCTGTTATCCCGCTGCTCCCGGCCGCTGGGAGCGGGCGAGATCGGGACGCTGAGCCCCGAAGCACGGACGGATGCTGACATCGAGTTAAAAATCCTCCCAGCAACTTGTCCCGCCGAGAGCTGCCTGCCGAGAATGCACTGTGCAGAGCAGGAAACTCCGAATGTAGTGGCAGAGAAACATCACCTGGGCTTCGGGGCTGTTTTAAGTACAGGTAGCAAATGTGTTTTAAAGTAGAGCTAGAACAGGTTTTGGGAACGAACCAGGGGAGGGAAGTTTTTTTTGAGAAGTAGGATTCAATCAAGAATAATTTTTCCTGGATTAACTTCAAAAAAAGGAGATAAGCCATCTCTGTAAAATACCTGTACAGCATTTAAAGCAGTGCACACCTGCATTCTCACCTGTCAGCACAGCAGAACGTGGCCGAGCTGATGGAAATGACAGGGAGAAAGTGCTGCCCAAGGGATTTTCTGCTGGCTCAGAGGCAGCCCCATCCAGGAGTATGTGAGGCCTCAGCTGGGGTTTGCATCGTGGGAGTCCTGCATCCACTCACTCACCCCGTGTTGCTTGGGATGCTGGGAGCAAAGGCTGAAATGAACAATTAGATTTTACCTCTAAATTAGTACCAGGCAAGTGCACTGCCTCCGGGCTTGTTTCTGTTTTAAATGCTCACAGCTTCATTTGGGTACTGGGGCAATTTCCATTCACACAATGATTTACTGGGGGATTGTACAGAGATGTCAAGGGCTTGGCAAAAGAAAAAAGAATAAAAGTAATGACAGGTCAGAAAGAGTGCAGCTGTGAGCATCATCCAGCTGTGAGCTTTGTACGTGGCAGGAGCTATGAAAGCTCTGGGTGTGTCTCTGGAGTCTGGATAAATCTCTGCTGGAATCAGTGCAGAGGGGCAGGGAGGAACCAAGTTGGAAAAGTTCAGCATTCGGATGCTGGCGATGGCGGCGCAGGTTTGTTCCGTGCGGCCGTTCTGCCTGCGGAGCTGTGCGGTGGGGTCCCACACAGACAGGGAATGTCACACTGAGGAGAGCAGGTGTGGGCTCCCATGGAGGTCTGCAGGCAGTCTGGGAGGCTGGACTAGGCAGCAGCAGGTACATTTTGCCCAGATCTTGCCTTAGAGATAAGCGACATCTCCCTCATTCCTGTGGGAAGTGCCGTATCCTCCTCTTCCTTGCAGCTCCTTGCCTACTTCCCCTAGCAGACTTCTGGGGGATCAGCAGGGTTGGAGCTAACACAGCAACCTTTACAACACCAGTGTCTTGTCCTTTGAACTCCAAGGCTTGTACAGCACTACCCTGCTGCTGCAAAGGTGTAATGGAGGGACATTGTGTTCAGACATAATTTTCAAACACCGTAAGGAAAGCGGAACAGCCGTCGTGATCTGGCTCAAGCCACATGTATTAATTGCTGCCAGGTTTACATTTCATCCTAGTAAAGTCTCCACTAGCTTTACAGCACGCTGCTGGCCCATTCCTGCAGCTTCGCATTTCCTTCTGGATCTGTGGGTGCCAGAACAGGAACAGCCTCTGCTGCTCCTGGAGCGGTGGATCGGGTACCAGCATCCCAGGCAGCAGTGCCTGTGGGATGGAAGGTTTGTGGGAGCTGAGAGGCTCTGTAGTAAAAATTCCCTGATGGAAGGATGACTGGCTTTTGGACCTGCACCCCTGTGCTGTCTGGTGCTAGGTCTGATCTCCTGCCCTACTTGACCTTGCACATAAAGCTTTCCCCTCGTAGCCTCAGAAGATGCAACCTCAGTGTTCTGTGAGGACAGTGAGGGGCACTTCTGGGGCTTTACAAGCCCGGGGCAATGGGCACCTCGGAGCCCTGTCCCTCGGGTGCTGCTGGGAGCAGAGACACACACAGACCCCCTTGCTTTGGAGAATAAGGAGCGTTTCAAGGTGTGCTGCTCCTACTTGCTTTCCTCTCTGGATGGTCCTGCTGTCTGCCAGCAGGATCATGGCTCTTCCCTCACAGACGGAGTTCTCCCAAGTCCCAGTTCTACCCTGCTGCAGTTGGGACCAGCTATGGGTAGGTATTTTTTGAGTTAAACATCCTTCATATGACACTAAAGCATGAGCAGTTTTTAATATATGAGGGAGTGTCAGGGTTAAGAGGTGCTGACACATCTCAGAAACACTGTGGTTATTAACACAATTTGGTTTAATTTAAAGCTTTTGGTAGAGTGTTCCCTGACTGCACCAGTAAGGCTTGCATGTAATTAGCAAATTAATTGGATGTTTTGTTACTCTGGACTTGGAGCTGTTTATATTTGTGCTCTGGTTGTTGCATCGTTACTTCCAGCACTATTTGAGGTGACAAAATAACCTGTTTCAGGAGCAAGATGGAGCATTGTCAAAATAAATCCAAGGTTCTGCCATCAGAAGACAAAATACAGCGGCGGAATGGTGGGGAGTGGCCTCTGGTTTAGAGTGAAATGGAATCAGAGAAGGAGCTGTTACTGAAGCAATGGAATCAAAGGGGAGAAAAGGATTTAAGGGGCTTTTGGCTCAGGAAAATCTGCTGTCCATGTAGCTTCAGATGTTTTTAAGTGGCATTTGCTATCACTGCTGTTACCTGGTGCTGATACTGGTTGGAATCCCGGTGTTTGCTGGTTACATCTGCCTTTAGTTCCCTTCCCTAGTCTGGCTGTGGTCAGTTTGGGCCAGTGCCACGTGTTCATTCATCACCTGGCTCGATGGCTCTGTAATAGTTTCTGCTCTGTAATTGTGATAGGCTTACAGATAAAACCTGCGGTAATTCCTGCCTGTGGAGGGAGGAGATAAGACTGACAAAGAGATGAAGGAGTAAAGGGCAGCTGTTACACCGAGAGATGGAATGAGGCAGGAGGTCGTTCTCAGGGTTGCTCTCACTCCCAGTCTGTGCCCTGCAGCAGCTGCTCTGGCATCCCAGTCCCAGGAGGGCTCTGGGGACCCCCAGCGCTGCGCTGGCAGAGCTCCAAAGCCCTTGGGAAGGGGCTGACCCTCCTGTCTGCTGTTGTCAGTGTGACCTCTCTGCTCTGGCAATTGGCCATAGGATGTAAATATTTCTTTGAAGACAAGAGGAGCATGGCAAAACATCATGTGGGCAGCTGGTCCCTTCGGCCCCTACGGACACATGGACAGGGAGCCTCTGGTGGCCAGGGGAGTTGGGGATGTGCTAAAGCTTGTTGTCAGTTCCTGATAAATGGAGAAGAGAAAAGATAAACAAATTTCTTCCTCAGCACCCTTTCCTTGCTCAGAGACACAGGACAACTATGATAATCCAGCTGGAGCTGGAATAGAGAACTCAGGGCTTGGCTGACTGTGAGCTGGCATGATAGCAGGCTGTGGCAGGTTGCATGTCAGTCATGGCTGGAGCTGAGGTTGTGAAATGAAACCCTGAGGTCAGGTAACTGGAGCTGCAGGGATGTTGGAGCTGTGCTCAGCAAGGAGAACCCCTCGGGACTGGGGGAGCAGCCAAGCAGGCGCTGCGCTGGAGCACGGGACTGGTGTCTCCTTTTCCTCACTCCTGAGCATATATCAAATGTCATAAAATGGTCTCCTCACTTTCCCCTCCCTCCTCTGTCTGTCCCTCCCTGTCTTCCCTGCTCTCCTGTGCTCCAGCTCTCCCTTACGGCTGGGAAGAGGAGATGGGTCACCTGTCAGGGGTTGGGCTGTGGAGGGCAGACATGTGGGGTGTCCCTGTGGGACATACCCAGCTGCTCTGAGGGTACACAGCGTCTCTTTGCCTCTTCCCTGCTCAAAGGCAGACTTTCCCCCATCCTCCTCTAGGCTTTCCCGTCCTATTTTCCAAATGTCTTGAATTTTTGAGCTCTTACACCCTCTGGAAGCTGCTTCCACAGTCTTGTGCTTGGTGTTGGCAGTGAGTATTCCACCCTGGCTCCTCTCAAGTGTTGGTTGCAGTGGAAGACAGGCTTCATGTGGCACTTGCTATTGGAAGCAGCAGCTGCAAATCAGAAAATTTTGCCAAAGAAGCAATCCACAAAAAGCTTTCAGAATGTTGGTGGGTTGGAGTCACAGCTATTTCGTGTGTTTTCCCGAGGCTTCAGGGCTGGAAGCCGCACAGGATCTGCTCATGGCAGCTCTTCTCCTGCTTCGGCAGCTTTTACATTCTTCCTGCTGTTTCCAGATTCCCTATTGCACAGATGTTTATGCATTGAACACCTGAGATGAGCACCACTCCCTGCAGCCAGTCTGGCATAGCCATTCTCCTCCTAGGAGAACTTCATTCCAGAGAGCCAGTTAATAATGGGAAGTGCTTTGGTGCTGCTTCTGGGGACAGAAGAGCGTGTCAAAATACTGATTTGGAACCAAAGAGTGTGTTTTGTAGCCCGGGGACAGGAGTCACTCCCAGGTCAGGATTCCCACTGCAGAGATGGGTTTTTCCCCCGGGACAAGATCCCTACCATGGGCACAGGTACCAGCCCCTGGGGATGGGCATCAGTGGGTGCTGGAGTCGGGATCGTGTTCCTGAGGCACAGAGCCCAAATTCCTGGAAGTCGCTGCCTCTGTCCCCTTTCTCAGAGCGAGGAAGGTGTGGGACAGTCCCGGGAAGAACGAAAGCAGAAACACTGTAGCGAGCAGCCGATGTGAGCGGCACCCAGGGGGCGATGCCAGCTCCCCACACCCCCGCAGCAGGACCCTCCAAGGCCACGCTGGGCTCCAGCAGAGACAAGAGCCCGCTCTGTGTCCGTGCCAGGGGTCACCTCCGGGTCCCCATGGGAGCAGATTGCGGATGGGCAGTGGGAGGAACAGGCACGGAGGAAACTGGAGCAGATCACAAGTCAGTCTCCCCATGGTGAGGGGGGCATGCTCCTGAGCTGGGAGGAAAGCTGGAAACACTGCCATGTATTGCAGGAAGAAATCACAAAATTCCCCAAAATATTGAAAATCTTCTAGTCATGTTTTGGTGTGATGAAAACAGTTTCATTACACGGGGTTAAGAACAATTTGTAGTAGAGAGCAGTAGCTCAGTTCTTTGTGTTTTTCTGTCATTCTCATGAATTCCACTCTTGGCACGGACCTTCATTCATATTTTATAAATTGCTTGCTTGAAGGTGGCTGTCCCAGTTTGCCAGCTCTCCATTGCCAGTTGCTGTCTAGACTTGGAGCACTCACTGGAGCCTGCTGGGTTGGTGTTTGCGGTGGATACTTTCTGCTAGTGACTGCGGACTAAAATGACAAAAGAAACAATTTGTATTTATTTTATCATCCTGTGGAACATTTAAAATTTGTCAAATTAGTGTTTACTGAAAGAAAACTATTCAGTGGGAAACTTTCTATGACTTCTAGTAAAAACTGTTTGTTTCTGAGAGCTTCCCTGGTAGATTCTGGAGATCTGTGCAGCTGTGGATGGCTCTGGAACATTGGAAATACACAGGAAAAGTGAAGATTCCTCCTTGCACAGCTCCTCAGCCTCATTACTTTGTGCAAGTTAATTTTCTTTTTGGACGATTTTCTGCAAAAGGCACGTCTGCACCTCAGACTGATGCAAACAAGTGCCACAAAGCCATCATGGACAGCCTGGGCCAGCTGGGGAGGGCGGCTTGGTGCCACCACGTGCATGTAGTGACGTGGCACAGGGGGCACAAGCACCTCCTGTTGGGGTCATCATTGGGTAAGAATTGAGCATTGACCAGAGTGATCTGCTCTCACCTTGGATGAGCCCAGCTCTACACCATGTTCATAGGAAAACAGCAATGGCAACACTTCCTGTGGAGATACTGGATCCTTTCCAGCTCTTTCTTTTCCTCCAGAGATCCAGCATGCAGCATGCACAGGAGGCAGATGTCCCACCTCCTGCTGTAGCAGAGCAGTTATGCCTGGTGAACAATTAAGAGGCAGATATGGTCACATCACCCCTTAGTGGGTGGCAGTGCAGGCATGCCCAGTGGTGGCCTTGGCAGTGGCTGGTGGCCCTGGTATCGACTGTCACCTGCACACTGTGGGGACCAGAGCCAGCCCTGTTTGTTAACAGTGGCATGAGGGAGCTCATTGAAATGAAAAGGAACTGGCCCAGTTGTCATGGCAAAGACTTGTGACGGAGGTTCTCCATCCGTATTCTCTCGCTGTTAGCACTGCTGCCTGCCTTCCCTGCTCTGCCCGTGCTGCTCATCCGTGTCCAACCACACTGAATCCCCTGCCTGCTCCGGGTGAGGGGCAGAGGGAGGGACGGGCCCCTCCTTGTGGGGGGAGTCCAGCTCGCCCTGGCCAGGTACCTGCAGTGGGCAGTGCTCGTGGGTACTGCGGCGTGTGCCTGTGCTTTGTTCTGCTTTAAATCCAGCCATTGCCACCCCGATTCTTCTCGCCAGCGTTTTTAAGCGAGATGCAAAGTATCCTCTAACAGTAACAAAAACACTCCCAGTAGTAGTACCTTACTGCTGAAGCGCTCAGGAGCAGCGATTCATTCAGCCTCCAGGCAACTGTGGAAAAGGCAATTGTCCCTTTTCGGCAGGCTGAGGTGTGACAGCAGCCCCGTGGCGTGTGAGTGGCCGCAGCCCTGGCTCAGCGCTGGGTCCGGGGGGCCGTGCTGGCTCTGTGCCGGCTGCTGGGGACCGTCCTGCAGCAGCGTGCTGGACTTTGCGCCCCATCCATTGCCCCGTTCACCCCCACTGGCCCCAGTGCTGTGTCCAGCCCCAGGGACTGTTTGCGGGAGAGGGGTTCCAGGGGTGCAGCACCGCGCCTCGGCATCGCGCAGGAGCCGCCGCTCCCCGGGGACCTGTGCGGGACGGGGCGGGATGGGAGGGCAGGCTCGGTCTGCCTTGGGTCAGCTTGGCTCAGCGGCTCTCACGGTGCTGCTTGCTCCCCGCTCAGCGCAGTGTGAACAGAGGCCAGAAAGAACAAGGTCACTTGCTGCGCCCTGGGAGCTCCCCAGCCCCCGCCCGGGGACGCCTCTGCAAATAATGAAAGCGAAGTCAGGTGCTGACACGTCCTCAGGAGTGGTGAGATTGTCCTGTAGGGACACGGGCCTCAGATTAGGTGATTTGCAGTAATAGAAATAATCTTAAAAGTATATGCCAGCTCCCCGGCTATTTATA
Organism: Ploceus nigricollis; assembly: GCA_013399945.1. Lineage (NCBI taxonomy): Eukaryota > Metazoa > Chordata > Aves > Passeriformes > Ploceidae > Ploceus > Ploceus nigricollis. The sequence continues at coordinate 121,814 of VXBC01004684.1, read as the reverse complement.
GCTTCTGCCCTTTTCCCAGGGCACCCTGCCCCAGGCAGCTCGGGTGTCCACAGGGCTGGATTACACCCGAGCTTTCCACAGGTGTCCTGGTGGCTTCCCTGTGCCATCCAAAGGAGAAGGGAGCCCATCCTAATAAGTAAGTAATGATTCCTGGGACGAGCCCCTGTTTCTGCTGAGGGGGCCAGTCTGTCGTGTTGCCTGGCTGGGGGCTGGGTGGACCACGCTGAGCACCTCGTGACAGGCAAGGCAGCTGTCACTTCCCAAACAGCTCTAGGGGCAAAAGAGATGGCTTAAGTCAGGATGGGAGAGTCAGTGCAGAGCCACCAATGCTGGGACACTGACAGTGCTGGCCCCGGACACCCTTGGCGTGGGGAGGGAGCGCTGTGGGCAGCCTTAGCCAGGGCAAGCAGCTGGGCACAGGCACATTTACCATTTGGTGTGTCTGCCCTGAGATCTGGGTGCTCCTAGGACACTTTTGGGGTGTGCCTGGGCTGGCAGAGCCTGCTCGGGCTGTGCAGAGCAGGAGAGCTGTTTGAGAGCTCCATGCAGAGTCCCAGCCACCCCTCATGCACTGGGCATGGCAGCAGTCATGAGGATTTATGTCTGTAGCCAGGTGTCTGTGACAGACACTGCTGGGGGATGTCCTGGGTGCTGGCTGCCTGATCCAGCTCTTGCTGGAGCCTGGGGAATCTGGTCATAGACTCAGGGAATGGTTTTTTGGAAGGGGCATTAAAGCCTGTTTCACTGCGCCCCCCTCTGTGGGCAGGGACACCTCCCTCTAGACCGTGTTGCTCTGAGCCGTGTCCTGCCTGGCTTTGTCACTGAGGATGGGTGGTGCATTCTGCGCTCCCTCTGCACCAATATGCTCCAGCAGGGACTAGATAGACATGGGCTGGCTGTAGCCAGTGGCTTTGGGAAGAGCCTCGGGGCAGTTCCTTCTGTGTTCGAGCAGCATCTTCACCTTCCAGACCTCCATCCCGCTGAGTGCTTCTGGAATTGCTGCCAGCAGGAGCAATCCCTACAAATGCCAGAGGGGAGGCTGCAGATCTCCAGAATATATTTTACAGAGGATGTGTTCAGTCCCTGGGATGAGGTGGGAAAACCCTGGGGTTTGCTTCCTCCCCCTTGTGTTTTCTCTGCCTGGGGGTGGATGGAGGGGGCTTCTTGTCTCTCCCAAAGTGACTCGACACTTCTGTCTCTGGTGTTTTTACCAGCCCTCAGCATTTTGGCTGTTGTTACAGATTTTAGCTGTGTTTGCTTCTTTGCCGGTTAGAAATGGCAGAAAAAAACCGCTTTGACCTTGGCCTGTGTGCTGAGAACAGAGCCCAAGCACAAGTTTCTGTATCACAAATTTCCTCCTGAAGGCTCCTGCCTCCTCCCCCTCGCTGCAATCAGCGGAGCAGCGTCCGCACATCTCCCGACCTGCTGTTGGGAGGGCTGGAACGGGATATTTCGGCAGCTCCACTTTCCTCTTGAAAGAGAAATACGGGGAAGGAATTCTTGTGCTGATTGCGTTGATAGCTTTCATCTGGGAAGCAATGGGGTGTGTTAACTGGAAAATGAAATCCCCCTGCAAAGAGCCCGGATGATTTACTGTTTCTATTGAATCGTGTGTGTGCCTGTGCACGTTGTGGATGTTCATCATCTTCCCATGAACGCCACACACAGATTATGTGTGAGTTCTCTGCTCTATGAGGAACATCCCCACCCCTCACCCTGGGGTCTGCAGCGTTGCCTCTGCACACAGGTGCCTGGAGGGCGGGCACTGTGCCATGTGCTGCCCGCAGGGAGGAGAGGTGGCTGGAACTCCGTGAGCCTCTGCAGGCAGCACAGGGCTTGGTGTGGGATCGACATTACTGCTTCTCCCCGCTCAGACACTGAGAACCAGCCCCTAACTCACCCCCACTCCCTCTCCTGCTGTCTGGCAGTGCTCTGTGAGCAGCGCAGGGCTGGGGGACACGTGTCTGGAGCCATGGGGCCAGTGTGGGCTGTAATCCCCGTGGGCTGGCTCTGGGCTTTGTCCCTCTGCTTGCTCCTGTGCTCCAGAACATGTGACATCGTCCCGATGAACTCAGCCTGTTCACATGGATTTCGTTTTTCTAGCTCTCCGTAATTGGCTTTGTTTTCACGTGTTCCCTGTGGTCAAAAAGTCTTTTCCCTGATAATAGGATCTTCCCCTTACAAAGAAATCTATTACTTCCCAGTCTGCCCCTTAGTCCCCTGGAGCATCTTTAAATGGTTAGAAAAACAATATCAGGACAGGGACTTTTTCCCTTTCTTGTTTACAGCACAGCCTGTGCCAAGTGCCGGGTCCTTGATTCTGGGCTGTGTTGGGGGTGGTTTGAAGGGGGAACAGAGCACAGTGCTGGGAAGCCTGCAGGACAGAACATCCCATTGGGGCTGTGCTGAGGGTTGGGCAGAGCTGAGCTGAGATGGGAGCTAAGGTTCCGGGGGGCAGCTGTTCTCTTCTTGTTCAGTTCTCCTTCCCTTTTGCCACGTGGGTGCTTAAAACCTTGGATTATGGTCTGAGTTGAAGCAGTTGTCATGTCCAGCAGGAAGAAAGTGGCAGCCTGGGGTTAGCAGTGTGGCTGGCCAGTCTCTCTGCCCTTGACTGCAGTTAGGGGAGGGGGCTCAGTGTGTCCTGGAGGATCCCCTGGGATCTGCGGGGATCTGTTAACTCCTGGCCATGCTGTGCCCTCCTGCTGTGCCCTTGCCCTCCTGTGCAGAGCCGGGGTCAAGGCGGGTGCGCAGCCACTGCGGCTGCGGCGTGTCCTGAGATGACTATCACTGCTCACTCACAGAGCCTCGGGAGAACACTCTCAAGGCTGGGAGGCCTAAAATTAGATGTGGCATCTGTGTTTTGGTTTGCAGGCAGGCTTGAAAGAAAATGATTCTTGGCTGCTTTTATGCCTCGCCTGCTTGGAAGAGCATGGGCAAGGGGTAGTGGGCAGGGCTTTGATCCCTGGTGTGCCACAGCTCTCTCTGGATGTGGCTGCTCAGCAGGGCAGGTCAAAGCTCCAGCACAGGTCTGTGATAACTGGAGGACTACCCATGCCAACAGGTCCCTGGAGGCAGCCGGGTGCAGGGCTGTGGGGCTCTGCTCTCCGTGTTTTCCTGGGAATGCTCTCAGCCCCCAAAACAGCAGGTCTGGCTGTCCCTGCCATATGTCACTAAAAGTGTAAACTGGCATCCAAGTGCTGTTTCCCAGCCCATGCCTGTCTGGGATACCCTGGACTGTAGGTGTGGGCCACTGGAGTTGGTACTGGTGCAGCTGCCCATCCATCCATCCATCCATCCATCCATCCATCCATCCATCCATCCATCATCCATCCACCCATCCATTCCTCCATCCACCCATCCATCCTCACCATCCAAGCCCTGCTCCTGTCCCAGTCCTGCCCTGCTCCTGCCCCAGTCCGAGTGCAGCTGGCAGGTGTGGGCAGCTGTGAGCCTCAGGCATGCCAGGAAGGCCGTGCAGGGAGCAGGAGGGATTGGCGGGTGTCAGCCAGTGGCTGTGAGTTGCTGGGGAATTTGCTTCTAAGTTGCCTGTTCTGCTGAGACTGGGGCTAAGAGTTGCAGGGAGACCTGGCACTAAACATGTGAAACCTTCATTATAATTAGAGTGTTTATGTCGGGGATGAGTCACAGCACGATCCGCTTGGAGGACGCGGCGGGAAGATGATAGTGTTGCACAAGTCGTGAAGTCTCCTCTAGAAACTCAGCACTTCGCCAGCAGAGCTGAAGGGAAGTTCTGCAGATAGAGCTTGTATCCACTGCGGGACGGGGCAAGGCAAAGGATTTTTATGCCCCTGCAGCTGGTCTCTGCAAAGGTTTGGTCTTGATAGAAACGTGCCTAAAAATAACGCGGTTCTGCTGGCAAGTTGTGGGACCGGCACTGCAGTGCCACTGCAGAGGGGTGGAGGGGGGCTGCTCCCCGAGATGGAGAGCTCTGCTTCTTGCTCCCATGCCCGTCCATGCCCAGGGCTCCGTGCTGTGCCAGGGGGAGGGTGCTGGCTCGGGCCATGTGCCTCCCCAGCCGGGTGCCAAATCCGTGGTATTTGCGGTCTCCTCGTGTTTCCATGCCGGGTCCCGCCCTTGTTGCTGATTGGTTTTGCTTTGTGCTTCCTCCGGTGGAGGAATAAAAATGCAGAATTTGCAGCATTGGTTTCCTTAGCGATAATTCCGCTGCCAAAGGAAGAGGAGAAAATATTTTGTGTTTTAAGTATCTGAGTCTGGGAATGAATCTTGGCATCTCCCTCAGCAGCCCAGCTGGGAGCCGACCACTGACCTCTGGCTATCAGCACAACTTGATCCTTGCTGCCAAATTAAATTCCAAATCCATTTGGAATTCCATGAGACACTGATTGGAATCCTTCTGCCTTGGGTTTCTCTTGGTAGCCCTGTACCAGATGCTGTGGTTAGCTGGGGGTGCTGGGGGACCATGGTGGCCTTGGGGGCCACATGGCCAGTTCACCTGAGGTGCTGTGCCCCATGGCTGGACACTGGTACAGTGTTCTGTTCCTCTGGAGATCCTCCTGGCACACCAGCTGTGAGAAAAGGCACCGAGAACTCACATCCCCTCTTCCAGAACATTTCATAAGCATCACTGCACTTGCTTTTGGAAGAGGGAAAGGTAAAAGTTCTCCTGCAGGTGAAGGTGTTGGTATGTGGCACCACAAGTCTGTACCCTGGATGCTTTCCTGGGAGCTGTAAGCCTGTACCTGCATCTGGCATGATGGCAGTGTCCCTTGGAGCATGAAATATATGTATCAAGTGTCTCGTTATTTGTGATTTTCTTTACAGGCCCATTTTCTTTTTGTGAGCAGAGGAGATGGATTTGAAAATGGAAGATTATGGTGTGGCTTAAACTAACTGCATAAATATCAGCGAGGACAGAGCGTTTCCTTGGAAAATAAGTAGGGTTCCCTGTGCAACAAGGATGCCAAGGTCCTGTCCTTGGTGACTCCAGGTGACTCTGCAGTCACAGGAGGATACAGTGTAGGGCTCTGATGGCCTCGGGAGTGCTCCTCAGGGCTGCAGCCTGCCTGCAGCCTTGCTGCTCCTTGTTTGCTTTTTTGTCCCCTTTGTGCTTTGTAATCAGGTGAGTTCCCATCTGAAGGGACCTTGCAATGTCCTTGTGCCATCTCTTTTTGTAGGTGCCTGCTCCATCTGGGGGATCAAGTGTTCCATCTTCTCTGAGCTGATTTATTTAAGCTGCTCCCTGAGTCTCTGGATGGTCATCAGGCTCTGAGGCAGAAGTTTTGGTGTGAGCTGTACCAAATGTGGGCAGCAGCCTCTGCTGTGGCCATCAGTGAGGTGCAGAGGCTGCAGGCTGGCTTCTCCCAGGCTTTGCGTTCCAGGTGTAGCAACCCTGCCACCTTTCACCTTCGTAAGCTCATTTTCTGCTTCTTCCTTATGGAAGATTGGAAGGTGGGAGCCCAGGATGGCCATTAAATGAGGGGAGTCCCTGGCAGGCTGGGTTATGTGCACTGCCTCAGCCAGTCAGGGGGGCACGTTGGGGCTGTCCCCTGAGTGCAGGGACAAACAGTGGCTGGATCCATGCAGCTCCAGGCCTGGAGCAGCCTTCATGCACCACAGAGGAGCACAGGAGAGAAAAGGGCTGGGAGTGGTGGGGCTTCAGCTGCAGTGGGGATGCGCTGTGTGAAAAATAAACTGTCAAAAAAAAGTAAACAGAGTGTTTGAAAACAAAAACCCAGAGTTTAATTCGGGGATTTGAGAAGGGATTTGTGCAGCTGGGCCTGTGGAAGATATTTGTGCCCCTTGGGCCAGGAGGCAGTGCCAGGGCTGGAGAGCCAAGCCTGCTCCTGTGAGTTGCTGGTGGGAGGGCATTTGCTTTCTCTGAGGTGCAGTCCTCCTGGCAGCCCGCTCTGCTGGGATGCTTGGAAAGCCCATTATCATCTGTTAATATTTATTTAAATCCTGTTCCTATGTGTGTTTACCAGGCCTGGGGTTCATGCTGCACCCTGCTCTGCTCTCAGATGCTGTTGTGCCTCTGCTGCCATCGCACACAAAAACAAGGCATGGGCAGACTGGAAACACACTCAAGGCTATTTAGCAGAAAGAACATGAATTCAGTGTACAAAGCTGCATGTTTATAGATTAAATGGCCGAAAGCATTTTAACAGATGAATGCTTTAAAATTTCTGTGCAGGCCTTGTTACCTGGATGAGTGTGATGTGGTGGCTGTGTGTGCAGGCTTGGCTCAGCTCTGCCTGGAGCCAGCAGCAGCCAAATGACAGTGCAAGGGGACACGAGGATGTGCCCAAAGTGAGCAGTCGTGCCCTTTGCTGAGCATGGGTCTGGCCTCTTGATGGGAGTCACAGAACTTCATCCAGGCAGGAGCACCAGAGCTGCACTGAGGGGAAGCCAATTAAATTTAATATTGCATTAGAGAATGTCATGCACAGGTGATGCTGTTTTAAAGGCAAAGATTCCCCCTGATAACATCAGAGTGTCTCAGAAATGACAGTACTTGAAATTACTGGACAGGGTTCTGTGTCACCTGACTTCATGTGTGAGTGCTGGCTCAGTTCTGAGCTCAGCATCCTCCTGAGCACCTGAGTTTGTGAGTGAGTGCTGGTCCAGTTCTGGCCTCAACACCCTCCTGAGCATCACAGATGTGCAGGTTTTGGACACAGCATGGTGAAGGTGCAAACCCCCTTTCCTCAGGGAGGATGGGACCAGGGCACTCTGCTCTGAGGTTCCTGTGTGGGATGAGCTGGGGGTGTGTGGCAGCTGGATCACTTTGTCCTGGTCTGGCTTAGGGGTGGGAAGGGATGGGCAAGGGAGCAGTTGTGCCACAGCTCCTTTCGAGCAGCCTGTGCTGGCTGTCGTGAGATGGAAACTTCCTCTGTGGATCGGGAGAAGTGGTTGGCTCCTCTTGTACCAGAGCTTGCTCTTGGCTTTCTGGGGGTGTTGTGAAATGTGGCTATTTGGTGAAATTTAACTAATGACAAACAAATGCTTCATCACATGATATTTTCTATCCCCAGAAACATGTGTGTGAGGGGAGCTCAGCAAATCTCCATTTCCTTACAGAACCTTTCTGAAATGAGACTAAAACTCATCCTAGAGCTGTAGAAGAGATACTGGGGTTGTTTTTCCCTGCCCCCGAAAGCCACCAAGCTCCTTTGTGACAGCCACGACCTTGGCCTTGGGGGCGTGCGCCGGCTCTGGCATCGCCGCCGCCGCCGTCACCGCGTCCCAGTTGTGTCTGCCAGGCGCTATCGCCCTGCCCGGGGCTCCGCAGCGGGGCTGACACTTGCCACACATTGCACCAGCTGCCAGCCCCCCGCGGTTGTTTTGGTCTGTGGCTCTGTGGGCCAGCACAGCCCCGTGGAGTACAAACTTCCAGCCAGAGGAAAGCTTTGGAGCCGCCCAGGGTGAGCTGTGCCACCCGTCACGTCCCTCCTGTGCCCCCAGCGCGGGCGAGGGGCTGTGGCACTGCTGTGCGCTGGCACCTTGGGGCAGGTGGCACCTGGGGCTCTGCCCAGAGCGCTGCCAGCCCTGCAGCTTCTCCAGGCACCTCTTTGGCTCATTGGCCTGTGTTATGTATTACCTGCACGTTTTGAGAACACCCTGTAAATGTCCCTTGGAAACTGGAAAATGGATCATTAAGGGAACCATTAGCATAGCTCATTCTGAGTTGCTAGAACATTTTTACATTTTGTTTTTCTTGCAATTCTCTCTCTAAAAATGAAAAAGGCAAACTGGTGTTGTTTTAAAGTCAAGGGCATCCCTGGTGAGATGCTTTGGCTCTGGGCAGAGGCTGCTGGCAGGGAACCACACTGGTGCTGCAGGGCCTGTGGTAGAACCACTCCCCATCTGCCTAAACACCATCTCCTGCCCCTTGGGGTGTGGGGCTGTGCACACCCTGCCAAGCCTTACCCCAGGAGGAGCCTGTGCCACGGCCAGGAATCACCTGCCATGTCAGCCAGTGTCCTCCAGTCTCCATCTGTTGGTGGCAGTGGGGACAAGGGTGGCTGAGCATGGAGGGATGTGCAGGGAGCCCTGGCCAGCCCCATCCCTGGCAGGGGCACGTGTATGGGTACTCTTGATGCACACCTGCTGGAAGGTGTTTCTGTACTTGCACAGATTTCTCCATACATGAACAGCTCTTTAAAAGCTGTTTCAGAAGCCACTCAACTGCAAACCTGCTTTGCAGTTTCAGATAAGTGATCCTCAAAAACAGCTCAGGGTCCTCTGGGAGTCCCGTGTCTGTTGTCACGACACCTGCTGTGAGAGGCCCTGGTGCTCATGGCACACAGTGCTGAGCATCTGTGAGATCTCTCTCCAGGGGGAGACAGAGGGGAAGCCTTATGGAACCTGGGAAATGAGCACTGTTGGATTTCTGACTGCACAGAGAGGAGAAAAGAGGTGTTGGGTCATTAGCAGGAAGGTCTGTTATGTGTGAACCTAAACCACACTGGATAAATAAGACATTTTTAGCCAGGCTTTTCTGTGTGCTGCTGGTATTCCTCAGCAGGGTGTGCTCTCCAGCAGCCCCTCTCACCCAGTGCCAGGGCTCTGTAGCACATGGGGGGATGTGGGAGTACCCTGAGATGGGTGGTGGGATCACACCAGGAGGACAGGTTGGATGCCATGTAAGCCAAGAAAGGAACACATTGGTTGCAACAGGACTTGACTATGGCAGGCACGGTGCAGCCAACTGTGTCTCCTCCATTTAATCAGTAATTCCATAAAAGTGTTGGAAGTGGAGATGGTTGGGGAAGGCTGGTTGAGCTGCATCTACAGATCAGTCACTGGTTGCTCCTGTTGAAGAGAAATCACTCAGAAGGTTTCCACCATAAGAACTGAGGATGAAATTGCTGCTCCAGTTACTGACCTGAAACTGAGGTGGGACCTGCACAGCTCCCAGGTGAGGGACAGGTGGGGACAGTGGGGCTTTTCTGGGTATAAAGGTTTTTTTCAAGAAGTCCCATCTTTGTCACACTTGCTGTTGATGTAACCTGATTTCTCAGAGCTCACCTGCAAGCAATAAACAATGCCAAAAAATAAAGGGGATCTAATTTTACCCAAAAGTTCCAGACACTTGCAGACTGTTAAAAGCTAATTGCCTCATTCAGTGGTTGCAGATTAATGAGTTCTGGTAATTAACTCAATTAATTAAGTGCTGGTGCTTCCCAAACTGCCTGAACATGTTGGCTCCTGATTTGGATAAGTCCCTCTCCTCCTGCCATGCCCTCTGAAAAGCAGTTTCTCCATGGATCTGACCAAACAGATCAGATCACGCTGGGGAGGGGACAGTACCAGCTGAGAGAGGAGAATCTGGGTGTGTGGAATGGTGAGGTGTTGGAGAAGGGGAGTCAGGTGCTGGGACATCTTGGCATGGTGGTTAACGTGGCATCAAGTGGCTGGCAGTGCCGTGCTCTGCCTTGTTTGGTGCATGAGCTTCATTATTGAAGCCAAAATTCCATGAGCACTGCAACAGCCAGTCGCAGTCGCCTTCTCTCCGTAGGCTGTGCTGTCACTGTGTGCCACTGTCACTGTACTTTGTCACACTTTGTCACACACTGCACGCAGTGGGCAGTGTCAGGAGGGGCACCCAGCAGGGTCTCTGCATGGTCAGGGCCAGGCTTGGCTCAGTTGTTGCTCACCCTCTTGCTGCTCAGTGCTTGGCTGATCCATCACTGCAGTTCTGGGTTTGCCATGGCCGTGCTCCCCACAGCTTGTCTGAGCACATTTGCTGACCCTTCTCTTGTTCTCTGTTTTATGCTGCAGGCTGGAGACGGGCCGTGACCATGTCCTGCCCATTGACTATTACTTCCCACCTCAGAAGACCTGTCTGATCTGTGGGGATGAAGCGTCCGGGTGCCACTACGGAGCCCTCACATGTGGGAGCTGCAAAGTGTTCTTCAAACGGGCAGCTGAAGGTAATGGGGGCAGAGGAGAGAAGGTCACTGCCACACTGTGGTGGCATTCTAAGATCTCTTAAACCGGGAAGGGAGAAAAATCAAGGATAAATTGATTTTTTCTCTCCTGCGTTTGTCATTTCATTTTACAGATTGCTCTCAAAAAGTAGCCAAACCAGTTTGCCAAAATACAATTCTTCCCAGTGGCATTGAGCAACCTCGTCTCTTAGAAGGTGTCCTTGCCATGGCAGGGGTGTGGACCAAGATGGTCTTTAAGGTCCCTTCCATCCCAAATGTTTCTGTGATTCCATGATTATCTTTGTGACCTGGTCAGACCCTGGAGCAGTCAGTTCCTGCTTCTCTTCTTGACTCTCCAGAGTGCTTTAAGCTCCCATCAGCCCACCTGCAGTCTCACATGCACAACTGGTGTTCAGGGGAGAGTTTTCCTCTCCTGCACCCCTTCCAGAGGGTCCCTTCTGTGACTGCCCATGAAACAACAAAACCCTCTGTCCATCAGGAGCCGTGCTCTGACCTTGGGATCTGTGATCCTTCTCCCCAGCCCGTGAGAAAGCAACTTCTCCTTCACGTCCAGCTCCGTAGTGTCAGGCTCTCCAGGGATAAGCGTGAGCCCAAATGTTCCCTTCAACAGCAAGGTCTCTGTCCCACCTTTCCTGGGGAATGAGCAAGCAGAGGCACCCAGCCCAGCTGTTTCCTTAGGCTGTGCCTCAGCAATGGCTGGTTTCTACCTGCAGTTCAGAGTCGTGGTTCTTGGGCAGCAGTGAGAGTCTCTGGTGTGGAAGATGAACTGTCCAGCAATGTAACGTGCCTGTAGTCACTCATCAGGCTTGCTGTCAGGAGAGATGAGCCAACACAAGCCATCATTTTTCCTTGTTGCTAACTCAGTGTATGTGGGCACACTGTTGGCAGCCGGTGTCACTGGCCCTGATGTCCTCGGGAGAGGGCTGGCAGCAAAAAGAGGGTGGAGCTTCTCTCTCACCATGACCTTCCCTGTGCTCAACCTCTCCTGTGTATGAGCAGACATCCCAGGCTAGGGGTGCTGACCTGCTGTTGTTAGAATGCTGCTTCTACATCAATTAGATCAATCGTTATTATCCTGCCTCTTTTTGGAGTCATGTTTCCCTCATTCCTCTGTGCCAGGAGCCAACTTGTCAGTGCTGGTTCAGGGAAGAATAGGGGCTATGCCACATGGGACATCAGTGTTGCCAAGAAGGGCAGTTAAATAACAGTTAACAAATTTTGCATATTTCTCCCAAGTAAATCATTTGCAGATCTGTCTCAGTTCTGTGTCAAGCCAAGTGGGTTAGCTTGTGCAGCCAGAGTAAATAACAGATGCTTGTTTAAGTCATCAAGTTATTGTTGATTTATAGTAAGTGGAGTCTTGGCTCTCAGTCAGAGGCGCTGCCGCTGGAGCGCCTGTGTCTGCGGGTGGTGTGGAGCTGTGCTCCCCTGGCACCAGGGTGGGCTCTGTCCCGTGGGTGACAGGGACTGGAGGTGCCCACGGGCAGAGGGGCAGCCTGGGCTGCTCCGAGGCACATATACTAATTGTTCCCTCTCCTGGTTGTAATTATATCATTAATTTAAATGGTATTTATGTCTCTTGCTGGTTCTTCAGCCTCACAGTGTGGCAGAGGGTTGGGAGTGTTTGGTCGTGTTGGGATTATGCAGCAGCCCTTTGTCTTTCCTGAGGAGCCAGATGTGTGTGCAGGGAGAGGCAAGGGGGCTGCCAAATTGTCAGGTTTCATCTTATGCTACCCTGAGGTACATGGCTAAGTCTTTATTTTGGGGAAGTGTCAATAAATTGTGCTCCTTTATAGGTACTGGATGCAGAGATGGCAGGTGGTGATTTCTGTTCTAACTTTTGGTGAGTTTCCAGACAGATCTCTTCCTTCTTAAAGCTGAGGAGCATTACTGAAAGCTGATATTTCAGCGTGTTCTCATGTTTTAAAGTCCATAAAATGCTTCTCAGAAAACCTTAGGTCGCCCTTGGAGACTTTACAGCAGTAGATAAAAATGCTTCCCCATGAGAAAAGAAACCTGTTACCTTCCTGGTGCTGGTGTCAAGCCACAGCCTTTAGTGGAGGGAGCAGCAGAGGGCTGTGACTAGAGCAGCACAAACAGCATCTTGGAGGGGAGGGAAATAGCTGGGCACATCATTTCCTTTTTATCATATTCTTCTGAGATAATAATAAATTTATCTGGCAGGGATTCAGGGATATTTAAGGAGGTTTTATAGACATACACTGGCTTCTAAGGGGTGAGAAAGGGAAAAGATTAAAAAAAAATGTTGTGACACTGATTCTTTTTCCCTTTGGACATGCTGAGGGGTTTATGGGCAGGAGCAGGTCCCTCCTGCTTTGATGAAATATTTGACAGATTCGAGGGGTTTCACAAGTTCAGGTGCAACTCTGCTTTTTCCAGAAAGATGCTGGAAGAGTTAACAGAAAAGACAGGAATGTTGTCCTGTCTCGTTTTGCCAGCTCTCGTGATTCACAGACTCTCTCAGGGTGTCCCGGCTGTGTCCAGGCCAGCCCTGGAGCACACCCCACAGACTGGTGGGGGTCACCACCCTCCTTTGGTGACCCAGCCCAGCCCTCCCTTGCAGTCACCTGCCCCGGGGTCCCAGCAGGCAGAGTCCAGAGGGCTGGGTGGCTGTCCTGTCACCAGGGCTGCTGCTCCCCTGCTGCCCACAAAGGAGGGGCCTCCCTCCTCATCTGGTGAGCAAAAAGCTCATCCAGCTCAGAACAGGTGTTGTTTTTCCCCACATGAGCAGGCAGGACACCTCTGGGTGTGGTGAGCATGGCTGGGGTGGGTTGAAAACATGGGAGTTTAGTCCTTGAGATGTCACCCTTGTCCCTGAAACAGAAAAATGCTTCAAACAAGGCAGCTCCTGCCTCAGTTAGCAGGCCAGGGGTTCCTGCTCTCCCATTCTGTCCAGAAGGGGGATCATTGTGTCTCTGCATATATCCCTGGAGAGAAGCAGACCTTCCTTGTCCCTCTGAGGTTTCTGAGATCTGGTGGCAACCTTAGCCAGCCCAGAGCTGCCTCCACACAGCATTCCTGGCAGTGTAGGACTGGGGTGCTTTGGGCTGTGCTCCTGATGGGGCTGTCTTTAAATAGCAGAGAGCTAAATAAAAAAAAAAAAAAACCCACAGTATTTGGCACTTTTCCTAGCAGGCACCCAGCCAGGCTGCTGTTCAGGCTGCTTTGAGTGCCTCCATCATTCTCCATATGGATTAGTGTTCTATGTTCTGACCTGCTGAGGATTAGCCTTACACCAGAGAGATGTCTCTGGGCCAAGTCAACAGTTTCTTGCCAGATTTCAAGATGACACCAAGTTAAAGTGAACGTTTGGAAAGATCCTTGCCATCTTGTCAAAACCTCTCTCCTCCTTCCCAGGCTGATGTGACACACAGAGAAATTGAGTCTGCAGAAGATTCAGTGCTGCTACAGCACCACGATGCTCCAGTGGTGGGTTTCTCATGACTGTTTGGTTGTTATTTGCCTTAAAAATGGCATGGGGAGAGCAAAAGGTGGGACAACCAGAGCACAAGGAAAGCTCTGGGTGCTTTCCCTATGCTCAGTGTAACCATCTGGTAAATACAGAGGGCTGCTCAAAAAATGACTTTGCAGAGGTTCCTCAGCAGTGCTCAGTGCTGGCTCCTGGGAGCCTTGTGGCTGAGCCCTCTTGAGTTATTAATAAGAGCATCACAGGGGAAAGGTGCCAGCACCAAACCCACAGGCTCAGCCCAGGCATGGCCCTGCTGGTGACAGCCCAAGGAGCAGAGGCTTTCCAGGGGAGCTCTGGAGCCTCCCTGGTTACATGAGCCCCAGAGGAGTTGCTTTCGCAGAAAGCTTGGCCTTATCCCCCAGCTGTTAAAATTCACTTTATGCCCTGAAATACGAGGATCTCTGTCTTCCAAAAGGCATTTACTGGTTTTTCACATTTACAGTCGTATATCTTGCTCCAGATGTTTGCAGAGATTACTTTATTATCTGGAGGAGAAAGTTCATCTGGGCACAACAGCTCGTGTGGCAACAGGCTGTTAGATGATTGAGCAACTCACCTCCTTAAATCATTATTTTTAGTCAAGAAGAACTGGAGAGCAGTTCTTCCCCTTGGCTCCCAGTGTGTGCTGTGGTCTCAGGAGACGAGTGGGAGGGCTCAGAGGTGGTGGAAGAGTCTTTCTGCCTGGTGTGAGGGGGCCCAGGAGGGGCCCAAGGTGGGGGGAACGTTCCCAGCAGAGGGGACACGGGCACTGCACTGTGTCCATGGTGGGGGCTGCTGCAAAGATGCTCTCTTGGGGTGCCTGTGCTGGTCTGGAAAGCAGAGGGTGCTGGGTGTGACTTCCCCCTCACCTGTGCACATGTCAAACAGGACCTGGGTGGCAGGGGGAGAGGTGGGGCTTCTCTGGGTGACATCTGCAGTGTCCTCAGCTGGGCAGTGGTCTGTGGGGGAAGGACAGGCTGGGTGATGAGCCTTGCAAAGAGCAGGAACGCTGGGGAACACCCGAGAGTGGGTGTGAGGTTTGGACCTGTATGTACAGGTTTGCAGAGCAAGAGCCTCTGCCTTGGAGTGACACAAGAAAACACCTCTGTTGTTTGCAGGGGAGAAAAGGAAAACAAAGAAGTAGTTTCAGTGTTAAACTCTAGAGAAGGAAAAACCAGCACACTTATCTTTAAATAAAGAACAGCTGATTGCAAATGTCTCACCTTGCTCTGAATTAGAGTGAGTTACCCTGAACTTAGAAACAGGTCTCTGTGTGTGAGAAGGGAAGGAACTTCCCTCCAGTTCAGGAGTGAAGGAACTCATGCACGTTCCAGCCACCCTTCCCTGTCCTCCCATCTTTTAGGCTGGTGGTTCCTTTGCTGGTGGTTAAGGGGAAATCTCTGCATTCCCAGGAATGAGGGCGAGGTGAGCTCGGCTCATTCTCACGCCCAGCAGCAGCAGCACCATGACCAGCTGTGGCTGTTTGGTTCTCTTTTTGTTACTGGTGAACAGCATAAAGCAAACAGGGCTCACTTGTGCAGACCCAGGCAACAGAGAACAGGATCCTGCCCCAAAGAGCCTGTCCATGAACCATGAAGCTGGCCTGGCCATCTCAGCAATGTCACTGTACCGTGACCGTGGGGAGAGCTGTTGGCTGCAGCTCACAGCCTGTGCTGCTGGGGGGTGGCATGGCCATCCTGCAGCCTCCTCCAGCGTGCCCTGTTTGTCCTCCAGGCCCCTCTGCCTGCTCCTGGCTCGTGGGAAAGGCTCCTTCTCTGTGTCTGTCTTGGTTTGGAAAGACAGGTGTCTGCTAAGGAAGGCAGGAGCCTCCCCTGAAATGGAAAA
>VXBC01004684.1:34616-106560 GCA_013399945.1 Ploceus nigricollis | reverse complement strand
GGGAGGATTGGTTGTGGGAGAGATAAGGAAAAACTGCCCACTTAGCAGGAGACAACTGCCATACAGACGGCAAATAGAATCCATCTTCCTTGGCAGTCTGGACAGTGTCCCTTCCCTGCAGTTCTGGAGCTGGGAGGTGCTGCTGAGGAGCAGATGGGAAACAGCCCAGTGGCCTCACCGAGCAAGGCTTGGACTGCACTACCCAACCTCATCCGTGCCCCTCCCGTGGGGGCCTAATGGGGACAGAGGGGGTGGGGTGAGCCCCCGTGCTGGGATCTGTCCAGGTCCTGGGGATGAGCAGGGGACTGGGGCTGTGGGGTGCTGCTCCTGACACAGCTGTGCCTGATCCTGGAACACCCTTGGGGGCTCAGGCAGCCAAATCTCCTTGCAGCTCTCCATTCCCCAGAAAGTAGGGCGCCTGCTTGTGAGTACCTAAGAAGGCTGAGTGGAGGGAATGTGGCCTCAGCTCTCAGTGCCCCTGGCACAAAAATAACTCCAAGTAACCCAGTTTCAGCCAAAGTTCTTTGTTACTCATCCTCCTCCTCAATGAGCTGCTGAAAGGGAGGATGGTGTTTCGCTCCCTTTAGGGTCCTTAGGGACTTAGGTGTCATCAAGGCTTGCCTGAGTATCCTTCTCATGGGAAATGAGCCAGGGAGAAGGTGACAAGAGCTGTTCTGAGGACCGTGTTAAAATGATTTAACAGGTGTGAGATGTGGTGAGTAATGCAGGTGGTGGCTGAGGCACAGGGATGGGAGATGATCCACTTTGAAGAGGACAGTTCTGAGAAGGTCAAACATGGGGTGTTTGTGCAGCCCCTGAGCACTGTGGGAGGAGTGGGCTGGGTGCTGAGCCCTGCCAGGGGGGTCTGTGGGGGCGACAGTGGCAGCTGGTCCTGCCAAAACTGTGGCCAGGCACGAGTAGGGGCGACCCAGGAGGGAAGTGTCAAAGCCTCAGGCAGTGGCAGCAAGGGCAGCAATGGGGGAGGTGTGGGGGTTGTAAAATCTGTGCACCAAAATGGGTGCATCTCATGTCAAAACTGACACTGGTGACTCCAAAGGGCTATTCCTATAGGAATGCAGAAAGTAACCCCTTGCAGGATGATAAATAAAGGCCATGGGCTGGTTTCCCATGTGGGTCTATAAGCTGCACCTCTCTGTTGTGTGTTGGGTCCAGTTTGGTTTGGAGCAGCCTGAAGGACATCAGATAAATCCTGATCCAGTAAATGTATTCAAACTGGACAAGAAAAGTGATGATTCTTGGCTTGTCTGGCAAATGGGGCAGTGAAAAAAAAGCTGTGGCCTGGAGCTGCACAAGCTGCTCTCTGAGTGAGTGCAGGGTGAGTCTGAGATATGGGTGACTCTGACCATAAGTAACTTCTGAATTTTCTGCACTCCCCAAAACCCACGGCTCCACAAGGTCCCCCATACTGTTGCTGGACCCAGTTCCCTCCTGGCTGACTGCAGATACCTGCCAGGGGACAGGGTGGCATCAGACTCACCTGTGGAGCAGCAGCTCCCCAATCTGTAACCTGGAGACAACAGACCCAGCTGGTATCAATGGGTTGCACAAAACATAATTCAGTCCCAAAAAGATCTGTACAGCAACATGGTGAGTATTGACTGATAGGTGAGTATTGTGGCAGAAGGATCAAACTGTGGGGTTTGGTGGTCTGGGAGAAAACCACCAAAAGCCATGCAACAGATGGACGAGATTTAAAAAACAAGAACCAAACTCTCCAGGCTGCCCTTGGTGATCCCAGAAGAGCCCAGCCCGTGTCTGTGTGGGTACCCAGCACCCATGCTCTGTTTCTCTGGTGTTTTAGGCAAACAGAAGTACCTCTGTGCCAGCAGGAATGACTGCACCATCGACAAGTTCCGGCGGAAAAACTGCCCCTCGTGCCGCCTGCGGAAGTGCTACGAGGCTGGGATGACGCTCGGAGGTACGGCCGGGTCCCCCCTGGGTCCCCGCGTGTCACTTGGGGGGTGAATGGTCAGTAAGTGGCTGGAAAATGAGGCTGATGGAGGGTGAGCAAACGCTCAGGAAACATTTTCAGGGTTCTAATACCAGAATGGTGAATTTCAGTGGCTTTTGCGTGTGTTTCAGGAAACATCCTTTTCCCTCATTTCAAACTTTGTGACTATAAAAAAAAAATATAAACAGCAGGGTGAGCTGGTTCTGGCTCCTGGAGCCTCAGAGCACTCCCCTCTTTTGATGGGATTATTCCAAGACAGAAAGGAGTAATTTCTTGGTGAAATTACAACTTCAATATTTTCTTTTGCTGGATGAAAGCTGCTCCTGTGTCCCTGGTGAGGGTCCTTGTTACAATTTGTCCCTGTTCCCAAACCTGTAGCCCTACTAAAACTGACAGGGTGCCAATATCCAAAATCTGAGGTTTTCTGCTCATAGTCTGTCAGGTAGTGTTGGTTGCTGGGTGTCTCCTTGTTGAGTTCATTTGAAGAAATTTTTCCCTGTGTGGTGAGGCCTTGGCACAGGGTGTCCAGAGAAGCTGTGGCTGCCCCATCACTGGAATTTTCCAAGGCCTTGGAAACTTGAACAGGGCTTGGAGCAAGCTGGGATAGTGGAAGGTGTCCCTGCCCATGGCCGGGGGTGGAACTGGGTGATCTTTAAGGTCCCTTCCAACCCAAACCACCCTGTGATCCTGTGAGGTTACAGTGAGGAGGAAAATATCCTGGAAAAGGGGGCTGACAGACCTGGCCCTGCTGGGAAGCCCTGGATTAAGGGGGCTTCTGGGGCTGCAGAGAGGAGCCCCAGCCATGCCAGGCACAGCACAGGGGGACAGAGGCTGCCCAGGCTGCTGGGGTGTGTCAGCATTTTAGGTCAAATCCTGACCCCACTGCTGGGATGGGCTGAGCCTCCAGAGCTGCTGGGCTGCAACAACACCGTCTTGAAGGACTTGTTACTGAAGTGGCTCTGATTTGTGGCTCACCAAGGAGCAGAGGGTTTAGTTTGATTTCTCCCCAAAGGTCCCAAAAGGCAGTGCAGTCCTAACTCCCTTTTCTTAGCTTATTTTTAAGTGCTTTTTTCTGGTGAAGTTTCGATAAGTAGGAGAAGACATACATCAGTGTAACCCTCTTCTGCAGGACACACTGACAAAATTAATGCTAATACGGATACCCCGCTCCCTTCTTTTTTTTTTTTTCAGCTCTTTGGGTCACCCTGACCTGTTCTGCCTGGTCTATTTTACATTTGGTTTGGATGTCTGTGTAAAGGCAATTGTTACAAACAGGCAAGCTTGTGGTTGCCCACAGAAACCTCTCCCACAGCGGAGGCAGGGCGTTTGAAATC
This sequence comes from Ploceus nigricollis, assembly GCA_013399945.1. NCBI lineage: Eukaryota > Metazoa > Chordata > Aves > Passeriformes > Ploceidae > Ploceus > Ploceus nigricollis. The sequence continues at coordinate 103,254 of VXBC01004684.1, read as the reverse complement.
ACTCCCAAGCTCCAACCAGTTGTTTTTAACTGGTGGTTAATTACAGTCACTGATGGGGTACATCCCCAGCAGCCCTGCAGCTCTTGTGGGGGAGGAGGAGGAGGAGAAGGAGGAGGAGAAGAAGAAGAAGGAGAAGGGGGAGGTGACACACTGAATGCCTTCTGCAGGCTCTGCTCTGGAACAGGATGGCAATGTGTTGAAGCACTTTATTATTGATTGAGATCACAGTGACCTGAAAGCTGGTATCCACTAAGCAGGATTTTCTCTCTCTAGAGAGGGAAAAGACACTGTAGAGAGGGAAAAGAAAAAAAAAACGAAAAAGGAGCAAAAAACCAGTGATGATGCTGATTTAGTGTGTTGGGTCCTACTGGTGTGCTGGCCTATGCTCACCATCCCACTGGACCTGTGCCTGCTGCTGGAGGAGATGCTGCAGAAATCCTGCAAGCCCTGAACCCAGGAAATGTCCTGGTATGGGCACAGCTGCAGGGATTCTGCCAGCCCTGAGCCAGGGAAATGTCCTGGTATGGGCATGGATGTAGAAATCCTGCCAGCCCTGAGCCCAGGAAATATCCTGGTATGGGCACAGCTGCAGGGATTCTGCCAGCCCTGAGCCAGGGAAATGTCCTGGTATGGGCACAGCTGCAGGGATCCTGCCAGCCCTGAGCCAGGGAGCGTGAGAGGTGCCAGGGGCTATTCCTGTGGGGAACTCCAAGCTCCTGTGCCCAAAGCCAGAGCTGGCAACCACGTGAGCTGCAACCATGGCTGGAGCAAAGACTCAAAACACATATAATTCCTTTCATTTTGTTTATAGTAGAGCTAGAAATCTCCTGTAGCAACAGCCAAAAGCTTGTGAAAGCCCAGGCTTGAGGCATAGGTGTGTTTGGTCCTAATTCAGATTCAGAGCAGAGCCCATGTCTCACCACACAGTGGGTATTGATTCAGCCAGGGGGAATCCAACACAATTTCTGCAGAGCCATTGCAGTAGTTACAATCAGTGTTATGTTGGATGTACCTGATTTTTCATCTGGTCTGCCCTTGACTTACAGCAATTGGATTTTTATTACAACTTGGTTTGCTTGATTAAAAACCCTAATTTTATTGATTTTCTGTCCCCACAGTGGGTATTTGACACCTGTGACTCAATAACCCTTTTGCCTCCTACAAAGCCACCCAAGTGACATTCCTTACCTCCTTGCTCCAAGACATGTTGTCAAATCTTCAGTGTCCTTGTGGCTTCTGCAGTTTGCCAACACCTATCAGCCCTTGTCTGCTGACTTCAGTCCATCTGTTCAGTGCTCATCCTTAATGTTCATCCCTATTTTCCCATCCATACATTGCCATATGGGCTGGTTGAGTAAAAATGGTTAAGTCTGGTTTTGGGGTGAATGCAGCAATGAGCCACCCTTGTAAGAAACAAACCTGCCTGGTGTTGTTTCAACACTTAGAGTTGCCTTTGAGATGTATCATTAGGGGGTTTGCAATCACTCAGCAGCACTATCTACTATTACATACTTCAAGTTCTTTTCATTCATGTGACTGACTCAGATCTCTTAAATGTGTCTGCCAAAACCAGTAATGTTGTTATTATTATCAACTGAAATTGTTGGGCTAGTCAAGATTGATAGCTTGACAGGTTCAGGTTTTGAAGCCTGGTATGAAGATCATAAAAACTGCAAAGGGCAGCAGGATATAAATCAAGTCCTGTTCAGCTCCTCACTGGCAGCTGAGCTCGACGTGTGCTGCAGGATCTCTCCATCGTATCCAGTGTGAGAGCAGCTTCTTCCAGGTCTCCATAACTTCCCTAAGTCCTGGCATCATGGAAATTGGTGCTGGAGCCCAGAGCGCTCCTTCCTCAGAGCTTTAGAAGTGCCTGTAAGGGAGATGCTTAAAATGTGCATCCCTTTGGCCATTGCTCTGAGTGTGCTCCTGGGGGTTCTTGCACTGGTAAATATTTTATTGTGGTATATAATTGTGTCCTTTAAGCTTTTTTCCAGATCCATCCAGTAGTTCCCCAGAGCCCCCAGGCCAGCTTGCAGGGCTTGGGGCAGTGCTGTGCTGCAGCTGTACCTCGAGGCTCCCTGGGCCCCTTGTCCCTGCTGGCAGCCAAGCAGGAGCATCCCAATATTGATCACATGTCCTAAGGTTCCTCCCACCTTGGTTTGAAGAAGTGCAGTGTAGACTTCTACCCAGCTTAGCTCATCCGAGAGTAAAAACATTACAGATGTCTTTAATTCCAATTTTTAATTTTTTGTTTATATTACCTAGTGAGTAGGAGCCACCACCACAAAGGGGTTTGGCACAGGTGACTGAGTAGAAGCCAGTCTTTGCCTCTGAAGGTTTTCTCCATCTCCTAAGGTCAGTATTTCATTGGCCTGTGGGACAGCAGCTCCTGGAATGCACAAACCCAAGGCCTGTCTGATAGTGCAGTTATTGTCACAGAGGAGTCTGGTTTGTGGCTGCAGTTTCAGAGCCAATGCAGTAGGTACTTGCTGTCTTCTAACTTCAGTCAGGCTCTTTTAATTCTAGATAATTAAATAGTAAGGAAAAAACCCCAAGCATTTAAACCAAACCATATGTGTGTTTGGTACATGTGGGTTTGGCTTCCCTCACACAGATGACCTGGGGCAGTGGTTATTTCTAAATCCAAACTCTGTCACAGGCTGCCCAAGGCAGTGGTGGATTCCCTGGGGGTATTTAACAGATGTGTGGCTGTGGCATTTGGGGATGTGGGTTAGTGGTGGCCTTGGCAGAGCTGGGACTTTGGAGGTGAGGGAGAGGACGCCGTATCAAACAAGTGGCTGATGGCCAGAGGCCATCACACTGTGCTGCAGCACTGCTTTCCTCTGGCTCTCCTTTATTTTTATTAATACTTTCTCCTCCCTTTTTACAGAGAAGCCTGTCTTCATTGCCTGTACAGCAGATCGTACAGAGTAGAATGCTTAAAATCAACATTTGGAGTTAATTTACAGAGCTGCACTTTGACTTGATATTTTTATGTTTTGCTGCTTATTTTTCTAATTACAGCTGAAAGGAAATTCGAGATAAGTATCATATAATGAAGGAGCCAAAATCCCAAGGGCAACTGATTTGATGTTGTATTACCTGCTTTTGTTCTCTAATTAGTTGTGGTTTGGATTGGGTGAGGGGTGGCAGTAGCAGACCACTGTGCTGAGCAATGTCATGCTGGTGTCAATGAGGGGAGCACAGACTCCCCAGGACCTCTGGTATCATGCTCTGGAGTGCTGGTGTGCCTTGCAGGCAGACCAGCAGCTGTGGTTAAGAGCCAGGTGTGTGGGGAAAACACCTTTTTGTGTTGGGCACAGGCAGAGTCACCAGCTGCTTTGCTTTGGTCCCCCTGCAAGCTGCCTGCTCTGCTGATGGGGCTCGTGAGGCTGCCCAGCAGAGTGAGGCCACCTGGCTTGGGACCACTCCCCCTCGGTGGGGACTCCAGGGAAACAGCCCTGGAACCACCTGCTGGCTTCTGGAATGTTTTCTGTGATATGTGTGCAGGGAGAGCCTGGCTGTGGGGCAGCAGGCATTGCAGGGAGAAGGCTTTTATCTCAGATGCATCCTGCTTCTGCCCTGCTCTGGGATGGAACAATCCCACTTGAGCATCCAAGTGCAATGTTTTTTCTCCCTGGAACATGACTGTGTACTGAGTTTATCATCTTGTGTTGCTCCTCTTTTTGATTGCATATGAGCAGTAGTTTGAGTCAAGTCAAAACCCCTTCTCTCTCTTCCCTAGATCTTCCTCTCTGTTTTTAAGTGGGAGTTAGAGACCGGTCGTTGCTGAGGATGGAAATGATGTTGGTTCTTTTCCATGTCAGATTAACAATAAAATGGATTTTGTCACACAGTGTGTTCTCCTCTTGCCCTTAGGTGAGAACTGCAATGCCAGGGCACTCCTTGGGCAGTGCCCACTGAGGGAGGAGCTGCTGCTGCTCATCACTTTTCCTTTCCTCGTAACTACAGTGATGGATCCAAGAAACCCTGACTTTTTTTTTAATATATTTTTAAGTATCACACTAACTTGTATCTTTCCCACAGCCCGCAAGCTGAAGAAGCTGGGTAACCTGAAGGCCCAGGACGACATGGAGGGAGCCAGCTCGTCCAGCCCAACGGAGGAGCAAGCTCCCAAGCTGGTGATGACACGCATTGACGGCTACGAGTGCCAGCCCATCTTCCTCAACGTCCTGGAGGCCATTGAGCCTGGCGTGGTGTGTGCTGGCCACGACAACAGCCAGCCTGACTCCTTCTCCAACCTGCTGACCAGCCTGAATGAGCTTGGGGAGCGGCAGCTGGTCTATGTGGTCAAATGGGCAAAGGCCCTGCCAGGTGAGAAGGAAAGCAAACAAATCCCCTCTCAGTTCCAAAGCCCATCTGCACTGCTGGGGGCAGGTGCAAAGGGGGTGGTCTGCAGCCCACGTCCCATCACACAGCTCCTGGAGGACCGTCTCCATGGGCAGTGTGTGTGTCCCTGCCTGGGAAGCAGCCTGTAGCAGCATGGGACTTGTCTCTAGAGGGGCTGATGATGGGAACTGAGGGGTGATGGAATGTGTTGGAACTTGTGCTCTGGGTTCAGATAGTCCCTGGTCAGTAATACCATGTGGGCACAGGGCACTTCCCCACATGGCAGGGCTGCAGAGGGTCTGGGCTCAGGGTCCTGCTCTTCTCCCCCTCTTTCCATGGAGGTTTTGCTCCACTTCTAGGCCATGTCTGCCAGCCCTGCAGAACTGCCCTCTAGGCAAGGATCAGCCCTGTCCCAGGACCCACCTGAAGTGATGAAAAGGGTAAATAGCAACATGGCAGAAGAGCAATGCAGAATCCCAAAGAGCTTTTCCTGGCAGTCCCTCAGGTTGCCCATATGATAGCCTGGTGTGGTATATTTATGATGCCTTCAGAGAGGTAACAGGGGTCAGGAATTTTCCAGATGCTGCTCAGCAGGTGCAGTAAATGGAGCAGCCTGGTGAATGATGTGTTCATTGAGCTGGATTTGCAAGGCATCCCTGCAAGGTTGGTGACATGCTGCCTGTTCCACGTTGTAAACCTGGAACTGAGTGAGTGGGATTGCAGAGGGCTGAGCTCAGGCTGGGCACAGCAGCACCCAGCTCACCTCCCAGCATCCCAGAGACTGGGGCATGGGGCCAGCTCCTGCTGCCTTCTCCATTCTGGCCCCACTGCTCAGGGGACACCAGAGAAAAGAGGGACCCCATTCCTCCTACGTGTGGGGTGATACAGCCAGAGGAGGAGACTGAGGCACAGTAAGTTTGCCACTTTCTGCCAAGCCCTGGTGATGAACTGTGGTCAGGTTGTGGCAGCAGCACTCTGGCCACAGAGAGCAGGCACAGACTTCCTCAGGATTTTTCCTGAGAGAAGCAGAGAAGAGAATCAAAACAATTCTTATCTCTACTCATTGTTGTACCCATACAGAATGTGTTCTGAAGATTGTTTACCCAGAGTAGTTACTTGATTAGATTCTAGTGATAGTGTTTAGATTCACTGACCTATCAAATCCACAGCTGTGTCGGGAGGCTCAACAAAGAGAGTCACAGGTTTTCTAGTTGTCAGTAAGAGCTCTTGCTACTGTAATATAGTATAATATAAATATAATAAAATATACTATAAGATGATATAATAAAACAATTGATCTACCTTCTGAATCATAGAGTCAATACTAATTATTACCTGGCTGGGGGCCTGACACAGTCAGGTGTCTGATGTTCCCAGGAATTTAGCAGCCCCCTAGACTGGTGCTCCCAATGGGATATTGGTCTGCATAGTAGCAGAGTAGCCCATTCTGTTTCTGCTATTCTTGAGTCACTTGGCTTGTAAAACCGGGGACAAATCCTGCTTCCTCTTTGGCTTGTCCACACCAGACATCAAGATCCACAGAGACACCACCAAACCAGCAGGCATCCAGGGCTGAGGCTCTACCACTGCAGTAGTGCTGATGGAAAGGGAGAGTGCTTTGGAAAATGTTTTCTATCATAACCACCCCTTTATCAGAGGGTTTTACTCTCCTGAGCTGCACCTGATGCCTGACCCCTCAGTGTGTAGCAGTGTCAGCTGCTGCCCTGCTGCCCCCCGGGGCCAGCGCCGACTGTGCCAGGGTGGCATCTGGGCAAGGTTCATTCTTCAGCTTGTTTGCCTTGAAGAGCTCTCCAAAGCACAGAGATCCTTGCCTCAATGGGTTGTAATTATACACTGGAGCTGTTAAATTGCTTTAATATTTGATTGAAATAATGCATGATTACCTTGAAACTCAATTATGTTTGCCTATTTACAAGTACGTTGAAAAAACCAGCACTGGAGGTGTTGTAAGCATGCCTGGGATTTAACTCTGGGCTGCCATCTGGGAATGGTAATTTGAATTTAGTTGCTATTTTTGTTTCTCTTGCAATGTAGCTAAGGTTTCCATGCTCATTCCCACAGTCAGAGATCCATGCAGTGCGTATGGGGCAGAAACCAGGGCACTGTAACCATGGTGGGAGGCCTAGGGGCTGTCTGCTGGCTCTGAGCATCACATTAAAATCCAGTTACTTAAATTTGGTGAAGTCCTAGTGGGACTTTCTCCCCTCTTTGTGTCGGAAGTCCCCTTTCTTCCCTTCCAGGGGCAGGCTTGTGCTTGTCTATCCTTGATTCCCAGTCAAGGTGGGAGCTCCATGTCATGACTCATGTCCTGGGACAAGCTGAACTTGGGCTGTGGACTGACCACTTTGTCCTAAGAGGAGCACTGCAGGAGTCTGCCTGGAAGCAGCCCTGGAAACTGCAGGAACCCAGCAGTAATTTGTAACATCCCCCCCTCATTGTTTATTAGGATTTCGCAACCTGCACGTGGATGACCAGATGTCAATAATCCAGTACTCTTGGATGGGCCTGATGGTGTTTGCTATGGGCTGGAGATCCTTCACCAATGTCAACTCCAGGATGCTTTACTTCGCTCCAGACCTGGTCTTCAATGAGTAAGTGTGAAACAGCAGCAGCCTAATGGTGGGCTTTGGGTCAGCCCAGGTGACAGGCTACACTTAGAGCAGTTACACTGAGCCACCCAGCCCAGCCTGGCCATGCCCTGCCTGCTCCCCACTGCCACCACCCATGGTGACCTCCAGGAGCAGTGAGGGCACTGTGATGCCTCTCCAGGTCCTTCTGCCCACTCCTTCAGCCTTGCCGTGGGCTGACACCCACTGGGGCAGCAGCAGAAGCTGGTGTGGGGTGAGGGGCTGCTCCATTTCTGCCTTTCTGCTATGGGGTTTGAATTCCAGCTCTATTGGGCAGCTGGGGCGAGCAGAGATAGAGAAAAAATGTACTGTAAGGTCCTGGTGGGCTCTCCTTGATGTACCATCAGCTTAGAGCTGGGGAGGGTTTGCTGGCACTCAGACAGAAGAGCATGAATCCAATAACCAAGCACAGCAGCAGGCAAACCCCCACCTGCCTGGAAGCTCCAACTCGGCCTCATATCCCTTACAGACAGAAATGTTTGGGAAATCATTGCAGTCCTCTTCAGACAAACGCTGCAAGTCCCTTGTGGCCATCTGTGTCCAGTGAGGATCACACACAGGCGTTCTGGAAAATGCTCCACTCCTGCATGTGGCACCCCTGGGACAGAGCTGGGCCCCTTGGCAGTGGGGTGTGCCAGGCAAGGGGGGTTTGCTGGGTCAGGGAGTGTCCTCCCTGTCACACACGTGCACTCTGGGCTCCGTGCCATCTGTACCCATCTCACCATGCCAGGTACCGCATGCACAAGTCCAGGATGTACAGCCAGTGCATCAGGATGCGGCACCTCTCCCAGGAGTTTGGGTGGCTTCAGATCACACCCCAGGAGTTCCTCTGTATGAAGGCTCTCCTCTTCTTCAGTATTAGTAAGTGTCCACACCCTTCCCTCCACAGAGCTCCAGCACCTGCTGCTGCACTGCCCTTGAGGCATGTGGTGCTTTCCCTGTGCCTGGACTTTCACTTCCCAGGAGGAGGCTGGGGATGTCCCCTGCTTCAGCCTTCCTCCTGCTCTCTTATTGTCACTCTCTGGGTTCCTCTCACTGTTTCCTTCCCATCCCACCCAGTTCCAGTGGATGGCCTGAAGAACCAGAAGCTCTTTGATGAGCTCCGCATGAATTACATTAAGGAACTTGACCGTATCATTGCCTGCAAGAGGAAGAACCCCACCTCCTGCTCCCGGAGGTTTTACCAGCTCACCAAGGTCCTGGACTCCGTGCATCCGGTAAGAGAGGACAGGGAAATGTCCATCTGTACACAAAATGTCCGTCTAAATGCATTAGAAACAATATAAAAAAGAAACTTTTCACAGTGAGAATGATCATTCCTTGGAACAACCTCCCCATCATGGGAGGAGTTCAGATGCAATTGGAGAGAGCACTGGATAGTCTCATCCAGTTCCCCTTTCCCAGGGAAGGTGGGACCTCTGTCATGCATCTTACCAGAGAAAGCACTGGTAAACAGGGACTTGTTTAACCAGCTCTCTTCCTTTCCCAGATTGCCAAGGACCTGCATCAGTTTACATTTGATCTCCTAATCAAGGCACACATGGTGAGTGTGGACTACCCAGAAATGATGGCTGAGATCATCTCTGTGCAGGTTCCCAAGATCCTGTCTGGAAAAGTCAAGCCTATCTACTTCCACGCACAGTGATCTTTCAGAGGGACCCCCGTGCTGCCACCCCCATTCCAGCCATCTCCTGCCTGTTACTTCTGCACTACTGTCCTGCAGTGCCTTGGGGAATCCCTCTGCGGTGGTGGCCAAGGGGACAGGCAGTGACAGACCTGCTGGGATTCCTGAGATTACTATTTTCCTGAGGTACCTCTGAATTGAACCCCTGGCGCCGACCTCTGCCTGGCTCCAGCTGCTCACGGTGCTGGACAGGGACTGGTGGGGGCAGTGGCACCATGTCTGAGTGCTCTCCTCTGTTTGTCACTGTGACTCCAGCAGCCCAGGGCCATGGGACAGCAGGAGAAGTGCCAGTGGTTGGTGGGTTTGGGGTGATTTTTATAAAAAGAACACAACACTAAGCAGGTTGCAGCTCCGCGTTTGGGTGTGGGTTATGCCGCCAGCCTCCTTCCGGATGTTTTGTTTGCGTTATGGTGCTGGGAAGCAGATCAGTTCAAACATTGCAGAAGAGAAGCAGAGCAGAGCTGGGGGACAAGGCAAATTTGTGGCTGAGGAGTTCACGAGCCCTGCAGCCACTGTGGGATCTGCTGTGGTCAGCTCGGCCCTGGGACCTGCCTGCACTGCCGAGACACGAGCGATGGAGCGGACAGGCTGCGGTGGAAGGCCTGCCAAGGAAGATCACCTTGGAAATCCCCCAACGACGGCTGGCTCCTGTTTTCCACCTGGCATGTTCTTCCTATGGCCTGTGCAGCTGGGTCTTGGTCTGCCCCGCAGACCCCCGGGTGCTCAGCAGTCACATTCCTGTCCTTGCCAGCTGCTGCTCCCTGACGAAGCTGAACCCACCTCTGAAAGTGCCTGATGCCCTCGGACCTCACACCTGCCTGGCTCCCCTGGGCACCTGCAGCCCCTGCCCCCACACCTGCTCTGCTCCTGTCATGGCTCTGCAGACCTGGGATTCCAGCTATGCTCTTTCCCTTCATTTATCCCAAATACTATGTCCCAACTATTTTTTACAATGCCAGCAGATGAGTGTTCTGGAGCCAAGACCAAGGCCAGGGTCTGCGGGACTTGTGGGACCATGGGACTCCTCTCTGAATCCTGTCCATGGGGAGGTAGCTGTGGGAACTGGCTGCTTCCACCATGGCGCTTTGGGGGGCTGCAAGGGAAGCACCAAGAGACCCCCTGCTCTTGGAAGCAGCACACACAGCTCCTGCTGATGGCAGTGGCTGATTGCAGCCCAGGAGGACACCATTGTGCACTCACTGTCCCATGTGCATGGTCCTGCATGCACCACACCACCCACACACACACCATCCCTTACACAGCACACACACACCATCCCTTACACACCACACACCATCCCTTACACACCACACACACCACCCCTTACACATCCCACACCCCATCCCATGTACACTGTCCCACACACCCAGCCTGTCCCCAGCACACACACAGCAGCCAAACCTACGTGCCCTGTGGTGTTTTAGTTCCCCTTTTCCTGCACATCCTGAGTACATCAAAACCACCTGCCCAGCCCCAGACAGGCTGTCAGTGACTGCACACGCACAGGCTGGTGCCAGGGTCACACATGCCATCATGGGCTGTGATACGGCCTGGCATTACCAACCCAGACACCTACGAGGGATTCTTGTGCTGGCACAGACAAACAGCAAACTCTGCACCCTGCCAGGGCAGTGAGCACACCCAGAGCCCTGTGCCCACCCTGTGCCCAGCTCAGCTCTCCAGGAAATGCCATCATGGTGCAGCTGCTCCTTTACACACTTGGAGTAAAACAAACAATTTCCCTGATCCTTTCCAACCTTTTGATAGGATTTTCATTATAAGAAGGAGTGGGGAAAAAGCCTCTATTGAAGGGGAGGATCTTTCTTTGCAATGGTTTTCCTTCCTCTGCTAGATATGGCTCTGATCCTGCTCCTCCTCCTGAAATCCTCTCATGTAGGCAGCAACAGAATCCATAGGTGAACTTTCTGGCTGGAGGCCAGTGATTTGCTGCTCTCAGAAGCTCCCCCATGCCAGGGGGTTGCTGGCATTTTCAGTGCTGATGTGAGCTACAGGTGTTTGCAAATGAACCAGTAAAAAATTCCAGCTGGTGCATCCCTGTCTTCTGGAAATTTCCCTGGCTCTTCACAGCAGAGCTCAGTGAGCAGATGAGTGGTGATTCTCAGTCCCTGTTAGCAGCTCAGGATGGCTCCAAGCAGTTGGAACAGCAATATGGGAGAGCTTCGTGCTTCACACAGGCTCATGTGAAGGTTTGGTTGGTTAATGAGCGTGGCAGTGTCCTGCTGGGTGCTCATCTGCTGGGAGACTGGAAAGAGGCCAGACCTAACAGGGATTTGCCCACCCTGCTTTCCTGGTGGGAGCACCATGTGAGTGAGAAGTGGGGGAACAGGGGAAGGACTCTGCCCATGTATCACCCGCCCTGTGCGTGTCACCTGGTGTGAAGCTGCTCTGGACAGCGAGTGCTGAGCGGGGCAGGAGCTTGCGGGGAGCACCCCCAGCCCAGGACAGAGGGGCAGTCAGGGACACTGAGGTCATGTTCTCTGTCTCTTCACTATCACAGTCAACTTCTGCAACTTGTTAATTCAAAAGTTGGGTTTCTACAGTATAATTACCAGGAAATGTGGAGCCAGGACTCGCAGCACCTGTGTGTGTGTATTCGCTGGGGAAATTAATGCTGTTTCCATGTGGGTTTTCATGAGCTGCTGCAGGAACTGGGGAAGAAGAGGCTTTACAAAATACCAAAGTCCAACTCCTGCCATTTTTCTTTATGCTTTTTGTTTTCTTCTGCCTTTTCTTGTCTACTTTTGCTTTAATAAAGCAAGGAGAATTTCACCATGTTCACAGTCCCAAAGAAGCTGCCCCTGAGGGTCTCCTCGGGCTGGCTGAGCCCTGGAGCTGGGACCCCCTGGGTGTCACAGCTGGGAGCTGACCATCTCCATGTTCCCCTGTGGATTCCCTGACTGCTCTGGCTCATGTCAGAGGTGTGGGGGGTTCTGAGCTGGCTCATTCTGGGTCATGGCTCAGCCCACCAGCTCCTGCCCAAGGCAGCAGATGGAGGACAAGGGACACAGACGTTGGCATCTCCCTGGGGGCAGTGTTTGTGCATGGATGGGCACCATTCCATAGCAGAGGGTGTGGGATAAAGGATGCTGCCTTTAGTGAGGGCAAGAGGGATGCTTCCTCAGCCCTGTGTCATGCCAGAAGCAGTGAGACACATCAAATGGTGCAATGGCATTCAGCATTCCCAGGGCAGGTATCACCAACCTGTGCCCACCTGAGCCTGACAGGCTCCTGCCAGCACCCCCTGCCTCAGCAGGGGGCTCAGCTCAGCAGAAGCAAGAGCCAGGACAGCATCTTCTCTGCTTGGAGAGGCTGTGGTTGAGTCTGGAGAATCAGCAGCATCCACATGCCCCTGCCATAATGTCCAAGAGGACCTTTGTGCTTGGCTCAGGGAACAGGGTGCTCGGTGAGGGAGGTGGAGCTGGGGCAGGACCCTCCCTGCAGCACCACTCCATGCTCTGGGCTGTGGGTTTGTCCCTGTGGTCTGTAGGGAATGCTGGGGGGTACCCGAGGTGTCACCTGCCTCCCAGCCAGCCCGAGAGCTGCTGCCCTCAGTCACCTCCCACCACCGGCCAGCCCTGCAGTCCCTGTGGTGTCCCTCCCCTTGCTGAGCTCTTGCCCTGGATGTTTCAATAACATAATGTATGCTAAAATTATCTATCTCTGTATAAAATAAAGGCATGGCCCATTTTCTATTGCTAAAGATACCTATTTAGTGACGTGCTCTAAGAGTCCTCTCTGGTTGCACACTGAGGTACTGGATGGTCTGCAGGAGATGAGTCAGAACGTGCCAATTTAATGGAGACTTTTAATTATTTTTCAGGCTGGGTGCTGCCCAATTTGCAAAGGTCCCCCCTTTTGTGGCATGCACAGAGCACACGCTGGCAAAGGCTGGGGTTGGCATCAGCTTCTCCAGCCTTCCTGTGTCTTCTTGAGGTTAGACAGGGACAGTGCATTTGGAGAACAACGGAGTGTCCCTTGTTTCTCCCCTCTTTGACTTGCACAAAGTGTCCTCACACATTGGGGCAGAATGTTGGGGTTACAGAGAGTGGCTGTGTTCCACCTGTTGGCAGGGCTGGCTGTGGGCACTGGGGGTGGCCGTGGGCAGGCAGGGTGTCCCACTTTGGGTGGGTCAGAGCCTCCCCTGCCCAGCAGTGCCTGCTCCCTGGGCTCCTCCCCTTCAGCAGCAGAGGGACGCTGTGCTTGTGACTCACAGAGTAAATCTCTGCACCCACATAAACCCTTAGCAAGTGGATAAAAGCTGCTCTCTGTGCCGGATATTTGGTGTTCTGTGGCAATTTTATGCTGTTTCTCTTTGTTAACATGTCTCTGTAATAATAAGAGTTCTCTATTTGATATATTTTACTTTCTTTGTAATAAGCCAAAAAGCTCATTGCTGGTGCCTTTTTGCCTGGGGGGCCTCCCAGCCCACAGCTGTGTTCCTGGGAGTAACAAAGGCCGGTCTGCAACTGCTCCTTCCGCCAGAGCTGAGGGAAAGAGAGAAGCCAATGCCACAGCATTGCCAGAAGAAAAAGAGCCAGCAGCCTTGGAATGGCAGAGGGACTTCGGGGTATGGTGCTGGTTCTTTCCCCCGGCTCCAAGGGGAGGCTGAGCATGATACTGGGCACGCCTTGGCCCCATTTTTGTGGGACTGTGACCCTGGAGACCCCACAAACCGCGTGATGCAGGTGCAGCGCACACAGCCTGGTCTGGCCCAGTTTGGAATCGCAGTGCTTTGCCCAAATTATAGCATTACCTGAGGGTAAATTATCAATTATCCCAGAGAAGGAATTAGATGGATTGCTGACACAGCTGGTTTTTCTGTTTGTTTTTTTTTTTTTTTGTTTTAATTGGAACTGAATGCATTGGATAAGGAAGAGAGAGCCCCAGAGTGTTTTGGTACCATGGGGGCTGGACTGTGATGACAGATGCTTCTGGGGCCAATGGGGTGCAGTGCAGGATGCCCTGGGGACAACTGCAACTCACACGTCCCCCTGTGAGACTGAAGGACGTTTATTTGTGTAACCAAAGAGAGGGGCCTGCCTGGCACCCAGGTAAAGAAACCGATGACACCGTGCTGGGGGTAAATGAAAATTCTCCTTTCTCTTTCAGCCATGCCTGGGGCCACGCGAGCCCCCAGCCATGCCACAGGGTGGCCCCTCACGCTTGGTGTTCAGTTCCTTTTGTAACCTGACAATCCGCTGTTGTTCTGAGTCCAATAAATGCAGAATCTGGTTTGCTGGAGCTCTACCCTCTGCCTGCATTTGGCTTTTGTGTCGATTTTGTGCATGAAATCGCTGTGGGTGTGATGGCTGCCAGCAAGAAAAGACACTGGGAATCAGTGGGTCATTTGCCAGTAGATGAGGCTGTACATTGGATCATAGGCTTTCTTTCACACTCAGATTTCACTATTAATCACATCTGAACTCATAGTTCAATTACATATCAATTGGCTAATCCTTTCATATATTCCTCTTTGGGTCTTTTAAATTGAATTTCAGTTGATTAATGTATTTCTCAAAGCAAGGAGCTAATAAAGGCCAGTGTCCTCCTGCTCTTGTCATTGTTTTTGGTATCTTTATGAACAGTTGTAAATCCATTCTTCTGCAACGTCTTTATAAAATTGACCTGTGCTCTCCAAGTAATAAAGAAGACACTTATCAGCCACTTGTTAATTCAAGGCACAGATGTGAATCCTGCCCAGGGCCAAGATTTGATTGACTGAGACAAAGCAAAGAGCTTTTGGAAAAAATAAAAAAGCTCCTTGGGCCACAAATAGCTGGCAATGCCTGGTGTGTAATTGCACAGCAGCAGTCCACACACTGTGCCCTGTGAGCTGAAGAACAGTGTGCCAAGAGAACAAAAACCCTTGGGTTTGTCATCTGCAAGGAACCTGATCCCATCCCTTGCTCTGAGTCACAGTGAAAAATTATTGTGTTCTTTTCAAAATTCACCCTTAATGGACACTGAGCAGGCCTCAGCTCCTTGGGGCTGGTGTGGCAGATTGGGTACCTGCCAGCATGTCAGCCCCAGTGTCAGCTGCCAAGTGGCCACTTGGACACCAGTGTCCCCAGGGACATCCAGGAGGCACTGGTCCAGTGCCATGTGATGCTGGACCTGGTCCCTCAGTGGCTACACACCCTGGGCTTGCACTGGCCTCGGTCTCTGATGGCCCCAAACTCAGGTGGCTTGAATGACAAACTCAGGACAAATTCGCGTGGCTGAAGGACAAATTCACCACACTCAACTCCTTCTGCCTTGCTGTGCTCCAGCCACCTCTGCTGCACATCCTGCATCCCACATCCTACACCCTGCAGCCCCCCTGCACAGCTCACCAGGACCTACAGGGCACAGGGAAGCTGCTGACCTCCCTGACCATTCCTAACTGCTGTAGCTGTGGGGCCTGGCAGCAGGGTGACAGCCACCATGCCAGCACTGGGGATGAGCCACATGCCAGCAGGCTCCAGAGCTGCCCTTTGAGATGCCTTGGCTCCCTGGCAGAATGGCACACCAAGCTCAAAGGAAAAAGTCCAGTTACCATGAAGAAGAACTCAACTGCAAACATGGAAACATCATGAAAACCCCAAAATGGCCCCTGCTTTAAGGTCATTTATTTGTTCTTGTCCTCATAGCAGAAAGTGGGATATTTTTAAAACAGAAGTTCTATTTCCTAAAATACTGACGAGTTGTGTCAAATAGCCCTTTCAGCAGTGGTTCCCCTCCCTGGAGGTCTGGGACTGCCAGCACTGTGACCCTGCTGTGCCTGCCATGGTGTCAGGGCTGTGCCTGTGCTCCCAGGATGAGCCAGTGGCAGCCACAGACCTCAGGGGGGGTCACGCTGACACGAGGGACATCAGCCAACGCTGGGGTTTGCTCCTTACCCAAAACTGCTGCTGCCTCCCTCTGCCAGCGCTGGGCAGGTGCCAAGGGGAGGGCAGACAGGGCCTGCCTGGCATGCCCCGTGTCCCATCCCACAGGAGCAGGGTGGGCACAGTGACACGGTGTGGTAGCACAGTGTGGTGGCCACCAGGAGAGCCTGTGGGGCCAAGGCACTGAAGGGGTGTGCAGGACACAGAGTGAGGAAGGATGGAGCTCTGGGAGGATGGAACTCATGGGGACTTGCCTCTCTGAGCCTTCATGGGCATGGCCCATTTTATACAGGATTTCAAGAATCTTCAGAAGTTCTGCCTTGTGGGAGCTCTTACACACACTGGCAAAGGCTGTTAAAACACTTCTTAAACTTCTGAAAACACAGAAAATGGAAAACATTATGGCCTTTAGTGGTTCAAAGCGTCTCCTGATTGTTTAAGCCAATCACAGGATTTTTTTGGAGGCCCGACCTGATTTACAGCCATGTGTATGGGCCAAGAAACCTGCTAAGGGCTGCCAGGAACCTGCCCAGAGCAGGGAGCTGCTCCCAGCTCAGAGCATCCAGATGGGTAATGGTGCAGTGGGATGGGTCAGGGAAAACTACAGAGCTGAAAACTACGTTTCTGATCCTCCAAGGAGTCCCACGTGGGTGGATTCTGGCGCCTTCATGGGTCTCTGTGTAGCACATAAATTTCAGATGTCAGTGCTCCACTAAGTATATTTCAATTCTAAATTTATCACACAGATGTGTCTGCTGCAGAGTCTTTGGCCTCTTCAAATTCTTCCTCTGGGAAGAACTCACTAAGTCTCAGGCTCAAGCTTTGGAACTGTTTGTTTTGTTATCTTCTCTCTATAAAAACCTGAAAGGTTTTACTTGTGCTGGAAAATAATTTTCTTGCTCATATTAAATCCAAATGTTTTCTGTAAGAAAGCAAGCCAGGCACCTGTGGGTTGGGAGACAAGGATTGTTGGGGCAGTGCCTCAATGCTCCTTCTAGTTCACGATCACTTCATACAAGGCCTAGTGAGGAAAGGGAAACAGTTTAGTTCCCCAAATGCTGCTGTTTTGAACACATCCAGCCCTGGAAAAGTTACAGCCCACAAGGAAACTTTTGAGAGATACAAGAAGCCAGAAAAAACAAGCAGAAAACCCTCCAGCTGCTGCTCCGGTGCATTATGTCCATGCCCGTCCCGGGAGTGCTCCGGCTGCTTGGGCCCGGAGCCAGGGCACAGCACAGACCTCTCTGAGCCGGCAAACCTGGCGGTGCTGCACCAGGAGACTGCACAAAACCACTGCAGGAGGATCCCAAAAACACCCACCAGCCTGAGCAGGGTGTGGCTGGGAACGCTCCCCTTCTCCAGCTGGGGACCCTCGTGGCTGTGGAGGCAGCCTGGCTGTCTCTGTGCCCCAGGAACACTTCCTGGAGCGGTCACCTCCATCAGGCTTCTCCAGAAATCCAAGCTCCAAAGCTGGCTGCAAGATTCCTGTGTCACAGAGAGAAGCTGTTCTCTCCTGGGAGAGGGCTTGCTGTTAAAGAAAAGCAAGAGGACTGAAAAGCAAACACTGGTGCACAATGTCAGAGTCAAAATGGGGGGAACAGATGTGAGGAGGGGAAAAGAGTGCTGGAGAGATGGAAAGAAGCCATTGATGGTCACAGGAAAACCAGAGTCTCAGTGACCCATGGCACAGGACGCTGTCCAGGCACTGCGGCAGTGCAGGAATATTCAGCCTTGGCAGGGCAGCTTCTCCAGTTAGAAAAATGCAGAAAACCAGCTTTGGGGACTGCAAACCCAGAGTGGGGCTATGGCAGAGCCCAGGGCACTCCCAATCCCATGGACACAGCCCTGTGTGGCCTCCCTGGGGCACAGAGCTGGGCTCCCACAGCAGGGCCTGCCTGCAGAGGGGGCGGCAGTGGGGGCAGTGCTTGGGCCCGGGGTGAAGAGGAACAAAACACACCAAGATGGTTGTTTCACTTCATGGAAACTTTATAAACACTTGCAGTAACCTAAGCTTGTACACATCACAATGGCTCCAGGGCTGATGCTGGGGGCTGCCATGCTGCACAGGGCAATCCCACATTCCCAGCTGTCACTCCTGGGCCACTGGCAGCAGGGACTGTGCTCACAGCAGCAGGGATTGGGCCCCACAGCCCCCTGCCAGCACAACCAGCATCCCCCACCGCTCCAACTGCTGGTCCCCAGTGTTCAACTGCACTCAAAGGTGCAGGAAAAATCAGCACAGACATACAAGCGACAAAGAACTTTAAAAGGACACCATGAAATAGTCTGCAAGAAGCTGCTGCTCCCCACTGCTCATGCTGGCAGATGGAAACCCAACCACCCTTGGATTCCCCCTACCCATGAAGCCCAGCTCTGTCCTGGGGGTCTGTGCTGGGCAGTGGGCACAAGCAGGAGGATGTGACAAGCCACTGCTCCCACAGAATGTTGCCTCCAGAGCCACGCACATCGGCACAACCCAAGGAGCTTCCCAAGCTGACAGGCTCGAGGGGTCCCCAAACAGCAGCCCAAAGCAAGAAAGACAGTAGTGAAATGCTGGCCTTTTGTGTGGGAGCCACAGGCCCAACACCCCAACAGGGCCAGGGGGTGATGTGGGGCAGGCACGTGGCCCCACTGCCAGGCTGGTCAGAGCGGCTCACTCCAGTTTCAGCTCCACCCTACCTGTTCAGAGATCCCTGATCAGAACCACTGTGCATTGTCCTTGAGCCCCTGGTGAGGGGCTGCAGCAGGAGGGGCCCAGCACAGCCCCAGGTGCTGCCAGTGCACGTGGCACAGCCTCAACTGCCACAGCACAGGGCTGGTTTGGTTTTAAAGCCACTTTCATGTGCCAGGCCTAAAGGAGGGAGCAGCTGGGGCACCGCTGAAGCCAAGGGAGTGAGAGCACCATGGACATGACACACGTGAGCTCCAGTGTGTGCCATTCAGCAATAAGAGACACGAGGTCACACAGAGGCAAAGCGCCAGGAGGCGGGAAGGACCTGCACCGGGCAGGACACCATGCTCCAGGGAATGGAGCACCCGGGAAGCAGCTGTGGGAATGTTTGGCCACTGGTTTGCAAATGCTCTCAGCACCTAAAGAAAACCATTCAAAAGGAGGGAGTCATCTTGGGGTGGGTGGAGGAAGTGGGGGAGCAGCTCTCTGCCATGCACGGCCCTGGAGCTGGGCCCTGGTGGCAGCTGGAACAACAGACAAGCTTCTACTGCTACAGAGGTCCTGGCCAGGGACACCTCCCGGGCCAATGGGCATCATCCACAGGGCCATGGCTGAGGGACAGGCTGGGCATCTTGTACTGGAAATGAATAAACAAGCAAACAAGAAACTGGGCAGTTCTTAAAAAAAAAAAACAAAAACAAAAACAATGGGTTTGACCCACAAACAGTGAGTTTCAGATCCTCAGCACCTCTGTGCTGGCCACCACAATCACCCAGGATGGAGACTTCTTGGTGGGCCTGTGAGAAGTGGATCTGGTGGGAGTGTGGCTCACATGGAAGAGGAGGCAGTGGAGGAAGAGGAAGAGGAGGAGCACCTGCTGCTCCCTTCCCCCAGCTGCACCCTTGGAGGCTGCTGACCTGAGGGTGCTCCCCGGAAGCTGATCCCAGGCAAGGATGTGGCCATGGCTCAGGCCAAGCCCCTGGCCAAGCCTATCTGTCAGTGTAGTGTCCCAGGCCAGGGACGTCCAGGAGGAGATGAGGAGACATCCCAGAGAGCTGAGTACAGTGATTCCCCCATTCCTGCCCAATCTGTGTCACCATGGGCAGCGTTACCAGGCACAGCTGTCACACACACTGACACTCACCAAGTGAGGGACACAAGCACAAAGGAAGGGGCTTCTCAGGGCAAGCAGGACAAGGGGGCCTGCAGCTGTTCTGCCCTTGTATCCAAACACAGGGACTCAGCCCTTGTGCTGTCCAAACACCCTTTTCAAGGCATGTTTCCTGAAAGTGAGCAGGTGAACAGAGGCTCCACTGTCCCTTCCACAGGTGCTCCGTGTCCCCCAGCCCTGCCCATGCTGCCGTCACCTGCACAGGCACACACGGGAGAGGAGAGGGAGGAGAGCTGGGAGGGCAGGGAACAGTTCAACACAGATGTGTGGGCAGGGCCTGCTCTCCATCGTGGTCTCCCTCTCCTAATTTCTTGAGCCACTTGTGGCTTGGAAATCATCGTCCGGTAAGATAGCTGCTCTCCAGGGCACTGGGGCTGGCAACGCTCAGCTCTGACTCCTGGGTCACAAACACAGAAAGTCTCCTGGGTCCAGCTGGGCTGAGGTGTGCTTACAAAGCCTGGAAGAAGAAAACAAGTTCCATGTTCTGTGCAGCAGTGCAAATCCATCAGTAATGGCAGAACCACTGGAATCCCATAACCCCATAAATGCTGATTTGTATTACATGTCTGCTTTCAGTTTATTATTCGATTTGTTGTCATAAACACGTACCTTTAGCCTCAGCTCTCATCACTTGGGATCCTGCCTTGTGGTGATGAAGAACTGGATAAAAGGAAGTAGAAGAATAGAGAAAAAATGAGTGCAAGGAGCAAGCTCCAATTCAGCTGCACAAGCTCCTTGAAGCAGGGTAATGGACAGGGAGGGAGGGGTCTGTTTTGCAATAGTACAAATGTTTTCTCTCTCACTACCAGCAGCAGCAGTTCTCAGACTTACACACAAACCTGCTTTTCAGAGCAGGAAGCTGAGGCTTATTTGGGCAAATATTATCACAAATGGCACCTGCTGCCACTCAGAGCCAAGGGCTTTGCCCATGCTGTGTCCCCATAAACCCCTAGCTCCCTATCTGCACACCCCTTGTGCTGGACCAGCCATGCTCTCTCAGCAGCTGCTGAGACCTAACCAGCCCTCATCACCTCACCCATGACCTGATCTTCCCACAAAGCCTGAGTACAACAGGCACTACATCACACAGATCCACACACGTGGTAACAGAGATCCACAGGGATGTTTCTCGCTTGGCACATTTAACTTATCAAGTCTGTATCTGGACTGACATTTTACACTTTGTGCTCTTTGTTTAGTTTCAACATTTTAGCTGAGCCCCATCTGCTGTTTGTGAGTACAAGACAAGGCAGGCCTGGGGCTGTCTGTGCTGGCTCTGCCTCAGAGGGAGCACCCTGTGCTGCAGGGCTGCTGCTCTCCACATGCAGCCTTCCCCGTGCCAGCCTTACCTGCCTGTTCTTCGGGACGCTGTCTCAAAGAACTTTGTCCTAGAGGCCACCCTGCAAAGAAAACAGGAGAAATCTCTCTTCTGATTCAACCTGTCAATTTGCTAATGAGATCTGCTCTGTGCCAGGGGAATGAGCTGCAGCATTGGCAGAACTGCAGAGATCACCTTCAATTGACAGTTCTTGTGCCAAGGCATAGCTGGGCTCCTTCTGTGCTCGCTCCATCCCCACATCACCCGCCAGCGCTTTGGCTGGGCTGCTTATAGAACCATGGAATCATGGAATCATTTAGGCTGGGAAAGATCTCCAAGATCATGCAGTCTAACCTTTGACCAAACACCACCACACCAACTAAAACATTGCACCAAGTGCCACATCCAGTCATTATTTCTGTGCTTTTGCCTATAAACCTATGTGCATCCATGGCCTTTATGGCCTTTCCTTCAGTGTTTATGTGTTCCCGCCCATGCTCAAGAAAGAGAAGTTAAATTAGTCCAGAGAAGGAATTAAGGCAGTTCTGGCACAGAGCTGACCCTCATGGCACCTTTTTTTTTCTTTAGGTTAATTCCCACTAAAGCCAGCAGGGTTTCTGACTCTCTTAAAATCTGAAAGAAACCTGAGGGTGAGATGAAGTTGAACTCCATCCAGTTTCCTTAAAAAGATCAAAGCTGGATCTTGTCCTGCCCCAGAAAGTGTCTCATTTGAGAGGTTTGCTGGGGCAGGCAGGAAGGGGCTCAGCTCCACTGACCCAGGAACAGCAGGGAAGGGGATGGGGCAAGCCTCAGCCCTGGGGCTGTGCTTGAGCAGCTCCAAAGCTTCGTGTTTGCCTTCAGTGTGGCCCCACTCCCCTCCCTGGCCATGCTGTCTTCTCAGCTTTCCAAGTGACACTCAAACCTGCACTTGCACCAGTGACAAGGGGACATCCACAGGCTCCAGGCACTGAGCCCCCAAGGGTCCCCACCAGCACCAAGCACCCTCCACAGGCTGCTGGCTTACACAGATGAGGGCATCTCCTCTGCTGTCCCTGCTATCAGATCTGGCCTCTGCTCCAGCTTTGGAGGGATGGGAGTCCGGCACGGTGGATCCGGAGGTCTCACAGGGGGACGTGTTATCACAGGCTTATCACCATGGGAACGTGGCTTAGGGACACCATCACAGTCACCTGCAGGGATGGAGATAACAAACACTGAGCAGGAAGCTCTGGCAGAGGCCAGATATTTATGAAGGGGCACTAAACAGGTCCATGGGTTTAGTTCTGTCCCTCTGTCTCAACACTCTCTCACTGACAGTGGCCAATAGCCAGAACAGAGGGAGAGTCCAGGAAAAAGAAGTTCCCACACTACCTGTCCCAGAAAAGCCTTCCTGGCACTGGGAACAGGGGCTGGAGCTGGACCTGCAAGGACAAACTCAATGCAGCTGCTGACTGTGAAGCTGATACTTCCTGAGAATGACAAGCGCTCTTAACCAAACCCTGTGCAGTGCTGCTCTATGAAAGGGAGAAGAACAGCACAAACTGGTGATTCTTGCAGCTGAGCTTTCATCCTGGACAGTGACACTACCTGTCCTCTCCTCAGCTTCTTTTCTTCCCCAAGTCCAGCCAACTTTCTATATTTTATAGTATACAGTATACTATACGTAGTATTTTATACTATTCACTTAACCCTTCAAAGTCTTTAAGAGTCAAGTCAACAAGGAATGAGTGTCAGACACTACTCATGCCCACATCTTAGGCTGTTCTGTCTCCCAGCCCCGCCCGCTGAACTACATTGAGAGGACTCAAGGGGAGAGGCCACCACGTGGCCCAGGGAGGGCTGACTCGGGCACCTCGGGCTTGCCCTGCCTGCCTCTGGCCAAGCCCCTGGCACACACTCACCCTCTCTGCCACCGATGCCCGGCCGGGGCGCCGGTCTCCTGGCCTGCAGCGTGGCGGTCCTCAGGGCAGGGCTGGTCACCACCCCGTTGGCCGCCCTGCCAGCTGGCTTCACCCCTCCATCCTGCAGCCTGTTCCCCAGCTTCCCCAGCTCGGGCTCCGCGCGCGGCTGTGGCCGGCTCTCAGCGGGGGGACGCCCCGGCTCGTCCCCCCCTGGCCGGGGTGCAGGCAGGCGGCTGCGGTGCAGGGGCTTGGGGGCCTCCACGCCACCACCGTTGGGGGTCTGGCTGAGCTGCTCTGCTGTGGAGACAAGAGGGCAGAGAGCCGTGGGGCTAGGTGTGTACCCGTCTTGATGTGCCTCCAAAAAGTGTACCCGTCTTGATGTGCCTCCAAAAGCCCCTCGTCCCACCCCTCTTGCTGTGCTACAGACCTAGGAGCAAGCAGGAGCTCTGCTATGAACCCTACTGCTCCCTGCAGCCTCAGGGCAGTCCAAGGTGAACGAATGCTTCTGCTCCCAGGTCAAGGAAGCATTGAAATGCAAGGCCAACTCCAACTCCATTAGCAGTCTGCAGGTTTTAGAGAGCAATGTGAATCAGTCAAGTTTTGCCCGTGTCACAAAGTACATTTTATACCTAAACATCATCAGAGCTCTGAAAACTAATGGAGTTTTAGACTTTCCATCTCTTTGGTGACTGTGGAATCAGGGCACAGCCTGCAGTGACAACTAGAGCAAATCAGGTGCAGAAACATGATTTTAAGGTGATGTGCCCTTTGCTGTTAATCCAGCTGACTGTAAGGAAATGCTGAAGCTGTTATGATAATGTCAGAGTAGAACTTGGTCTAGAAAATACCTTCACTGCTTCCTGAAAAAGTTCTTTGGGGTTCTTGCTCTGGATGTGGAACTGCCAGCAGCTGAGCCAGCTTGAGACCTCGCTGGGCCTCCTGCAGCACAGCCCTCCCTGGCTACCATCCCACCAACACTCCATGCAGTTTTTTGCTTCTGGGCCTCTCCTGTGCTGAGAACCAGCCTTAGTTTAGCTAATGGAGAATGTAGCAAGTAGCAGAAAAACCCAAATCCCACAAAGTCTGACTTGTGACATGATGCAACCAATGTTTGAGTGTTTTTGGCTTTCCTTTCTCTCTGAGCAGCCCTCACTGCCTGCCATGTCCAGAACCTGGAAAGTGCAGCCCTGCTACTGTTACCTCCACCGCTCCTGCAAAGGTGTTAAAGGAAGCAGGAGGGGTGAGAAGCAGGTAAGGCATCAGGGAACAGCCAGACTGACCTCCACTCTCCTCCACAGAGGCACTGAAGAAGACAGGTCTTTCCCTCAGGGGACGCTTGGAGATGGTGATGGGCTTGTGCCGCCGGGCAGCCACCCTGGGTGGGGGCACCGGGGGGGCTGTGGTGTCTTCGGGGGGGCCAGAGTAGATCTGTAAAGGGAGACACGTTCAGGTGACCCAACACAAAGGGGCTGCTGCCTCACCTCCCACTGCAGGTGCCCTCACCCTGGGCACAGAGGGTGATGGTGGCCACCAATGACACTGTCCCCACCACTCACATGGTCCCTGCAGCTCAGCAGGAAGATCACAAACACAGACAATTTGTAGAAGCAAATTCCCCTGGAGCAGATGAGGGAGACTTTGGAGCTGACAGCTCCTGACCAACATCAAGATTCACATTGTCACAGAGATAAAATCCCTGAATCACCCAAACCAACCCTCCATTGTTCCAGATCTAACACTAAAACCCTTCAGCTCTTGGTTTACAATGACACATTTGGCACCAGGAAATTACCTGGGATGAAATACTGGCATAAAAGCAATGCTACTGAGAAGTTTTATCTCCTTTTCTCACTGGTCATGTGGCACCTATTTAGTTGGGATTAATTGAGAGGTTCTCATTTATGTCAGGGCTTTTTTTAAGAGGTGAAAACGAAATACATCTGAAGAGCTGAAACACCCTATTAAGGCCCAAGCAGCTGCTCCTGCGTTCTTCCCAGGGATGTTAATTGAAGTTTTATCAGGCTTTAAAGCCTGAGTTACTGTGGAGAGGTGGCTCTAGAGCTGCTGAGCCTGGAGGCTGCACTGCCTGTCCTGGGAGATGTGGAGCTGGACCCTTCCTGACTCCAGCCCAGAGAAGGAGAGCTGTGCCAGCCTCACTGGCATGCTGGGTCACCACACCCTTGGGCCACGCTTCAATATGGAAAAACAGCTTAATTGCATCACCCAGAAAAATCTTACCATGAAGAAATGTAATATTCTGATTTAAGTGCCTCATTTTGGTAATTCAAACCAAAAGTATATTCCTTCTTCTCTGGGCCAAAGAGCAGGGCTAGGAGACCAAGATGGGGGATGGGAGAGGAAAATATGTCCCTAGTTTAAACTCCTTGGTCCCAAGCGTGTGCCTGGGGAGGGCGGGCAGTGGCAGACACCTCCCCACACGCCACGGTCAGGCTGTTCTGGCCCAGCCTGGGCTGGCTTTGGATAAATCCATGTGTCAGAAGCAGGCTTTGCTCCCAACAGCCTGTCCCAATCTGCGTGAGGAGAGGAGAAACAACACAGAATCACAGAATGGTTCAGTCTGGAAGGGCCCACAGTGGGTCATCTGGTCCATCCTCCCTGCTCAAGCAGGGTTTCCTTAGGGAGCAAATGGCACAGGATTGTGTCCAGACAGTTCTGGAATATCTCTTGTGAGGGAAGATTACACACCCACTCTGGAAAAAAAAACCCCACACTCAGGGTTTGGTGACACAGGGCGGTGGCTGGCTCGCTGCCTGCTGGGCTCTGCCCTGGGCAGGGGCAAGACATGTTCCCCAGTCCAAACACAAGGTCTGGAGTACTGGAGTACTCTCTTGCTGTGACATAGGAGCACATGAATTAAAAGCAGCAGCTCGTGTATTAATAAAACAGTAAAGGACTGCCTGTAGGAGAGAAATTTTTTGGAAATATCAACCTCACCCCTCCGTCCCAAGCAGAATCCAATCCTGCTTTTAAAAGAAACATTAAGCTCCCCATGGACACTTATACAGGTACCAAAGAATACTGCTTTCAACACCTGAAACCCAAGCTAAACCAACCACAAATGACTGTGTTTAAGAGGTGGGTGCAGGCTCTGATTTACTTCTAATTGAAAATCAAGTCAAATAACATAAAAGTACAAAGATATTGACAGACCCTCACCTTAAGGAGGTTCATACAGGGAAGAAGGTGTTTCCAGAACAATCAACCTATTTAATTTAACCACGGCATTGAAACATGAGCTGTGGAAACAGCAATTATCCACAAACACTTCATGAATAGTTACTCTGTCCTCAGAGTCTTCAGATTGCACCATATAACCCACATCCCCTCTTCCTCCAAGTCTCATCTGAGCTGTTTGCTCATGTGTGAACTGAAGACTCTCAGCTCCAACGCCGAATTTATAAACTCAATCCAATAAATGTGATTAACTTAACCTTATTGCTGGAGAAATTAAAAGCAAGCAAAAGGACATCTGGCTTAATTAAAGCTGTCATGACAGCTCTCAGAGGTGTGTTGATTCAGACTGTGCTGCAGGCTGTAAGGAGGGGAGCACAGAGCCCCATCTCTGGAGCGAGCGTGTGAGATCCCAGACACAAACCAGTCCCTGTTTTTCTGTGGGAACTTATTACAAGTGTTCATAGACACCTATAAAGGAATTGGCTGGTGTTTCCATGAGCTTCTGCTCTGGGTACTAGAAGCCTCTCTGACTCTTTCATCCTGTTTCAATCCTTGGCATCACAGCAGACTCCCACCCTCTCATCTGGTCCCATACCCCCATGTGGTCCCCACCTGGTTGTTCTGGCTCCACATCCCTGTTGGCAACAACCTTGCTGTTCCAGCTTTGGCTGCCTCTTCCCTTTCCAAAGGGAGCTTTGCCCCTGCCCATGTGCTGCCCTGTATGCTGGGAGCTGCCTCAGCCCCCTCACAGCAAACAGCATCCCTGAATGAACAGCTCCACGAGAGAGGTTTGGACACTGTGTACTCTGCTGTGAAAAGCTGGAGGACCCAACTTGCTCCTTGGAACCCAGGGCTGTTACCAGGGCAGTAATCTGCTCCCTGCTCAGGATCTGCTGCTCTGGATGCAAAGGCTGCTCCAGCTTTCAACATTAACACCCAGCTCTTGTCATCCCCCAGCCACCCGACACCCCCGAGCCGGTGTCGGGTATCTGAGAGCAAGTGTGAGCACAGACACAGTGGAACATTCTGCTCTCCAAAGGCAGAACTCCACATGGCAAAGCTGCTGTCTGCATGTGCATCTTCAGCACCACCCCAGCAACCAGACCCTGGCTGGGCACATGGGCAATGCTCAGGCTGAAATATGAATACCCAGCCCAGATCCATGGAGGGCAGATGAGACTGGAGGCTCTCCAGGGCTCTCAGTCCTGTGAGAGCATGGCCCAGGGACATGGGCACCAGCATCAGCTCCTCTGAAGGCCCCACTCCAGGCAGCAGCTCTCTCAAACTCCCCCTCAGTCCAGGGAGCACCTCCCTCAGGCTCCCCATACCATCTCCACACCATCCCTGTGTCTGTATCTGAACACAACCACAGCTGAATTACTTTCATCAGCCATTCAACACTTGTCTGCTCTAGGTTTTTTCCACTGATTTAACAGCTGTGCAGTGTCTCATCGTGCACTGTGCCCATTAAAACCAATTCTCCTCTGGCCTAGCTCCTGTCTGGCAAAGGAAAGAGTGAAGCCCTCTAATGTGCAGTCATACAATAGGGTTAACTTCAATAAAGCTTCCCCTTGTTTAAAAAGAAAAGGCAAAAATGCCCAGACTCGCTGTTTCCTCTGGGACCAGGTAACAGCAATATTGAGGAACACACCTGCTACTCTTTGCTTCCTCCTGAAGCCTTTCAGAGCAGAGTGTTACACAAAGCCAGCCCAAGGAGACTCCAGAAGGAGCCGGAGCGCTGCCGTGTTGCCACAGCAACAGTCTGCAGGAGCAGGCTGGAGCAGCCGGAGCTGCCCGGGGCTGCCCCGTACCTTCCCAAAGTGCTCTATCAGGATCTCCACCACGATGTTTTGGAACTTGATGTTCATCATGGCTGCCACAGTGTCCTCCTGTGCTCGCATGAGGGTGGGCCCGAAGATCACCCCCATGTTGGACGGTGACATCAGATTCTCCCGGCTGTGCTCACAGACGCTGCGGAGGGCAGGGGAAGGAGGAACAGAGTTTGGTTTGGTTTGTTTTTTTCCAAACAGATCTTATTCCAAGGGAAAAAAAAACCCCAAAAAAACAAAACCCAGGATACACTAAGAATCAGTAATTCAATTTTCTTTGTTGTGTTCCAGAATTTGTTTCCTAGCAGTGACAAACATGGCTCTAGCTCTGAGACACACATTTGGCTCAGACAGATGCTGGAGAGAGCAATAATAATAAAGAGCTGACAGCATCTTTATTTGATCTCTTCTCACTCCCAGCTCCTCTTTAACTCTGCAATCAAAAGTTATCTGCACAACATATGCACAAAAGGAATCATTTAAATCCTGTATCCTTCTTCTCCAGAACTGACTTCTGGCTTTAATTTTCTTTCCCTCTGAAGGAAGAGAACTGAATATAGGGAGCACACTACGGTGGTTTCCAATAAATTTATGAGGGATGACAATTTACAGCCCCTGCTCTCAGAGAGTATTTTCATTTTTAAATCATTTCCTGCTCTGTGCATATCTGAAAGGGAAGGAACCACCAGAAAGAGAAGCATCACTTCATGCAGAGGGCAGCAAGGATAATCACCCCATTTGTGCAATCCACGTGGAAATTCCCAAGGGGACTACAGTGGGTAAAATTTTGCAAATCCGACCTCCCAAAAAGGCTTGGTCTGCTGATTCCATTATTCCCCTTTCTTTGGTTTTAGAGGAAAACATCTGCTTACTTGACAAGGTGCTGGATGAGGAGCTCTAACATCTCCCTGTTCTTGTCAGGCAGTTTATAGACCAGTGCATGAATGGCTCCCAGCCTGTAATCCAGGTTCTCAGACTCTGGAAAGCAGCAACACAAAGAAGAATTTATACCCAACACTTTCAAACTAAATACACCAGGGAAATATAAAGCCAAAGGAAACCTGTGGAAGCTATTCCCTGTGCAGCATGGGAGCAAAAGGGAGCAGAGGGAAGTGAGATTTCACAGCAACAGGGTGAACACTGTGAGAAACAATATGAAGTGGAAAGAGGAAGAAATGGAGCTTGAAGGGGAGCCCAAGGACACCCTCCAAAAGAGGCTGGGCATGGGCAGGTCCTCCCTTCACACCCTTGTTCCACACACCTGGCAGCACACAGTTGGGAGTCTATGAGCCCAGAGAGCTCTGACACTGAACAACACCTAAAAATATCCTGCAGGGAAAAAACCTGAGTCCCTGACCCAAAGAGGTCAACCATTAGAAGAACAAATAATCAGGAAACAATAAAATACTCTGTGTGAAAAGAATAGTGTGGGATCTGGGTGGCTGGGAAGCTCAATGGTGCAAGTTTCTGAGGGAGAGCAGGGAAGGGATAAATGTCCTGCCCACACCCAGCCATCATGGGCTTAACCAGCTCTGAAACTAATAAATCCTGGGCTTGACCACCTTCAGCAAGAGGTGGAACATTTCCCTTTCCAAGAAAGAATGGGTGTTATTCATTCTCCAGAGGGACACATGAAGAAGAAGTGGGCATCCCTCCCAGTTTCCCTGTGACTTCTGGAGGCACAGTGGGATGAGGGATGCTCTAATCCCACACATTTCCAAATGCCACACTCCCATGCTGAGGGTGATGACCCTCATCATGTTCTCTGCATCCCTGTCTCCCTCACAGGTTCACAGCTGGTTCAGGCACTGGTTCACAGCTGTCACAGCTTATCTGCAATGGCCACGAGGTGACAGCCAAGGAGCAGCTTCTTGGCTGACCTCTGTTAGTCCCACTGTGACTCAATCCCAACAGCTACGGCAGAGAAATGTCTTCCATGGACTGTTTTCAACATCCCAGAAAAAATTTCACAACCTAAAGGGAACACCTACTTATCTGGGTGGCAACAGCACATCCCATTCCCTCACAGGTTTTAAAATAAATATATCAATACTAGGGGGAAACAATTCTTGTGGCTGCTTTCAAGTGAGTGACATCCTCTGGCCCTCCAGACCCCCCAGGACCACAAGACCCTGTCTGAGGGAAGGGCACTGCAGGAGCAAAGGAGGGAAGGGAACATCCAGCACCACATCCCCTGCACAGATCAGCACTTGGAGAAGAGAGCCACTGCTCTCTGTACAGGTGAAGCAGCTGGGCACCACAGAGCTGGGCTGGCAGAGCTCTGCCAAGTGATTTTGATGGACCCTGCCTGGGGAGAGCAGGGCCAGGGACCATCAGTGGGGAAGCCGTGGGACTTACTGGCAGCCAGGACCAGCTCTTTGTGGAGCTTGTACGTCATGACAGGTTCAGACAGGTTCCTGCAACAACCAGAAAGAAAACTCAGCTCTGCAAGGCAATTGTGACCCACTTGTGACACATGTTGGACCAATGGGAAAAATGGTTCATCCCTCAGTGCCACCAAGTCCCAGTGGCATTTCCCTCTGCAGTCAGTATCAGTGAATGAGCCCTCCCCATGGGATTGAGGGGTTCTGCAACACCCATATTTATCATTCTTCTTCCCAAAGCCTTTGTCATTTTGCCCTTTTCAACAGCCAGATGTGAATATCTGGCAGCTCATTTCACCTTTCATCTGGATCAGCCCCAGTCCCCTTTGCCACCCTGGGGCAGGTGTGATCTGCAGTGCTACCTGAGATAGAACTTCAGTGAGCTGGTAATGGTCTTGATGTCCCAGTCCCCACTTTGGAGATCCACGTCCCCAGGGCATTTTGGATCTGGAAGAAGAATGAAAAGCTTTTAGAATAAAGTTCACTTAGAGGTTGCTAATAAACAGTCTGCCTGGGGTGAGGGTTTCCCCTTGAGAAACAAGAAGCCAAAGCAGCACACAAAGAGAGCTCCTAATTCCCATGGCTGGGAAAAGCAGAAAAACAGCACCAGTGTCAGGATTTTGGAGAGGCTGGGGAGTGGTGCTAGTGAGAGACAAAGAGGGAAGCACAAGGTAAAATTTAAGCAGTGCTGAGAAGTCACTGAGAGCATATTCTCTATAGTTTATTTTTTCACAAGGCTGGCAGAAACAACAGATTTCAACAGGTCCAAGACAAGCTTTCTGACATCCAAAGTAATCTGGATGCCAGCTCAAATCTCTCATTTGCAGCTACTCCCCTGAAGGCTGTTCTGGAAGCATTCCCTCTTGCTTCACGGAGAGGAGGGAGCTCAGGGGAGACCCAGCAGCATGGAAGTATAATTTGCTCCTGCCTACCCCCCTGATAAACCACACCATGTCTGTGGCGCCACGAAGTGAAGGACGTAGGTGTAGGACAGGGGGAAGCTGGACTACAGAAATAAACAGCAGGATTTATTTTTGAAAATAAATTGGACTTGAGACTAAAAAAAAAAAAAATTATCTCCTTTGAGTGGTTAGAGATGAAATCCTACTGCAGCACTTATTTCTGTGGTGCTGGACTTTCCATTATGCTTTCATATGCAGTGGGGTGGCAAGTGGTTACCCAGACCCATGCAGATAAACAAAACAAAAAGCCACTCACTGGTGGGATTCAGAGGAGAAAACCACAGAGCTGCTCCCAGGGAGGGTGAGAATCAAGCAGCAATAGAACCTGAGGCTTAGCAATGAGTCATAGGCCAGCAGAGCTGGGCAGATGCCCGAAGTCATGGCTCTGGGAGAGCTGGGCATAGCCAGACAGCAGTACAAACCAGGGTTTTAATAAACAACATCCAGAGTAGAAGCAATAGGAAACAGCCAAAGCCTTTGAATGCTGCATTAATATCAGATGTTTGAGCTGGCATGAGCCCGAGGCGCGCAGGCAGCGAGGTGAACGCAATCCCTGCCCTGTGCTCCAGCCCCAGGCAGGGCTGGGGAGAAAGGCTTGGCCTTGGCAGGTGGGGATCAACCCCAGAGGTTCCCTGAGAGGCTCAGAGGTGACCAGGAGGTGAGGGTACCATGGCCTCAGCCAGGGCCCAGCCCAGAAGGGCCTGTCCTGGCACAAAGCAGTGCTGCTGAGCCCCTCAATCTGCCAAGACTGTAAACACTTCCCCAGTTGCCAAGCTTGTATGACAGGCAGATCCAGTCACAGGAAGGCTCACAGCAGGAATGCATCCACTGGCTCCTTAACACGTACATTGGCTCCTTATGATACACACTGCACACAGCGAGGTGTCCCCATCCTTCCAGAGAAAAACCTTACACTAGGGTGGAGGGCTCCCTGCAAAGGCCACCTTCCCAGTCCAGCTCATCGTGTTATCCCAGAAAAGAAGGGGAAAATGAGCCTCAAAGGGGTTGCAGGGACCAAAACCCATGCTGGACATTTCCCACTGTGGAACCCGATCCTCTCCGTCCCTCACAAACAGTTCAAGAACAGAACTGCACAGAATAATCAATTCTTACCAAAAAAGGCATTCAGTAACTTCTGCACCTGGATATTGCTGCCAACAGTCCGGTACACGCCCTCCGTAGTGATTCCTAAGAGGACAAAGCCAAGAGCGTTAGCCGAGGTTTCCCGCTGGTGGTCCACAAGCCCCATCTAGTGGAAATGTTCTCCTGCTGCTGGGCTCTGTCCCACACCCCGGGTTCTGTCCCATATCCCGGGTTCTGTACCACTACCCGGGTTCTGTCCCACACCCCGGGTTCTGTCCCATATCCCGGGTTCTGTACCACTACCCGGGTTCTGTCCCACACCCCGGGTTCTGTCCCATATCCCGGGTTCTGTACCACTACCCGGGTTCTGTCCCACACCCCGGGTTCTGTCCCATATCCCGGGTCTGGTCCCACTACCCGAGTTCTGTCCCATATCCCAAACCCTGTCCCACTCCCTGGGCTCTGCACTAGGGGCTCCACTCACCCCAGCAGCTGAGGCCACCAGCACCACCGTGGTCACCATGTCACGGCCAGGTGAGCACAGCCAGGACGTGGGACACACCAACCCACACACCCCATTTCAGTGGGGTGCTGCTTTATCACGGATTTGCTCCAACCCCCACAGAAGACAAACGCATTGAAGTAGAATCTGAAAACACTCTCCAGTGCTGGGGCAGGCAGAACCACTGTCTCTCCTAGCTCAGCCAGCAAGGTCTTTGTGCCCCCACTGCTCCCCAGTCCACTGGGCCTTGGCTGCCACAGCCCCAGCAGCCCCAACCCCACATCTGGAGATGAATCCAGACCCCTGTCCCACACTGGTGATGTTCACTGGTGCAGGCTGGATGATATATAACAGCCCAGAGGATGAGCTGCCACCCTTCCACCTGCTTCTGCTGCTTCACAGACTGGGGCTGAAGCAGCCTGTAGCCACCCCTGCTGCCAGAGCTGTTCTCCTGCCCAACACTGAGTGTGCTCAGGGCCAAAACTGAGAAAACCCTGAGTGAAAACAGCATAAAGGTGGAAGCTCAACCCCAAGTGATGTGGTACAACATTCCGAACCAGGTGGGATTTCTGCTCCTGAAGAACATGCATTGAACTGAAGAACACACATTCCTCAGCTAAAGGTGAAGTCCTGTGTCAGTGGCTAACCCTGTACTGCAGGAACCACAGTGAAACTCGAGGCCATGGGAAGCACGGCCAGGCTGGCTGAGCTCCTCACCTTTGGTCTCCACTGCGTTGATGCACTTCCGAACAAACTTGAAGCCCACCTCGTTCAGCTCCACTGTTTTGGACAAGGAGGCTGTGTTAGCTGCCTGAGCACTCCTGGAGACCCCTGGGACCCCCCAGCCCCATCTCCAGCCCCACCCCAGCCTTTCTCAGCACCCAGAGCCACAGTGCCCCAGCACACAGAGTGTTCACACCTGCACCCACATCCCCTACCCCCTCAGGAAACACCAGTGTTCTGGACATCCTGACAAGGACTTGTTAGTTCCACATGTTCTCCCATTTTTCCTCAAATTTATTCTGAGTTGCAGCACTGCTCCCTACCCCCTCCCTGTCTTTAATGATAAGGTATTTAATAATAATAATAATAATAGTGTAAATTATCTGGATTGTGTCTGATAAAGACTTAAATAATAATTTCCATAGCAAAATCTGTAGCTAAAGATATTCCTCATCATGGGACTGTGTAATTTCTACTTATCTACATCACTAGGATTAAAAAGCAAAACCAATCCAGCTTGATGTGCTGAGGAAAGCTGAGCACAGGGCTTGCTCCACTGAGCTGGGGAATCCTATGGGATCCCTGCATTTTCAGCAGGTTGTTTATACTGATTCTGTCTGCTCTGAGCAACAGCAACAGCAACATCAAGCTCAGACATCTCTTAGCCCTGCCCCAGGAATAAGCACAGACCCACCTGGTGCTTGATACTGAGGGCTATGATACCACTGGAATTCTTACCAGCTTTAATCTATGACAAATAGAGAATGTTTATTCAGTGAAACCCTAATTCACATTCCTCCCAGCGTGTGATGTGAACATGGCCACACAGCAGGTTTGTGCTCATGCTTCTGGGAATGCTCCCCCCATGCTTATTAGAGCCAGCTAGTTACAGTGCTGATGAAGTGAGCTCTGAGACAGAATGCAGGTTCCACCCAGCCAACAGAGCCCCAGAGGGGTTCCAGGGCTCTGCAGTGTGT
This sequence comes from Ploceus nigricollis, assembly GCA_013399945.1. Lineage (NCBI taxonomy): Eukaryota > Metazoa > Chordata > Aves > Passeriformes > Ploceidae > Ploceus > Ploceus nigricollis. Next base: position 68,969 of record VXBC01004684.1, on the reverse strand, counting down.
CTCAGTGTTCCAGGGCTCTGCAGGGTACACCCCACTGCTGAGACAGGGGACACGGGACATGGTGGTGGGTTGGAGATCCAGGGAACTCAATGCCACCTCTGTTGTCCTATTAACCTTTGTTAAGGGACACATCCTCAGAATCTCTCACTGGGGCTTGGAGGTGCAAATTGAACCTCACATCCCACTACTCCTGGCTAAATAAAAACTGCTCACTGCAGTTCTGTGCAGCTCATTCTTATCTGGGCTCAGTGCCAGGCACTGTGGTGTAAGAACAGAAGTGACACTGCTGTCACAGAGTGGGGACAGTGCTACTCAGCAGGAATTGAGGATGAGTGTATCTGCAAGGAAAATCCTGCCTGGCCTCGAGGCTGTGAGAGCCCAAAGAACAGCAACAGAAGTGACTCACTTTCTTCCTGCTTCGTGATGGGACTGTGATAAATCTGAAAAAAGCGCGGGAATGGGGGAGGGAGAAGCAAAAACATCATCAGCATGATTTGGTATTTATTTCTAAAAGAAAATGCAGCATCCCATAAATCACACCCAGATTATCCAGATGTAATCACAGCCAAAAAGATAATGTCCCATAGAAATCTCATTTTATAATTAGGCAAGAACCCATTATCTGCACAATCAAGGAGTTTCTGCTGCCTCCCTGTATTTCAGTGGGGCACCTATTGCTAGGGAAATTCTCTGTTCTGTAGGCAAACCACAGGGCTCTGAGCTCTGCTCAGACTGAAGGAAGGGAACACCAGTAGGCACAGAAAGGTGGGAGAACACGGGTGCAGGGTGGGCAGTGACACCTTTCAAAAGGTGGCTAAGAGCAGGGACAGACAAAACATCATCTTCAGCAGGTAGTGAGGAGCAGGAGCGAACCAGCCCCGGAAAGGCTGGGGTCTGGCACGGCAGGGAACATCCCGAGATTTAGGAGGCAAACCCAAAATCCGCAGTGGGAGCTGAGGGAACGGCAGGGAGCCCCTGGTGGTCGTGCAGCGCTGATCCCGAGCAGCACCCGCCGGCAGGGGACACTGCTCGGCAGCGCATTCCAGCTGGGAACAGCTCCAGGAACACTCACCGGCTCCTTCCCGTCCATGGCCTCCATCCACAGCCTTCGGTTGGCTTCTGAGAGTGCCTGCAGCGTGATGGTCCCGGACCTGTGCGGAATTCCCCCAGGGACAGGCAGGGAAAGGAAGAAAATTTGTTTTTAATAGACAGCAAAGAGGGATTTGCTGCAGGCCCATGGGGTTTGGGGCCACCAGACACGAAGCCTCTCACCTTTCATTAGTTTCAATGTCAAAACAAAATCTTTTGTCTATGGAGTCAGTCTTTCTCCGTACACAGGATTTCAGGGTTAGGTCCAAGGTGCCCTAGGAGAGAACATGAAAGCCAAGGTGAGAGGACAGAAACATGGGGAGATTTTGGGCTCCTCAGGCCCCTCAGCTGCAGCCCAGCACAGCAGTGCCCACGGCGCCTGCCCTGACATTCCGATGGCATTGGTACCAGGAGCACAGGCGCTCCTCCCACCATCAGCACAGGCAGACATAAGAGGCTCTAAGTTCCAGGCTTGCTCTCAGCCAGAGAATGTTCTGGACTCGACAGCACTGCCCCACACAGCAGCACTCTGCCCCTACAGTGCTGGAACACTGCTCCAACCCACCCAAAGAGGCACTCCCTGTCTCTGAGGCCAGGACCATGCTCACCCATGCTCAGACAAAGCTGGGTTCTAATTTTTACCAGGGCTGGTCATCAGTACCAATTACCCACACCACCAGTGAACCAAATGGCTTTACACAAACACTGTGTGGCAAAGGGATGTCCATTTCCTCACCCCAGAGAGAGCAGACATGCTCTGGAGAGGTTCAGCTCTGGCCCTGGGTGTTCATGTCCCTGCGCTCTGCAGCAGAGTTAATTCATAATTTGATTGTGGCCAGCTGTGGCCAGCTGTGACCTGATGGTGCAGGCTACCAGACTGCCAGCGTTTGGGAAAGCACTAAGTTTTCCAAGCCCCTACCTAAAGTAATGGGCCTTACTAGACATGCTTATGGCATAAATGACAACAAATCTCTCCATACAATAGTTTGGATATTACTTTGCCCAGCTCTCTGCCAAGGGGTTGCAAAACATCTATTTTATTTTCCTGCTGCAGTGTGCAGAGCCCTGCCAAAAGCAGACCATGAGCTCACACACTGGAGCACACAGGCCTGGCTGGGAAGGCCCCTGGGACCCACTCCATGGCAGAGGAGGGCGGGGGACTCAGCTGGAGGCACTGGCTGTGCTCCATCCTCCCACCCCTCCCGTCACGCGGAGGGACTCAGGGAACTCCCAGACTCTGGTAAAACAAAGCACTTTGTGAAAGAAGTAGTTACCCAAATTGCTGCCTAAACATGGTTTGGAGCTGCACTGCTCCAAACTTGCCCTCTCCTCTTCCCACACCGTCCCAGTCCCACAGAACCAGTGCTGAGAGCAGAAATCAAACCACAAACCAGTGCTGTGAGCACACAGTGCTGTGAGGAAATGCTGCATTTGGAAGCAGTTAACTCCTGTAATAACTTGAGTCATTCAGGCACTTCAGTGGCTGCCACAGTTCTTGTGGTTTCCAGCCCCTGTGCACGGGGAAGGATCAACATCAGCTGGTCCAGAGAAGCACAAGTTTCACCCCAGACTGAACTCATGGGTCAGCACTGCCTGGTATCTCTCATGTCACACGACCCACATCTGCTGCCAAACCCTGCAGGGCCTGGGCTCCCAGGGACACAGTGGAGCCAGACCTCTCCTCACAGGGGTGCCTCTTCCAGGTGACACCAAACTGCCCTGTGCGGGCAGGGAGGGGACAGAGCCCACCCCTCTGCTCTGTGGCACCTGCAGGGTCAGCTGTCACGGGAAGGGAGGCCATACATGGGTGGAAGGTGGGCCTGGTGGTTGGGCCAATGTTTGCAGACATCCAACTCACCTGCTTAGCTCCAGGCTTCTGGTCTATGGGTGTCATCCGTAAGGTTTTTGCCTCTTTTTCATACTGGCAGTAATACTTCACCCAGGAGATGCCCAGTGCCCCTGCAGAACACAGGAGAGGCTGGAATCAGGGACAGGGCTGTAGCTGGATGCAGCCAGCAAGGCATGGTCAGTGCTGCCCACATGTCCTCCCTTCTCTGGGGATGGCACTGACAGCCCTGGGGGACACCAACCTTTTAGGTGTCTCCATGGGCAAGAGTCAGGAGGAGAAGAGGAGGAGAGGAGGAGGAAGACAGAAAGGGGAGGAGATGAAGAGAGAGAGGAGAGGAGAAACAGGAGGAGGGGGGGAGGAGAGAGGGAGAGAAGGAGAGGAGCACAGGGCAGCAGCTGCCTCCAGCACCCTCCCAAGTCACAGCTGGTGAAAGGGCATTTGTGGGACTCTGACCACAAGCCAGGCTGGTTTGGCCAAGCCCAGCCAAGACCTACACTGGCAGGATCCTACATGTCCTGAATGTCTGTTTCACAAACCCCACTACTTTTTCCTGTGGGTGAAAACTCAATAATTTGAGTTACTCAGCAGCTTTAAAATACTCCTAAGTTCCTATTTCTGGATTCATTGTAACTTTTCTTTTTCTTACCTGAACCCCTTTATAGGAAATAATTAAACTGGTATTTTTTCTGTAATTTGTTTTTAAGTTGCAATTGTCAGGAAGAACAACTTCCCATACTCGATTTACAGGGAAGCATAAATAGAGGCAGAAAATAGCCACTGGCCTGCAGGAACATGCCACATTTAGGATCTAAAATTACTGAGTGTGCTTTCTTTTAAAAGCAAGATAAACAGACATAAAAAAATATATATAAATAGATTTCTATATATAAGATTAAGAGTGAATGCTTACAAAGTTGTCTGTAGCCTCAGAGGTCACAGTTTTGCACAACTTATGTCCTCAGAACATTCCTGCTGCGGGGCCATGGAGAGCTGCAGCCAGGTTTTGGAAAAGGCTGTATTTGGTCTGATTTGATTCTGCTCAGAATTACAAATTTTGCTCTCAGCAGCTTAACTCAGCACTGGTTCCACCTTGGCTGTGCTCAGCTGCTCGCAGAGGCTGCCAAAGGGAGGCTGGGCAGGACACCAGATTCATCCTGGTAAAACACAGCCAAGGCAGAGCCTGCCAGAGCTCCAGGCTCTGGAGTCATAAATCCCATCTCATGGCAGCACAGGGCAATTAGCCCTGCGCTGTCACAGATATGTCACTTGGGCAGAGCTCTGTGCCACTGCTGACAACGCTGCCGCGTGGGGCTGCTGGTGCTTCCCCAGGCACTGCAGGCAGTGCCACCCTGGGCACTCAGGCACTGGCAGAAGGTGACACCCTGGGCATGCCGTGCCCTGGCAGCGGTGACACCCAGTGCAGCAGGGCTGGCCTGGGGACAGCAGCTGAGCAGAGCCCACAGCTGGGTTATGTCAGGGCAGCCCTGTTCCCTATTGCATCCAGCTGCATGCCAAAGCCATTACATTTCTCCTGAGTGTACAGGTAGCCCTCGATGGTTGGCTGCCCAGGCAGCTTGCAGGTTAGGGGTGCTTCCTTCATCCTCTTCTTCAGATCTTCCAGCTCCTCCCGCGTGCTGGAAAAGTGATTCCTCGTCTGGTGACAGAAAACAAACACAAGCATATTTGAGCATGAGCAAAAAGTGAGCTGCAGGTTATTTATTCCTAGATAAATCTGAGGTGCTGTAGCAGAAAGGAATCGGCTCCCAAGGTACAAAACATGGAAACCACTCTGCAAATCCACATGGAAACTGGCTAAAAGAACCACTGAGCTCTAAGAGATGACTGAAGAGACACATCATGTGCAGAGATGGTGCTGGAGTGCCACAGCTGGAAGGCCACTTGTTCCCTTAATTAAGGAACTTCAGCACATTTCAAGGCTGGCTGGAGCAGCCCAGGCACCTGAGCTCCCATTGCTCCCATTGTTCACACCATTGCTCAGGTAACAGGTTTATTCTCCTCCCAAAGGTGTTGATTCCCAAAGGATCATGCTACAGTGAAATGAATGAAGGAGTCACATCAACAGAGGGTACAAAATCCAGGCATTTTGATGGAATACTACTTGGACCAATTAATGAGCCAGCAGCAAAACCATCTTGGCTCAGATTTATGGCTGTTGTTCCACAGAAATGAAGGCCAGTCAGGAAAGACTGAAGATAATGAAAACAGGACTCAGATATCCTACCCCATGAGCACACTTGGCTAACAGAGGAGCTTACCAAAGCATGTAGCAAGCCTGCAGGAAGCCAGTACCATTAAGATCAAGGTTAGAGGCCTTCTTAGAGTACAATTTCAATCTCATGAAACTGAAAAAATCTCAGGCTTGTTTATGCACCAGGTTAAATGATGCAACTGCAGTAGCCCTTTCCAGAGAAAACAATTTCATAGACCTGTAAACTGTCCCATGCAGGAGAGGGGAAAACCATGTGAACTGAGAAGGAAATAACTGTGTCTGCAACAATGCAAACATGGCCAGACTGCTTGGGTGGAAAGACCTTGCCATTAGAGGTGTGTAAATACAAATAAGAACAGAAATCACACAGGAAAGTCCTTCAGCTGGGCAGGGACTCACGTTCTGCAGGCTGAGCTGGAGCTGCTGCTTGTATGGGAGGAAATCCTGTGTCAGCTCCACTGTCAGGTTGTTGTAAGTGAAGAGGCTGTGGAGAAATGCCAGCACCTGCAATGGAGGGAAGGGACACACTGAACTTCTGTGTTTAGAATGGAAGGAAAGATGGACAGACTGTGGGGTTTCAGAAATTACATATGCCATTATTTTTTCCTCACAACTTTGGAATGCCAGCCTTGGTATGGCTTATCCACCACAGTGTCCCTAAAGCCCAAGCTATCCACCCACACATCTGTCTGAATAAAACACCCAGAATGAAAGACCCTGCAGGGAGACCCAGAGCAGATCTGGCAGAGATCATCCCCAAGACCCACAGGATCCCACACTCCACTGCAGCTGGCACTGGGGCAGAGCCACCACCCAGGGCAGGCTCTCTGCACTCAGCCACAGTCTGGGACCCTGCAGGCTAGGCTGGGACAGGTGAGCAGGGCAGGTAACACCTCTGTCCCTCTGCAGACAGACAGCACTCACCAAACCCAGGGGGGCCAAGATAAGCCATAACAAGACCTGTAGCTCTGTACAGTGTCCAGCCTGTTCCTCAGCACCCATAGACAGCCAGAAGAAACAGCAAGCACCACTAAGGCTATCAAGCTGCAGCACCCAAGGGTGCAGGGTTAACTCCTGCCCCACAGGATCTAATCCAACCTGGCAACTCATCCCTTCCTGCCATTGCCAGCACATCTGAGCATCAACCAATGAGACTGAGAGAAAAGGAAGCTCCTACCGGCTCCACAATACTGAATTTCTTGCTTTCTTGTACTTCCTGGATCTGGTACACATACTCGAGGGAGGACTCAAAGAAATTGTGTCTCTCTTTGTCCACCTGAAGGTCAGCCTAGAAGAAAGAGGGAAATGTGGAAAAAGAAAATACATCACATGTAGTTTGAAAATATTTGACTCACTTTTGTCTGTCAGCCCACACATAGTTCTGTCCTCACTGAAAACCTGCCTGGTGTCCAGCCCAGCTGTGAACTGGAACATTGGATATTCTTTTAAGTCTGCCCATTTCTGGCTCCCTTTCATCAAGGATCCAAAACCTCTTCTCACTCTGCAAGGAAAAGGCTTTCCCAAAGCTCTTTTATTACTTTAGCACAAACCTCTTCTCCACCTCTTCTCCTGACAAGGCCACCATCACCACCCTCTTGCCTGGCTCCATCTGTGTCCCAGAGCCAGCAATTCTGGAGCTGCAGCAGTGGCAGGAGCACACAATGCTCCCAGAGCTCACACACAGTCTGCCTTGCAGAGATGCTCGTAGGTTGATCTGGTCAGGTCTGACAGATCTGACCAGATCCAGCTGCTCTGGTGTGGGCTGGAACAGCTGGGTTTGCTGGAACATGCCTGCAGCAGCACCAGCTGGAAGGAAACCCCCTCCTCTGCCTGCCCCCACAGCCACCCAAAAGCACCAGCAGCAAGGCAGGACACCAGGCCAGCAAAAGGAATAATACCTGGTTACTTTTCAGCCAGAGCACCTCCCCAGGTGAAGGGGTGGCCAGTCCCCAGCTGTGCCAGTGCCACTGCCACTGGTCACTGCCCTTCACCAGCAAGGTGACAACAAGCAATGACAATGTCTGAAGCCACTACCAGCATCCAACAGACACAGGAGAACTATGAGCTTGATTTCCCTGGTCTCACAGAGAATCCAGGCTTTGGGCTGATTTAACTGATTATCAGTTTCAACTGGTTACTGGAAGGGATGATTCCTCTCCCTTCTTTTAAGACCTAGAGTAGCTGGTGCTGTTGCTTCTGGACCTAACTCTGAGAAAAATTCCATACACACCTCCTGTAACTGAGATTCCTTCTTTTTGGAAGACAAATGCAAGTGGCGATCCAGCATAGAGTAAAACTTCTCACCATCCTTCTCAAATTTTTTCTTTCTTTCCTGTAGATGCAAAGAGGTTGAAGCAGAACCAGTTATTGGCATTTTCCAGATAAGAACATGTATCAACACCAAGATTCTTTGTGCAATTCTGTATTCCCATGGACAAATTTTGGTCAACTCAGCCAGAGAACAGAAGGCCACTTCTCACTTGCTCTGCTTCCACAGCCCCTTGTCTACCTTGGATGCAATTATACCTCAAGACCCAGTCTAGCAATACTCTGTGACAAAAGAAGTATTTTTTCATGCCAACATCATGGCAAAAGCCCCACTGATGAGGTGCTGTTCCCTCTCTCAATCTTTTCAATATCCAGTAAACTGAAGATGTGCTCATACATCAAAAACGTGTTCACCATCTCCTGACATGCTGTTCACACAGCCCAGAAACAACTGGGCAGACACTGCAATGTCAGAGACATGTCAAGGTCAAGAAAAGGTTCATTAGATTTTGGCAACTTTCTGTTCTAAAGAGTTTATCATTTGTTTCTGAGAGTACCAGAAGGAAAGCAGAAGCCTGGCAGGTCAACAGGCAGGCAGGAAATCCTCATCTCCCCATCAGCAGTGGTGCAAAGAGAGCATGAATGAAGAGAAGGAACTCGAGAAGGAACCCCTGAGAGCAGGCAGGGAGCAGCAGAACTGAGCACCAGGCTGTTGGCTCCTGCCTTGCACTGACTGTGACACTGGCAATCACAAAAACAACAGAGTAGGGGCTAGGTTGACAAATACCCACTTCAGATGGTATCTGACATATCAGGGATTCCTGGGAAGCAACTAAATTACTGAAATCAGGAAATTCCAGCCTGGCAGCAGGCTCAGTGCCAGGTCCAAGCAGTTGAGAGCTGGTGTACACACAGTGCAGTTATGTATGGGATGCCCAGATCTTCTGTCTGGCTTTTGAAAGCTCAAGCAAGTGGAAAGCAGTTCCAGCTTCCTGGAGAATTACTGCTATCTTTCAACATCTGTCTCCTGAAAGCCCTGAAATCCTGTTCTCTTGCCCCCACTCAGAAATGCATGGAAAAGCAAGCATACACCAGTGCCACCACAAGCCAGAGCAGATGGACTCTGCCAGACTGCTGGGTGTCAGGAACTTTCCTCATGAATTCAGTAGTGACCGCAGCTTCCCCTGCCTGAAGTTTTGCTTCCCCGTTCCAGTTGCAGGGACTATTCCATCTGTCTGTCAGGATGCCCTGCAGCAGGATGCCTGGGGGCTCCCAAAACCCCTGGGCTCAGCACAGGTGGCTCCCAATAACAGTAACAAGCCTTCCTACCAGCTGCCTTCCAGGGAAGAGGATTCTCTCCCCACAAGAGTCCTGACATGGCTGTAGTGAAAGCACAACTACCATGAGGAAGTGGCACCAACCTGACTACTCCTGCTTATATGGAAGTGTCAGGAGCAGGGCAGGCTTAGCCCAGCAACCCTTTTCACCTCAGCAATTGCATGTCCTGCTGTGCAGACCCTGGAATTACAGGACACCTGAAGGGAAGTGCATGCTCTGGAATCACCCCCTGCAATATCAGGTACTGTGATTCTGTGTTAGCAGCCTCACGCATCAGAACAGAAATCCAACACAAATCCAGAGGAAGAGAGAGTCCTCCAAGGGTGAATCCTAATTTAAGCAGCGCAGCAACTGCGGGGCTGAGGCCAGGAGGGATGATCAAAACAAACCACCACCCTTGTGACTAAGGCCCTGATCAGCAAACCCAAACCCAGTGCAGTGAAAAGCGTTTGCAGAGCAGCAGTTCCTGTGTCTGTAAGGTCAAACTCCTGGGCTGTCTGTGCCATTAATGCCCTGTCTAATGCAGCCAGGAACTTGGCTTGTTTCCATTTCCTCAATGAGGAGCCTCCAACCCCAGACACAAGTGCAGGGAAGCAGAGCTGTGGGGCTGCAGGCACAGCGCTCCTGTGGCCACCTCCTCACATCTCAGAGGAGATGGCTGTGCCAGCAGCAGGTCCTGAGATAGAAAAGCAGGTGCTGCCATGGAAAGCTAGCTCCAAACCCAACCAAGAGCTCCACTGTCTCCGCCAAGGTGGCGTGCAGAGGTGGTGGTGGCAGCACTGGTGGTGGCAGCAGAGGGATGGTGCCATCCCTGTTCCCCAGCAGAGCTGTGGGTGAGCAGCAGGAATGGGGCTGAAGCCCACTCCAGGAGTTCTCTCCTGCCTCTCACCACCAGCAAGCAGCACTCATAGGGTGACCCAGCTGTCCCCACCCTGTGGAGAGGCCACCAGGGAAGACAGCCACACTGCAAGCCAGAGCTGGGACCAACCTCTCCTGCTCTCCATCTGGGAGGCTGCTCAGCTGCACCAGGAGCTGTGGGAAAGCACGGGGCAAGGGAAGAGCTGCCCACCAGAGCCTGGTGCTACCATGGCCAGGCACGGCAGAGCCCATGGGCAGGGAGCAGGATGGGATGGGCAGGGGTTGTGCCCCTGGATGCAGCAGCCTGGGAGCACATGGCTCCTGCCCTGTCCCCAGGAGAGGGGACATTGCTGTGGGAGGCTGTGGTGCCTGTGCACATGGCCACAAGAACAAGAAACCATGGAGGAGGCCATGAGCTGTGTGTGGCTGTGGTGCCCACACAGATGGCCACAGGAGGCCACAGCCTGCAGCCACAGGGAGACCACAAACCACCAGGCAGCAGCTTTGTCACCAGCTTGTGGGCAGCTCCCTGTGGGAAGACACAGTGGGTTCTGAGGAAGAGGGGTCACCTCTGCTCAAGGAAAGACTGGAGAAGAGAAAGGAAGAGCCTGGGAGAGCAGTGGAGCTCCTTCTGCAGCAGGAGCTGGGCAGCCAGACAGTAACTCCTTTGGGGAGTGCCTCCTCCTCTGCCAGCACCCAAGGCAGGGGCACACGGCTGCACTGGGGGCATGGAGCACTGAACTCTTTCTGAGGATTGAAGGGACTGGGAATGATGTCCAAGATGGACCCATGTGTGACAGGACCGCAGTGCAGTGTGGCATTTTGGGCCATTAAGAGGGAGCTTGCCAATCATTCCCACTCTGGCTAATTAGCATATAACTGAACAGCAGAAGGATGACCTACAAATCCTTCTGAGTTGGCTGCTGACCAGAGCAAGCCAAGACAAAAAAAAACCCACAAAAAAATCACCCAGACTGCAGCACAATCTGGAAACACGAGCACAAATTAGTTCCTCATGAATATTCAGCAAAGGGCAGCACCACGTTTCCATTAAGGTTTGCCAAGTCCAAGAGCCACCACCCACCTTCCATTTATTGCTCACTGGGAGCAACTGAGCAGATCCCAGCGAGTGCAGCAGGAGGGTGCTCTGCCAACACCCTGTGCTGGGAGCTCTGACAGGCATTGCTGTGCCCAGGAGTGGCGGGAGCCCGTGGGACAGCACTGCCTGCCTGCTGTGGCAGGTGATGCAGCAGCAGCTCTGGCTGCTCTGTGTGTGCTGCGTCCTGCCCACTCCCCGACTGCCACCAGCACTGGGATGACACTGGAGCCCCTTGGCAGCTTTGGGTCCAGCTCATCAGGGGGAAAAGGGCAAAGAGACTTGCCAAAACTCCCCCTTAACCATTAGTTGCTAACTAGGATCCTCTGAAATTCCCATTTTTGGGGAGGTGGAATGAGTGGCAAGTGAGAAGCCCAGCTCACAGGCCACTTCTCCTCTCCATAAGGAATCAAACACACTTTTCCTGCTGGGAGCCCCCACCTCCATGCACACCTGAGGGGCCTGGGTGCAAGAGCAGTGGATGCAGGACCATCACAGCTCATTTTTATGAGGCATCAGCAGTTAATTAAAAAACAGATTTCTAAAATGTCGAGGGGTGTAGAAAGAGCAGTTCTATCAAAGCACACTCAGTTCATCCTGGTGTTTTTCCCTCACCCACTGCTTTCTCTCAAATGCTCCTTAGGCTGTGCTCCCCCAGCAAGTAGAAGTTATTAACCTCCCTTTCTTTCAAAATTATAATTAATGAAATCAATAACAGAATTAACTAAGACCTTTCAGGAATATATTATCTCCTATGGAAGAAATTTTGACAAACACTGCAGCTATTCAGCATTCCTCTTGCCCTTACAGTACATCCCAACAAGCTTTCCCCTCTGATTTTTTTGGTTGGCTTTGTGTTTTTTTAAAAAAAGCTGTCTCCTTCCAAGTGAAACTGGAATTAAACTCTTCTATTCAAATCCTCCTTGGCTCAGTAAGTGTGGCCAGGTTCTTCCCAAAGAGTCCCAGCCCCACAGCGTGGAGCTGAGCCCCAAGGCTATGGAGAGGGAGGGATGGGGCTGGGAAATGGGTCAGCTCAGGGGGTCCCAGATCCTCCTTTTTATCTGTGATGTGGCAAGTCACTGACACTGCTAGCAAGTCACAGGAAAAGCAGTGACCCTGCGGGGCTGTGGCGGGAGGGAGTGGCTGGAGGGGGTCCGGTGACAGCCAGGGCTGCCCCGTGGGGGAGCACACCCTCCCGAGGAGACTCCATTCCTGCCGGGAGAACGGCTGAATGCAGACTCAGATGTGTTGGTCAGACTGGCTGTGCTCCAGCCAGAGGCATCACAAAGCCCCGATTCAAGGGCTCTTCCTCTTTGGCTCCAGCAGCTCGCAAAGGGAACAGAAAACATCTCACAGAAGGCGACGCTGCCAAAATACGGAAACCAAGCAGAGGGCACAAATTCCCTGTGTCATGTCTCCAGGCTGTTCCCCAGCCCTGGTGCAGATCAGAAAGGGTCCACGGGGCGATGCCAGACCCAGCAGCAATGGGAGGAACCCACACTGACAGAGCAGGGCTGTGAGGAGCCTCATTTGTACTTCACACCTCCTGCTGCCGGGCGGGGATGACCCGGAGATGCTTTGGAAGCTGGCAGGTGAAGGAAGGCTCTGTGCCCGAGGTAACACCTGGGGGTGCAGCCCAGCAGCAGTGTGGCACAGGCTCCTGTCAGGGAAGCATCAGAGCTGAGGACAAGGGGCTGCAGTGACTGAGGCTCGCTCCCAAACTCACACCCTCTCAAGGCTTTGGGGTGGCACTGGAGACAGTGGTACCTCCCTGTGCATCCCTGTCAGCGTGGGCACACCTGGATCCTGGCACGGTGCAAGGTGCTGCCCCGTGAGCTCCTGCATGGAGCACTTGTGCTGAGCCACAGCACAGCCCCCTATCCACCACAGTGCCCTGGCACCTCTGCAGCTCATGTTCCTTCCAAGAAACCAAACCCCAAACCAAACTACAATGGCTGAGCCACCTGCAACAACCCCCTGCCCTCTGTCACCTCTCCAGCTGCTCTGAGCAGTGTCCTGCCACTGTCACCACCCTGTGCTTCCACCTGGAGCACCCTGCCCATCCACGGGGACCAAGGAAGAGCTGCAGGCTGCCAGGTGAATCCGTGTCAGTGCTGGGGCTGTGGCACCAGCCCTGCTGAGACCTGTGCCTGCCTGTCAGGCATGGACAGAGCCTGTCCTGCCTGCAGAGCAGGACACAGTCACACAGCCTGTGGGTGCAGCCAGCTCAGCTCTCGGGGCACAGCACGCTCTGGGCTGTGGGCAAAGTGGCCCTTACACACCTTAAGGGCTCTCTGGGACAAAAACGGCCTGAAGGACACGAGAGCAGGGGCTGTGGGCAGCACCTGTGCCATGCTCGTGGCTGCAGCTCTTCAGAGGGTTCCACACACCAGCCCTCAGGGCATGGCAAAGGGCAGGAGGGCCATCGAGTATCTCTTCTCAAACCCTGTATTTATTAAAAGTCAAAGCCTCCAGATGGGCTGGGCTGAATCCAAGCCTCAAGTGTTCTCCAAAACATCTCCATTTCAGAGCTGGGTCAGAGCCAGCCCCATTTAAAGCTGCCGCTGAGTAACATGGAACCTGGACTTCTTGATAGCAGACAAGGGAAAAATGATCTTTTGTGCTCCACATGTGCAGAATTTGCTTTTTATAGCTTGTTTCTTTAAAAGTTTGGTCCATCTGAAAGACTCATTAGACGCTTTATGTAAATATTTCATAACAAAAGCCCTATGACTATCATCAGGTTCTGCCTGCTGGCCTCTCCTGCTTTCCCTCCTTCCCTTTTTCCCTCCTTCCCTTCCTCCCTCCCATTCTACCACACACTTCTCTGCACAAAGTATTTTCTTCTCAATAGCACTGACTGAACAAAGGGGAGAGGAGATAAAGCAGCAAGGAGGATCTCCTGGTTGAAACGAGCACTCCTTGCTCAGGACTGAGGCAGTGCTGGAATCAGGCCAGGAGAGAACCCAAAGAATCCAAGAAAAGATTTTGGAGACTCTTAAGATTGAAAAATCAGACTAAAAGTCACAGCACGAACCCTCATGCCAGCAGCTGAAAGCCAGCATTGAACAGGGAGTTTCTGAGTGCCTGAAGTCAGAATGCAGTAGAGCAACTGTCTGCTTGTTAAAAACAACAGGAGAAAAATCTGAATTCAAACACAGTACCAGAAAACAAATCTGTTTACACTGAAAACAAACAAACAAGCCTTACCTTGGTGAACCCTATCTGCTCCTTCCGGAAGTTTTCCAAAGGTTTGATCAGCAAATCACTCGCGTTCTGCACCTACAGTGCAAAGAAAAAGCATTTTAATTGCAGGATGCTGATCAATTTTCTCCTAAACAGAGGCTCAACAGGGCTAGAAGCCAAGAATTCTGAGATTTTAATGGTTTTGACTGGAAACAACTTCTCTGTCTGTAGGTGGATTCACTTAAACCATCTGTACCTGCTCTTCCTCATGGGTAACACAGAGCAAACCCCAACCATATCTCAGGAGGCTTTGGGGACATCCTGTGGGTGTCCCCCATCCCCATCTAACAAGGCTGCTCTCAAATAAAGGATGGACTTCCCTTGTCTCGAGATTCAGCCAGAAGGTTGTCTGTCACAGGGACAGCTAGGGAAAAGGGAAAGCCTGCCTGTGTCCCTTCCACTCCTGTCTCGTGTCTGAGAGATGCTTTCCTGGATGGTGCTCTGCACACCTTTACCATGAATCCACAGGAAAGTGAACTCATCCCAGTTTGTATCACTGGCTCCAGCTCCAGCTTGGCACTGGGACCAGCCTGCTGTCTCCTCCCATCCCCACTTCCCTGACAGGCTCTGTCCCACACTCCAGAGAAAGGATAGGGAAAGAGAAGGGGACAGGACACCACACAGCACAGCCCCCCAGGGAATTTAAGGCTGATGAACACAGTGAGTGTGAAACCTCCTGAGGGAGCTGCTGTAAAACAGAACTGGTCCTATAAGTAGAGGGCAAAAAACCCCAACTTTGAAAATTGGACAGTGTCCATAACTCCTGAAACAACACCTTCCACTGCTCCCCCCAGTGCCAAAGGAGCCACTACACCTGGGATGTAATTCATAATAAAGAAGTATCTCAGGGCTTTCCTGGTTTCCTGCTGTTCCTTGCCTGCCCATGGACCCTCTGGCCCTGCCTGGCAGGAGCTCCTGCTGCTGCACGAGGCAGGGGAAGGCAGAGCCAAGCAGCGCATTCCTGGCATGCTGTAAGCTCTCCACCGAGCCTAACCTTCATGTTTTTCCTGGAATTAGGAGTGAAATGGGAAGCCAGCACTGGCTCTGGAGGAGCCCTGGTGAGCTAAGGGCACATGGCAGCAGGAAGCTGATGGCAGTGCATTGTACTGCAGGAGCTGGACCAGCACAGATGGGCTCAAGGACACCTGCCTTCCTGCCCCCACCAAAAACTGAGTGAAAACACTTCTTATTCTTTAACCCTTGGTTTCACCACAGAAGCAGCTGGTGAGCAGCCCCTCCAGCTGCAGGGCTTGGGGCTCTGTGCCTGCCTGTGCTGCCTGGGAGAGCCACAGTCCCCCACACCTACTGCTGTGCCTGCCCCATGCTCACAGCCATGGGACCATGGACCAGATGAGTGCAGAGCACATTCCTGGTGCTCCCAGGTTCCCTCTGCTGAGAAGCCTCACACCGAGGCACACGGTGCTGTGGCTGTGATTTGACATTTAGCCATGTCAGGAATGACAGAGCCCAGCTCCCATCTCCTTACCATCATGGACCTCTCCAGCTCCACTTCGTGCAGCAGCTCCGCAAACTCCTTAAAGGACTCGGCTGTAAGAAAAGAAGAGGCTGGTCAGTGGAGCTGGGACGTGGCACTGGAGTGTGTGACACATGTCAGGACACCCCAATGAGGCTGTCTAAAGGCCGGCAAAAAAAAACGAGAAGAGGTGGCTCCTTTTGGCAGAAACTGGGTGAGGCAATGCCAGGTGCAGGCTGGCCTTGAGGGGTATTTATTTATGCAAGGGAGAGGAGGGCCTCCTGCCTGGGCAATGAAGGAGTGAAGGCCCTGGGAAGGTAAGAGGATGTTAATTAGCTTTTATTAGGAATTGTGTTACAGAGATGGCAATACAAGTGGCAGAGAAGGGACAAATCCAGGGGAAGGCCAGAGAGGGGGAAGGGGAGCTGCCATCCCCAGGGCCTGCAGCAGGACAAGCTCTGCCACTTTGGGGAGGACAGGGGTGCCTGGCCTGCCTGGACAGCTGCCAGCAGCACCAGGATGGGCCTGGCACCTCTGTCCCAGCAAGAGCTGCAGGTGCTTGCCAGGACCAGGACAAGTGTGTCAAATGAAAATGGCCTGGAATGACAAAGATCACATGCAGCACCAGGAGGCGCAAAGTCCATGTACAGGAGGAAAGGCAGCAGGTGTAGACATGGTCACAGACACTGACACCACTCCCCAAAATGTTAGAAGTGAAACAAAAAGATCTCATTGATAAGCAGTTGGAATCCAACTACAATAAAAATAGCATGAAACCTTTCCTTTAAAAAACTGAAATAAGCATAATTTAGCCTGGGGAAATAAAGGACTAGGTGGGAGCAGCTGACCCCACACCAGGGGGAACATACAGCCCCTCTCCCTCCCATCAAAGGAGAACTTGGGAAGGGGCTGAATTTGTCCCAAGGGAGGAAACCTCTCAGCAGCAGAGCATTGACAGTGCCAAGCCAAACTCCCACCTCTCTGGGCTGCAAGGCAAGGCTGGGCAAACACCTGCCCATGCAGGTAGTGTGGCTGTGTGCTGGATGCCTGGGGCAACAACCTGATCACCCCAGTGTACGTGGGAACTACCTGGGAGTTAGCTGGGAAAGTTTCCCACAGCTCCAGCCTGCTCAGCACAGCATGGGACAGGTCTGGTGGGTCCCAGACTCCCTCTTGCCCTGGTGGGAACATCCCAGAGTGGCTCTGTCAGACCCCAGAGCTCTGCAGTTCAGACCCTCCCTCCCTGCTGGGCTGGCCAGGGCAGCACACGAGGGGGCAGAGCAGGTGTACAGCAGTGCAGGCACAGGATTAGCTTGTCCCACAGGTCAGAGAGAGGGTGCTCCTGTGCTCCCTGTGCAAGCTGAGGGCCCTCTCCCCTCATCCACAGCAGCACCTCGGGAGAGGTGCCTGTCCTGATGTCCAGAGTAAGGATTTGTTCTGCAGCTGCTGAGACACACAGAAGGGAACAACTGCAGCCTCGTGACATGGGCCCTCAGCTGGCAGTGGCACAGCAGACCTTCCTGATGAGTCAGGAACTTCTGAGCTCTGCTCCAGTGAGGGCTCCAGCACCCAGCAATGCAATGGGCCTACAGCTCATGGTGCTCCCACCCAGGGCCACACGTGGCTGTCACTGTGGCTCCCCAGGAGGATGGAGTGCACGGACACCAGGGGCCTGAGCCAGGAAAAGAATTATCACAGAAAGAAAGAACCCAGCCCCAAACTTACAGGGAATATGTCAGTGCATAAAATGTTCCCTAGCTGTTTTTTCCCTTTGCTCTACAGGAAGAGCCCAGGAACATGTTTCCTGGCTCCAGTCACAGAATAGCCCACTCAGTTTGACCCTGCACCACACACAAGGCTCAGATCCTGCTGCCAGCCCAGCAGTACCTGGGGATCTTGGATCTGTGCTACTGGCCTGGGTCAGAGTTTGCCAGCCCGTGCAGGGCAGTGTGGAGCAGGGGGGCCACCAGCTGCCACAGCCTGCCCAGCCACACCTGGGAACTGACACCTGGAAACGCCAGAGCGACTCTGCTGGGCAGCCAGAAGCATTCCAGGAAGGTCCTTACAGCCAGAGGATTCCAGGTTCCCATGCCTGGGAGGGAAGAACATGCCACCCCATTTCACTGCCCCCTTCATCTCTGCAGGAGCTGCTGATTTGGGTCCCGTGAGGTGACAGTGGAGGAGCTGCAGGAGGGAGCACAGGAGGGGCTGCAGCTGTGGGGTAACACGGCTGCATCCATGACCTTTCACGTCCCATGGGGAAAGTGCTGCTCACGACAGACAACATCAACCCAGTGTCCTGACTGCCACCTGCAGCGTCCCCGCTGCCACCCGCCCGGGTGCCAGGCTGCTCTGTGCCCACACAACGAGAGAGCAGTGTGACTTAAGCTCTATTTACAACCCAAACACGTTCCCTTGCAGCGCATAAGAAGTGTCTGTAAGTGTTCTGCTTCACTCCCATATCCTGCACATCAAATGAGCTCTGCACTCCCACGCAGATCCCTGGCACCCTGGCAGATGGAAGCTGCTACGGAGACGTCAACGCCCCACTGCTGTGTCAGGAATAAGGAAGCCTCAACCTCTGCAGGCACACCAGGGCCTGGGTGGGAGGAGGAACACAGCCCAGGCTTCTTCACAGGGAAGCTGGGGACCTCTTCTTGAAAAAGCAAAACAAATCCTCCCCAGCAAAACTGAAGGGAAACACGCTCCTTTCACCATGGAGGTTTTTACATCTGCTCTCTTGCTCTCCCACATCCCACACTCCCTTTATTCAACTTCTGTCATTCCCAGCAGCCTTGCTTGGTCGTTGGAGCTTTGTTCCTTCCAGCCAAGAGGAGGGACACTCCTTTCCTTGCATGGCTGTTTGCCTCAGACCCCTCAGCTCCCAGGAGGGGCAGCGTTCTCCCCTCCCTGACCCACGTGTGTTTGGAAGCTCAGCACCTCTGCTGCCATTAGATTTGGAGGCTGACTCATTTCCAGCGGGTTTCACCCAGAGACTTTCCATAAAGGAAACAAGCTTTGGAGGAGCAGGCTGCAGTCTGCTTCACGTGGCTTTAAATACAACAGCCCAAGGAACAGGCTCTACTTCCTTCCCCTTCTGACAGCAGCCGAGAGGCCTGACACCAGCAATGTCACACTGCTGCCACTCTGCAACCGCTGCCTGACAAAAGCTGGGTTTCTTTTTTTCCCCTAAGTGCAGCCCTTGGGAGCAGCCTGGAAAAGACCCTGTGCCTTGTGCCCCACCCCATAAATGCCCTGTGCTCCTGCCTGGAGAATGCCCTGTGAGCCTTTGGGCAGCCCCAGCTCCTCAGCCCAGGCAGGTGGGCCAAGTGTTTTGTCTGATGGGGCAGGGTCAGAACCTTGGGGGCTGAGGATGCCCTGTTGTCCCTCCTGCAGCCCCCTGTCACCCCTGCAGGGTCCACTCACCTCGCTAAGCCAAGAGCAGATTCGTGTGAAACTGCAGGGTTTGGGGCATTAAGGCCCCCCAGCCGTGGATGCTGAGTGACTCCCAGAGCTGTGCTGGGGGAGGGCAGGGATGTAACACGGCTCCAGGATCGCTAATCCCCCAGCAGATGTGCAGGGAGCAGCCCTGCAAGGCTGCCCAGGGCACAGATGGCCATTGTTTTCCATTTGAGACACATCCAGCCACCCTTTTTCCCAGCAGTTTGCAGGCTGGTGCCTTTGCAGGGCAGCGTGGGGCAGCTTGTTCCTGCGAGGCTTTTCCAGCACAGCGAAGGCAGCCCTGGGAGCAGCACCCAGAGCTGGGCTCCACTGCAGCTCTGGGAAGAGGGGCTGGCTGGGAGGTCAGCACCACGCCACCTCCTCCCCAGCACCTGGCAGCACGGAGCAGGCCTGGAGCCATGGAAAACCTCTGCAAATTATCCGCTGAATTGGGAATGTGAAACTTGACCCGTGACTGTTCAACTTCATAAAATAAGCTGTGGAAGAGCCTGGAACCCGGCTCCTGAGGCTGCTTAAAAACCATCAGGCAGGCTAATTCCTAGAGAGGGAGACTGTTCCAATTACTGGAAGTGAAGTCAGCTTCAAAAAGCAGAGAACTCACCAATATTGATCTCATCATCTGTTAGTGTGTCACCAATGAAGTCGAACTGGAAGGACTGCAGAGTCTGGGAGAACTTCTGCACTGCTGAGGAGTATCCTGGAAAAGGACAGAGCAATTAGCTGTGGGTTTCTGCAATTGTTCTACAGAGGCTGCATGTCCTAGGAATTTATTCTGAATAGAAAAAGACCATAGTAAGGTAGTTATGAAAATCCATAGGCACTGGGAATTTCAGCACTGCAAAAAATGCTGCAGCATTAATAACCCTCAGAGGCTGCAGAGAGCATTGGATTTGGGTTTTTTCTCTCCCTGAAAAAGCTTCTGCAGCACTAATGGATGCACCACACAGTACAACAACTGATCAATTGCCTTGTGTCCAGCCACAGACAGGAAAGGACACTGACACACTTCCCTGCAGGAAAACATTCAGGAGATACTCCAGGGCTCTGTGTGCACCAGCACAGATCCTTGGAGCTCGGGGCTCTCAGACAGGCTGGCCACTGTTCACAGGAATTGTTTCATAATATGGGAGAAAAATCTGTAGAGTCAGAAAATAAATGTGAGGAAAAAGGCAGGACTAAAAATAACTGTCCCTCTGTGGGGTCATGGACACAGACAGGCCCTGAGGGAAGGACAGTGCCACAGAGCACACAGCTGAGCCAGGGGCTCAGCTGGGCTTGCCTGGGCACCCACAGATGGCCCTGGGACCTGCTGCTCCCGCTGGCGAGGAACAGTCTGGGCTGGAAGCAAAGAAATTGCCTGATGTTTCCTGTGGCTCAGTCCAAATTATTTTTGGACTTTCCAGAGAAGTTTCTGGCCCAAAGGACGCTTTGTGTGTTTGCACCCTGTGTGGCTGCAGGACGTGTCTGGATGGCGTCTGCTGGCATTGGCAGAGGGGCCCTGGGACGTGGCAGTGACACCACTACAGAGCCCAACCCAGGGCCAGCAGGGACAGCACACTCACTGGATTGACCACATCATCCTGCACAAAGCTACAACAATTCCTGAGATACAAACAGAAGGAGACTGCACTTGCCTGACCTCAGAGAGTAGGATGTAGGTGACAAAAAGAAAAGCAAAGGAATAATGTTAGACTCTGATTTACATTGCTACTTTCCCTAATTTGGGACCCCAGCTATGGGCACAGTACCAGGCTGGACTCCTTTGTGGCGGTGCACAGAGATGGCACTTTCAGAAATTAATGAAATTACAAGTGAGGAAGATGTGATGGCACAGACCTTAACGGGCAACCAGCTCCCCATCACTGCTTTGCCAAACCAGCACCATGATTGTTGTATATAGGAACTTGGTGCACATGGATGGGTTTTTTTGATTTGAAAGTAAAACTTTCTACTGTGGTGGCAATCATGGGATGTTCTGAAATGCTGCTGTGAAGGGGAGAGAAAAATTGAATGCTGGGGAAAAGAAATCAAGTGGCCTGTGTGGGATACTGGCAAGTCCCCAGACTGCCCTGCTTTTCCTGTCCCCAGGTCAGGAGCTCCTGACTCTCCCCAAGGTCCCTGGGCAGGCAGGGGTGGGGGGACTGCCAGGTCCCCAGTGCAGGCTCAGAGTGCAGTCCCTGCTTCTCCCTCAAAAGCCTCCTTCAGCAGCTCCCTGGATGGGTCAAACCTTTGCTCCTGAATGGGCAGATTCAGGCCTGAATGTTGCTATTTAGCCCCAGCTGCCAGGGGCTGGAGCACGTAAATGGGTGAACTCTCACACAGAACGATGTCATTGACTTGATGGAAAACCTCAGCAAATAATTCCCCCTCAGTCCCCCAGTGCTCGCTCAGGCCAGGCTGGAGGCTCATTCAGCCCTCGCTCAGGGGAATCTTTGTTCACCCCCCTGCAAATCCCCGTCACTGTCACCATCCCTGACGCTGCTGTGGCCCCATCCAGCCCCTCCCCTGCTGCTGGTAGTAGGTGATTTTCAATCCCTCCCTCCAAACACCCCTCCCAGCCCAGTGTGTGTCCTGGAGCCCCTCTGAAAGCAGCAGCACCCCCAGCTAGCATCCGTCTCTCTGTCTGTCCATCTGTCCCCTCCATGGGTGCTGGCTGGGGGCAGGTGACAAGGCACCACGGCTCCAGTGTACCCATGAGCTGGGAGCACAGCAGCACATGCAGGTCCCATGGGTGGTACCTGGCAGGGACAGAGCGTTTCCATGTGCCCTGTGTCCCTGTCAGCCCAGGGGAGAAGGAGGGAGAGAGAGAGAGGGAGGGGGGTGTGAGCCCGTACCACACGTGCTTGGCGGGCTCTGGAGGAGCTCTTAATGGAAACCAGGCTTCTCCAGACCAACACAACTTGACTCCCACACGTAGCAAGCCTTGGCTGAACATCGGCTCCTGACAGAGCTCCTGTGTGCATGCACAGGACAGCATCGCTGCTGCTGCAGCACTGCCACAGCCCTGGGGTGTGACTGGGACACAGCACAGGGCTCACTGACTGCTGGCACCATGGGACGGCTCTGGGGTGGGACTGGGACACAGCACAGGGCTCACTGACTGCTGGCACCATGGGACAGAGGATGTCCCCACTCGGGGGCTGTGTCCCTGCAGGGCCCAGCATTAGGCCCTGAGGCAGAGAATTGGTGTCAGGGCTCAGAGACACTCGGTGGGATGTTGTCCCTTCCCTCGGTGGCACCCAAATGGCAGTGGTGACAGTGGTGACACCCCATCAGGCAGGGCAGGGAAGCTGGGGACAAAGAGATAAGCCATGGCCACAGGAAAGAGGCTTGACCACAGGAAGTAGCCAGCAGGAAAAGATTTGCTGTGGAAAAACGGGGCTCCATCCCATGCTGGGAGAGATAAGTCTGTATTCTCCCTTGTTTTAACTGTCGGAAATGTTTTCCCCCCCAGTACAAACACTTGCTTGCCAAAGGCTGCTGCTCTGCACCCCCCGAGCCTGGCAGGAGGGAGGGGCAGCTGCAGGGCCTGTCCTGCTCCCCCAGCACCAGGACCCAAGGATCAAGGAATAGTGCCATGCTCCAAGCTGGAATATCCCTGTGAACAGCACGCCAAGGCCCAGCACTACGCCAAGGACCCTGCTGCTCAGCCTGTTTCCATGGAAACACACCAAAATGAATTTGATCAGGAATCCTGAAGGACTCCTCTCCCTTCCAGTGTCAGGAAGCAATGCCAAATTTCACCATTTGTGGTCACCGTAATTTACCCTCCCAGTCAAACTGAAGTTCCATCCCTGCACAGACTGGCCCCAGCTGGGCTGCAGGGCAGGGGCAGGGAGCACCAGTGCCAGCTGTGCCAGCCTCAGGAGGCACACAGAGAACTCAGGGCTGTATTTATGTGTAGATAAACACACCTCCAGAACCAGCAGCTCTGGAAGGATGTGCCTCACAGCTTGCTCAGTAAGGACCTACGATTCTCACTTCAACCTTTGACAGCAACCACAGGTAACCAAAAGCCACAAACAAAAAAGTGCTGCTACCGCTGCAAAAGCCACAGGTCTCTGACAAAACACAAACACAAGCAGAGCCTCAAACCAGGCTGTGCTGCTGCTTCGTCCTCCAGTGCTTAGAATTTAAACCAGAAGGAAACCATCATCACAGAAGAGAACCATGGGGGAACAGGGTGAGCAGACACAGCCAGAGAATGGGGCACGGAGGTGCTGCTCGAGGGTCTGCAATGCTCGAGGTGTCACAGGTGCACATCCTTAATTAGCTTTACTAATTGCAACCCAGAGGTCACAGTCTGCGTGACTGCAATGGTCCTCTGTTTCCAAGAGAGGAAACCATGCCCCTGAGTACACGGAAACAGAAGTGGCCGTGACAACCAAGTGGTGACAGCTATGGGGACCAGCAGGATCTCTGAGCCAGGACAGGAGGGCCCTGCCTGGGCTGCCTCATTTAACACCACAGGGACACAGTGGAACATCGGGTGTTACACAGGTGCAAAAAACAGCCTGATTTTTAGAAATAAACACTTTGAAAACCAACAGAACATCCCCAACAGAGCAGTAGAGTAGGTGTGGAGGGTACAGGTCACGTTGGCCAGGGCCAGGCTGCCAGCACCCTCACCCCCGTTATCCACACCCAAATAGCCCTTGCTTATATGACACTCATTGGCTGTGCAGCAGCTGGTAATCACAGCACCACGCTGCTTCTTCCTAGGAAACAGCCAGGTGGGAATTGCTGCTCCTCCAGAAGCTAAGGGGCAGAGCAAGCAGTGGGTTCAGCATTCCTTTGGCTAATCCCAATCACACGCTGCTCCCAGGGAGCAAATTAAGGAGGAAAAAACAAAATAAAAATACCATCCCTCAACCTCATCATCTTTGCAATCGTTGGCCAGTGACACTTTCAGTGCAAAGGCAGTCCTGAGTTTAATCTGATCCAGCTGAAGGCATGAATAGCTGAGCAGTGATGGGGCTGCAGCATCCCTGCCCTGTTCCTAGGAAGGGACAGGATGTCCCAGCCCACACTGAAGGTGGGAAGTGACTTTCACTGGTCTCCCTGCCTGCACCTACGCATGGGCAGCTCGGGAAAGAGCAGCCAGTAGAGATTTCCATGGGGGAAAAAGCAATTCCTGAGGTTCTGCATCAGCCTGACCCACAGATTGCAGTGCCACAGCAACTCAGTCACAGCTTCAGCAACCCATGAATAAAACCCATAAAGAATCAATAGGGAAAACACAGCCCAGGTTTGGTCATGGCAGTGCAAATAACCAGAGCAAAGCTAAGCAGGAGCTCCATCTTTGCATTTTGCTTTCTTTTTCTCCAGCTTGAAAACAGAACTATCAAAGCTGGCCACACACTTTCCTTTCAAATAAGCAAACAAAAGACAATAAACGTTCACTCTGCCCTTAAACAAGGGCATTTTAAGACATGGAAATTTTTGAGTTGGGATCTCAACCCTGGAAATCTATTTTTGTCAGGGAAACATTGCAAGACCCTGACCCACAGCAGCTGAGGACATACCTACATTTCCTACCAACAGTCCCTGTGGATGATTTTCTCCTCCCTGGTGGAGAGCTGTGCACAACATACATACAGCATGAGAAATTCCACTTTTCACAGCATGCAGAGAGAGGGCTGTGATTCCTAAGGGGAAAATAATGTGCCCATTGTTACCAACTCCTGCCAAAGAATTTCCCAGGGAGTTGCATCACTAAGGAGATGGAGCTGATCACCATCACCACGCTGAGGAGGAGGTTCTGGACACAGTACCCGACCCACTGCTTCCCAGGAATTCTCTGTCCTTGCAGCAGAGTTTTAGGAGCCAGCACACAAAGTGGCCAAGGGGCCAGACTCTGCTCCAAGGTGTTGGATTTACACTGTGTGTACCACCTGCATGAAGCCCCAGTCTCTGTCCCACAAAAATACCTCAGCCTGGAAAGCCATGAGCTCCCTCTGATGAGCCCAGATGTGCCATCAAGATCAGGAGTAACGAGCCCTGACTCATGGAACACTCCCAAATACTCTACAGTTGCTCAAACACAGAAACATGTTAATTTTCTCAGATAAGGATAAAAATATAACCTTCCAGTTAGCCTTCTAGGTAGTCCTAAATCCACACAGGATCCTGCAAGGAATGCAGCCCTCTCGGTGCTGCACAGAGGAGAGATGCTCACCACTAGGGAATTACAGAGCAGCCCAGGACAGGCAGTGCCTGGCATTGACCCAGGGCAAGCCGTCCGCAAGTGCCCCTGAAGGCTCTGTGGGGACTCAGAAATCCTGACACATTGGACAAAGGCCATTTTTCCCACACTGACACGGGTTTTCCACTTGCCAGGAGTAAGTGGCTAGCATGAACTGCTAAAAATAACTTGCTATATTTAGCTGTGCTTTACAAATCTCTTGTGAAGGAATTTACTGGATGTCTCACACTCTGTCACACATTTACCTCTCCTAATCAGCCCTTCATTGACTGAGTTGTTCATAAGCTGCTGCTTCTCTTTCACAGCCAGTCCAGCCCAGGCTCCAGGCAATAGAGCAGGGCTGTGCTCCCAGTAAAGAGACATTTCTCAGTACCTCTCCCTAACCTTTTGCTCTGCAAGCTGGTTACCTGCCCTCTGGACCATCACCTCCACTCACACAACCCCCTCCCACTCTCCCCCCACCCTCCACAATTTCTGTTTCCTGTCCTAAACTTCAATCTTTTATTCTCATTAATTCTTCTCCTTGCCCAGCCAGTCTTGTGGGAAGTGCCCAAACGAGCTTGACAGGCTTATTTTCTTATTTACTATTAAATTAAATACCCAAGGACCCAGATGGCAAGGGTTCACAGTCATCATATAATTCTCATGCCTGCTTTATCTCCCTCATTGCCTGAAGGAAACCGGCTCTGCCGAACCTGCCATGCTCCAGATGAGCTGGCAAAGGTTACAAGGCTGCACCTTGCAGCTCAAGGCAGTTAAACACACAGAGGGGCTCTTTCCTGGATGCCTGGGGCACAAGGAAATCATGGGTCTCCTCATCAACAGCTTGGAAGTTTGGCAACATATCAGCCCAAAACACAAAGCAACCAAGCAAGACTGGAAGGACAACGAAGTTTTGGGGTATATTCGCCTGCTTTGGAGAAAACTGGGACTGAGTGATGTGGCATACAGCTTCTGGGAGAAGGATGCACTCTCACCCTCCCTTGGATTAAGTTATCCAGCATCTTCTTCCCAAGACCTCTAGAGTGACAGATCCATTGTTCAGGAAGACAATCATGCAGCAGAGCCACATTTCAAAGCAAGGACATGGAGCACACCATTCTCCCAGTGACACTCACTGGCTTATACTGGTTTCTTAGAGAGCAGCACTTCAGGCTGTATGTTTAATATTTTTATAAGGGACAGTGTGTTGGATGAATTTTTTAAATGATTTTTGCTTCTGAAACACAAGAGCAGCACAGGATGCTCCAGCACAGCCTCCTGCCTGGCCCAGGAGCACCCCGCTCTCCCCACAGCAGCAAAACTCCCGCTGGCATCAGCACTTCCCTTAGTGCTCCTCAGGATGAGCCATGGGTAAAACTGCACTTTGGAAGCCTGAGCTTCTCAGAGATTAGTTTTTTGCCCTTTGCCATTTTGCTGGTCTTTCAAATCAACCTTTGCAGCCCTGCAAAGCTGGAGGAGTTGCTTCAGCAAAACTGGAAAGAGGCACAGGGCAGCCAGCCCAGAACACGTGGCCAACTGAAATAGAAGTTAAGAAAAGATGAGCTGCCTTAGAAATCAGCAAAAGTGGTGAAATGTGCAGTAAGAAATAATGCAACATTTTTAAACAAATGCTCCTGGGGTCGCAGAGGCAGAGAGAGTCACAAAGGATGAAACGCCATCACAGTTCTTTGGTTCACCACAGACCAAGCCCAACCACGGGGCTGGTGCTGCCACACCTGCAGGAATTTCAGACCAGCTGGTGTCCCAATCCGACTGTCACCACAGCAGGGAATTTCTCAGCACTGCTCTGGAGCGCAGTGAACCCGGGCGTAGGAGGGACAGTCACAGCTGGGGGACAGTGCCCGGCTCCGTGGGCACCGGCGCTGCTGCTGGCAGTGGTGGGCAGCTCCTGTGCTGGGCAGCTCCCAAACCCTGCACGGGAGGCTCCAAGGGCAGCAGCACTCAGCAGCTTTCCTGAGAACTCCCAGCACAGAGGCTGCTGGATGCCTGCCCCTGCAGCAGGGATGGCAGGTGAGTCGTGGCGATGGTGCTGCCAGGTGAGCCCTGGGGATGGCAGCGCCGGGTGAGCTGTGGCTGTGGCAGCCGGGTGACACTTTGGGGCTGGAAGCCAAGCAGGCGGCCAGCTGGAAGCAGGGTGAGGCTGGCAGGTGGCTCCCTCTATTAATACACCTGTTTACATCACTGTCCCACAGAAGGCAGTCACCACCTTCAGAATACCAGCCTGGGAACAGGTCCTCGGGCTGGGGAATGAAGGACAGGCTCTTTGAAAAATAAAAATACACGAAGCTGAGCCACGGAAAACAAATGGATTTTGCCCTCCCTTGGGAGGAGTGAGCTGTCAGGGAGGGGCAGCAGCCGCTTTCCCAGGGGCATCAGGAGAGCGAGGGCAGAGCTGCAGAGATCCCTGCAGTGCTCCAGGCCACCCAGAGCCCCCGAGAGCCGGGCTCCGAGAGCAGCCGAGCAGGCTCCTGGCACGGTGCTCTGGCGTGAGCGGCAGGAGAGGGTGTGCTCCAAGATCCGCGGCTCCCCGCTGCACAGGCAGGACGGACACAGGGAAAACAAACATGAAAACAACGGACTCTTATCCGGGGCAGAGCACGAGCAATCCCCACGGAGACGTCTCATGATCTGCAGAGCCCTCACATGCAGCTCCCTGCGGCCCCCCTTCCCAGGCAGGGCAGGTTCCGACGGGCGAGGGAGCCGCGCTCGCTCCAAGCGCCGATGATTTCAGAGTTTCCTTCGATAAGGGCGCAGCGGGGCTGGGCAGGGGCCAGCTGAGTCACTCAGCACGCCAGGGAGGGATGGCCGGCGGCTCACCCGCGATCCGAAGCGGTTCGGTGCGGGAGGAATGCGCATCCCTGCGGATCCAGGCTGGGAGATGATGCCAGTGTGGACATGGCCTGTCCTGCACCAGCTGGCATCTCCCGGGAGACTCCTTGGCACCATCAGCCTGACCGACACTGGGGCAGCACACTTAGGGGGGCTTTGCCAAGAGCTACCCCCACTCCAGGCACCTCTGCAAGGACTCGGGGGTCTGGCTTTGTGCTTCCACATCAAAGGGTCCCCTGATGCTCTGCAAGTCTCCAGTTCATCCTGTGATGGAACAGGAACAGATTGTGTCCCTTGCTCTCCATTCTCACAGCTACAAGATTTAGTAACATAAATAAATCTATTCTTGTTTTAAACATCCCCAGGCTCTTCAAAATCAGGCTTGGCTGGAGGAAAAGGCTAAAAAGGAGCGAGATCAGATTGAGAGAGCAACTGACTTCTGGGCTGTACTTATATTTATAGACTTTATCTCAGGCTATTCTGCTGCTCTTATCATCACTTGAACAACTCATGACCACACGTTCACCTGCATGGAGAATTCGGTGACAAGAAAGGACACAGGGCAGAGAGACCTGAATGTGCCTCAGCAGAAAACAGCCAGCACGGCCTGGGATCACTGCTCCCAGTGCTGCAGCTCTGCTGGTGGCATTGAAGAGGCTGTGAGACACAACACAGGCCAGTGTGGACAATGCACCATCCCCAGAACAGAAACAACAGGGCTCCAAAAGCGTTCACACGTGTCAGATCCTCAGACAGAAGCTTTACGTGTTTGGAAGATTCATTTAATGCTGAGTAAGGAAAAATAACTGCTGCCTCCTGAACTTCCCCAGCAGTTCCAAAGCTGCTGCATTTTGGTGCTCAGTACCTGTAAATAGTGCTGACTGCTCACCAGAGTTTTTTTCTACGAACCCACAGTTCTCCAAACCTCTGTGTTCCTGCCAGGCAGTGCCACGCAGCCCCCACAGCAGCACCTGCCCCTTTGGACCTGAAGAATGGCCCAACCTGGCACTGCAGGCCCTCCCTGCAGCCCAGATCCATGGCTGGGCAGCCAGGGATCAGTGCCAGAGCCACGTTGTGTGGGCAGGAGGATGCAGCGTGGCCAGGATGTGCCACAGGTGTCTGGCTGCACGCTGCAGCAGAACAGAGCAGGCACAGCACTGTCACTCCACAGAGCCAGGCTGGCACCCAGCAGGACAGAAAAGCCTGGGGGCAAGCATGGGATGCCACATCCATAGTTATCAGTGTGCCACCAACAGCATTAGGAATAAAATATTCCAACAATACCTCAAGTAAAAAGCCAGAAAAGCTGAGTCTTCATACAGTGACTCAAGAGGAAACTCTTAAGTCAGCAGCAGTGCTGCTGTGAGCTGTGGGCTGTGAGACACACAGAGCATGGATAACACCCACATCCTCCCAGGGAAGGAGCCAGAAAAGGCAGTAGAAGATGGATGAAAAGCTCCCTGAATGCCTCATGTGCAGCACAAGAAAAAATATCCTTAAACACATGAAAACGATTTTGCCTCTTCTCCTGGCCCCTGCTGTCTGCAGGCGAGTCCTGGGGAAGCATATCTGGGCTGGAAATCACAAAATACTGCTCATTGGTTTGTTTAAGCTGGACTAAGGCTGGTCCAGAGCCCTCCCACCAGCCCCCGAGCTGGCAGGGACAGGTCTGGCTTGGTGCTGTTGCCAGCCACCCCTGCCCTGGGCTTCCTAAAACAAACCAAGGCCTGGGCACCCCTGGGCATGGATGGAGCAGCTGTAACCAGCAGGAGCCAGTGGCTCCAGGGGGGAGGCTGGGGAGCTCAGGATCTCAGCAGGGAGGGAGTGAGGGACCAGGAGCCAGGCCTGGGGACATCAGGGCACAGCCAAACCATCCTGTGCCCAGCCTGGCGCCTCAGCCACCGGCAGACCAAACCCAACAGTGACAACGTGCCCAGCCAGAGAGCTGCTCCAGGGGCAGCAAAACCCAGCAAACACATCCCTGAGCCCCAGAAAATGGGGTGGGATCTGCCTTGCAGCTGGATCTGGTAGATCCTGTGCTGGCCCCTCGTCTCTCCTGCCTGCACTGAGGATACAGCTCTGGCGCTGGGGGTGAGCTGGCTTTTGGGAGGGTTTTTGGGTTTTTTTCTGCTATTGTGTTTTAGTGTCTGGTTAAAGCATGTCTGGTTTAGATTTGCACCAACTGGGGCCCCAGTCCTGTGCTCAGAGCTCGGAGCCCAGGAGCAGGAGCTGCTTCATCAGCAGCTGTTGGCTGCAGAGACCCCCTGTGCCCAGCTATGCTGAGGATGCCTGCAGGGCACAGATGCTCCCAGGGAGAGCTGGGCTCTGGCTACGGGTGTGATGTCTTTTGAGACAGAGCTGGGAAGCCAGGAAACAATTTTACAAGTTACCAGCTGTAAGTGGTGCCCTTACTGGCTGAAATCCACAGCAAGGATGGGGAAGACCAGCAAGGAGCCAACAAGAGATCACATTATTGCTGGAGGAGAGTGATGTATTTTCCAGCAGGTCATTTTCCCCCTGCTCCCTACTTTCTCATGGCTAAGCTGCCTTTGTGGGACAGGACATTGTCACTGCAGCTTTGTCTCCCAGCAAAGCTGATGCTTGCCTAGAGAGCTGCAGCCTCTCCTGGTGTGGGATAGACTCCTTCTTCTTCCCCATTTTCTAGAGGAGCTTTAGGGTGGTTTGGACACAGTCCCCAGGATCTGGCTGTAACATACTGCAGGAACAGATTCCATTGTCCCCACAGCCTTCCCATGAACCAGGACATGGGATTCTGGGGAACTGGGCAGACAGGCCACTCTGGGTGGCTTCAATCCCATTAAAATAACCTGTTCCAGTGCCACGCTGCTTCCCACATACCACAGCACTAAAGCCCCAGGCACCACATCCAACAACAGCAAGAAACCTGCCCAGAACAGGTCTGCCATGCTGAGAGACACAAGAGTTCCCTGAGGAGACACACCAGTTCCCACACACAGTGCTGCAGGACCTGCAGGGATGATGATGATGATGGTGGGACCTTTCCTGGGTGTCCAAGGAACCCCATTCGTGGGGAAAAGCTCACACAGTCCCTACACATTCCTTTGTCACGTCATCCTTCAGGATGAAGTGCTCACAGTACCTGGGGAGGCTGGGAACTGCCAGCACAGTCCCAGACACTCTGCAGAGCTCCACCCTGGAGAGAAATCAAGTGCAAAACAACGTACACAACATTTGCATGAGAACTCACAGCTCTTCGAGCTTCAAAGGACAATTTTCACCATCACAGCACTCACAGGTACTAATGAGAAAAGCCTCCATCTGACATTTCTCCAACTCCATTTGATATTTAATTGGGAGAGGAGATCAAAGACCAGGGGAAATAGGTGGTTTTGCATTATCATACACACAGCAGAGCACAGTGAGCAGGAGAGATTAAAGAAACCCACGCTGAAGCACAGAAAGAAACTGCTGTAAAGCAGCCATTCTTACAGCCACATGATGCCATGGAGTCACAGCTTCTCACACCCCAAACCTGGCAAGCATGGACTAGAGCATGGACTAGAGTGGACTAGAGTGGACTAGTGCCCTGAGCAAGGCTCCTGTGTCACACCAGTGCTGGCCATGGCAAGCTCTGGGCATGGACAAGCTGCTGTTGGAGCTGAATCCCCAGCGCCCACATCAGGTCCTGATCCTGGCCAGCCCAAGGGGATGGGCATGAAGGGACAGACACCTCCCAGTCCTTCTCCCTGCCTGACTAGGGACAGGCCACGGTGGTCTCAGCACTGCCAGTGCAATGTGTGGGACCAGCATTGTCACTTGGCACTGCCAGTGACTCTCCATACTGTTGGCACAAGAAGCAAGGGACACAGCCAACTTTACAGCAAAAATAATTTCCATTTCCGACTCAAAGTGTTATTTTGTATTATTGGCTTTCACACCCAAGACTGTTACAATATTAATCTCTGCTTTAGTCAGTTTAATTCCCCACTTGGCAATACTGAATACTTTGTCCCCTTGTGGTGTCCCACGTAGTTGTGATTACCCAGCTGTTGGGGGGTGTCAGTGGACAAGAGAAAGTACCACACTCAAAGGCTGCACTGGTAGGGCTGTGACTGCAGGATGACCCTCCCCAGGATATGGTGGGCTGCAGGCCCCTGGAAGAGCTTCACCCCTGGAATTTTATTTGTTCCAGCTGGTGACACATCAGTCGGGTGGAGGGAATGGAACCAGTTTCCCTTAATCCATGAAAGGGCAAAGGAGTTTAAAGCCCCCTAAAGCACCCCCCTCATTCAGGTAACCTGGCCTTGGACACTTCCAGGGATGGGGCAGCCACAGCTTCTCTGGGCAACCTCTGCCAGGCCTCACCACCCTCACAGGGAAGAATTCCTCCCCATTATCCCATCTAACTCTGCTCTCTTTCAGTCTGTAGCCATTTCCCATTGTCCTGTCACTCCATCCCTTGTCCAAAGTCCTTCTCCACCTCTCTTGTAGGCCCCTTCAGCTACTTCACCCTCTATCCTCATAGGATCTCACTCTCCTGATGGGACCACCACCATTTTGCGTCCCAGCAGCTGAGGGCACCTCCACCCCACCCTGTCAAGGGGCACAGAGGGACTGTCCAAGTGGACATTGGGATCTGCCAGCTGGCCATGGTGAGGCCATGGCCAGTGAATACCCCAGATCCCCACCCACAGCTCCACATGGATAGGATTCAGAGATATATCTATTTTTTAAAGTTATCTGTTAACTAAACACAGGGAGCTGATGGAAGCCCAGGCAGGATTAGCCCCAGCACCTCCCTGGCAGCCTGATGGTTCAGCTACAAAAACACCCCACAGCATTTCAGGCAAGAAATCCTCAGCCCTGGGGGTTCTCAGTGTTGTCTGGGTGTGCTCTGCTTTCTTCTGCTTCTGCTCTTCCTCCCTGGCCAGTCTCCCTGGGCCGGGTCTGCTGACCCAGCAAAATCCCTCACATCCCTGTGCACTACAAACACTGAAAAGGGAAATGGTTTTGAACAAAGTGATGAAGAAAAGCATTCCATTAGCAAGCAGGTTTGTTTTAATCCCTCTGATTTCCATTTTGTTGGTTTTTTTTTTTTTTTGCCCTGGACTGTGCAGAGATTTGGGATTTTGTACCCACATTAGGTCTCACAGCCCTGTGACGCTGGCAGTTTCAGTCACACCAGCTTTTGTCTCTGCTGCTTCCAGATGGGCAAACACGGGCTATTCCAGCCACGGCCTCGATAACAAGGAAGCTCTGAATTATTCTGAACAAAAGGGCAGCAGCTAAACCTATTAACACCAACTGAAACCAACCAGCTGGCAGGAGAACCGTGTGTGACCAGCGTGGATTGTCTGTGTCCCTCCACTGCCCCCACGGATGCTCTGTTGGCCTGGGCCTGGATTCTACTGCATTGATAACAGCAGAGAATCACGGAATCATCTGGATTGGAAAAGACCTTTAAGATCATGGAGTCCAGGAAGGCATGGGAGACGACACAGGGAAGGTGTGTGTGAAGGTGTATCCACAGCTGTGGGGAGGGAAAACAAATCTGAGCAGTCAGAAGGTCATTGTCAAACACGTGGGACTTGTGGTTTCAGGTGACACAACCTGGCCTAGGTGCTCTGGTGAGCTGTCAGCGCTTCTCAACAGGCGACTCCCGCAAAGTCAACATTGAAATCGACATTTCATTGGGAAAAACGCTCACCGTGGTTTGAAGAATGACAGAACACCGACAACAAAAGGAGCACTTCCAGCAGGGCGCTGCAGGGCCCCTCTCCGCTCACGGCGGTCCCTCACGGTGACGGGATGGCCCAGGACGGACCCGCCCCGCTCCCCCCGCGCTCGGGAGATGCAGAATAACGGAGCACCTTCCCCGAGCGGGGTCACTGTCCCCACACGGGCACATTGATGCTGGGAGGGCTCGGCCGGTCCCGCCGCCGGTGTCAGCCCGGCGGGACGGGGGATCTGGCCCGTCCCTGCGTGGGGACAGCGGCGGGTGGCCCCGGGGGTGGCAGCGCAGGGACAGGGACACGCCGGGGGTGGCGGCAGCCGCCCGGGGAACGCCAGCCCTCCCCGGAGCGATGCAGGGCGCGGGCCCAAAGCGGCTCCAGCACGGGGCTGCGGGCGATGCCCAGGGAACGGGACACACCCCGGTGACCGGCCGAGCCCTGCCCGGACCCCCATCCCGGCCCGCTCACCGCGGATGGCGGCGATGAGCGCGTTGCCGTCCTTGATCACCTCCTTGATGAACTTGTTGGTTCGCTCCAGCTCCTGCTCGTAGCACTTGAGGCGCTCTCGGAAGTCGGGGCTGTCCAGGTAGCAGTCGCTGAACTCCAGCGGCGGGTGCCCCATGGCCGCGGCTCGGCCCGGCTCCGCCGCGCTGCGCCTACCGAGCGCTGCCGCTGCCGCCGCCGCCCCGGGC
>VXBC01004684.1:14206-34568 GCA_013399945.1 Ploceus nigricollis | reverse complement strand
GGGGCCGGGGGGACCCTGGTGAGTGCGGCCGGGCGGGCCCGGGGGGAGCCGGGGGCGTCGCCAGGGGAACCGGGGAGGCCGGACTGCGGGCGGGCCGGGGGCGTTCGGGCCTCCCTCTCTCCCTGAGCAGGACCAGGCAGTCGGTCAGGTGCCGGGCAAAGGCGCAACGGGGTCTGGAGGCCGGGGCGGGCGGCGGCTCGTCCGAAGGGCGGGGACGGGGAAAGGGGCCGAGGACAGGGGCGAGGAAGGCGACGGAAAAAGAAGACAGGAAAGGGGACAGGGTCGGGCGCAGAGCCGGGGAGCCGCTGGCCTCCCGCCGTGCCCTCCGTGCCCCTCCTGCCCGGCGTTTGCCGTAGAACCGGTCGGGCTGTGCCCTGTTTGCCTTCACCTCCGGGCACCCGAGAGCTTTGCTGGCCCGCAGGCGAGGAAGGCATCAGCCCGGTTAAACCTGGTCCCTGAGCAGCCTCGGTGTGTGCCGGGGCTGTCCGTGCAGCTCCCCGGGGCTATTAATGTTAAATGTTAATGTTAATTTTAAACGCGGATACTCGGGGGTGGTGCGGCTGCGCAGCCCTCAAGCATCACCTCCCTTAAAACACGGCTTTTTACTTATTTCAGTTAGTGCTTCCGGAGGAGAGCACATAGGGTGGGTTCTGGGGGTGGCAGGGGACAGGCTCACACACACCTGCTCACATCGGGCAGCGACAGCCTGGCCCTGCTGCAGAACCTATTATCCCTTGTACCCCTGAATCCTGAGCAGCTCTGTCCATCCCCAGCCCATCTGAAGTGCACAGGAGCGTGTTTGTGTTTGTTCCTAAAGCTTTGTACCCATTCAGTTCCCAGGTCTGGCAGATGTGTCGATATCCCAGGATATTCCAGTGGAAGGGGAGATCACTGTCCCTGTGGGATCTCACTCTCCTGATGAGGATTACTCCACTCTGGATGAGCCAGTCAAGGACACAATTGTGAGTCTGAGCCCGTGGCTGGGGTAAAACTCAGGTTTTCTGGTGGTTTTGGCAGCTGTTGTGCAAAACCTGTGTTTTTGCACAGCTCTGCTCAACCTGTGCTTCAGTGGGGATTGTTTTAGAACTCATCACGTTAAACAAATTCCTGTGGGTCAAAAAGTGTCTGAATTGTGACCCAAAGTTTCTCTGTGATCCTGAAATCAATGTGAGGGCAGAGGCCTCAGTGTGAGCTTGTGAGAAACTCTACTGACTGAGGGTATTTTTCATTTATTCTGTTTTCCTGGAGGAGCAAACAAGTAGTTGGTTATATTCTGGTGTTAGTAAAAGATACAATATTGTGGTTGTTAAAGAAAAGGATGTGATGCTGTGGTTGTTAAGGAATGTAGGAAAAGCAGTCATTGTTTGTTGCAGAACTTGTTGGGTTGGATCCTCTCCTGATTTGCCATCCATGTTCCTTTACTTCTGCCTCTTTGCTTTAGCTGGGAGCTGTAATTCTTGTGAGGGGATAAATGAAAGTGTTTTGTGTTTGTTTCAGATGAGGGACCTGAAGGCTGTTGGGAAGAAGTTTGTCCATGTCATGTATCCCAGGAAGAGCAGTGCCCTCCTCAGGGACTGTACGTGCTGGGGCCTTCCTGACGCCAGGGGAGAGGCAGAATCCAGGGGATGGGGATTCAGGAGGGCTGAACATCCTGAGCAGCAGAGCTGACAGCTGGGGTGTCACCAGGGCTCTGTGGCAGGGTGGTGTGGGCCAGGATGGGTGGGACTGGTGGGTCTTGAATGCATTTTATTATAGATCATGGTGTAAAAGGCTGAATAAGAAAATTGTAAAGCAGTGAGATGTGGCAAATGGCACCTTGGGAGTTGGGCAAGGGGCTCTGTCACTCCCAGGAGAGGGGAACTGGGATGGTTCTGTGACTTTTGTGATGTGTTTTCCCTCTCCCTGCAGGGGATCTGTGGGGCCCATTGGTGCTGTGTGTCTCCCTGGCTCTGTGAGTATTCTGGGGGAATTTGGGGTTTTGTAGCCCGGTGCATGAGGGAAATGAGACGTTAAAATTACTAATTAATGTGTTAAGATCAATTTCATCTGATCCCTCTCTGTCTTGTGCAAGCACTGCTTGGTTGGGTTCTCTGATAAAATGTATTTGTGACACTTCAAACCCATTAGCATCTCCTGTCCCTAAATTTAGGATTTAAGGATAAACTCTTCCTGGTCCCCTGGCCTAGGAATGGTTTTACTGAAGGTGTCTTGAGGTGTCCTAGTTCAGCTGTGGTGCCTGCATCCCATAGTTATTCCAGGGTTTGTCTGAGGCTGGTTTATTCAATCACACACTACTCTGCTGCTTTGAGAGGTACCAAAACTTTGGTACTTTAATTTCCATCTCAGCCTGTTGTCAATGGCTTGATTCCCTTCTGAGTGCTTTCACAGCCCTCAAAACAGGGAAACAAATGGACTGAAATCACCTCAGTTGAGCCACAACCATTTTCCTTTCCTGTGCAAAACTGAGGATATAATGAAAATATAAAAGGATGAAAAACTCTGGGCCTGCAGCATAACTGGGGATCAGTGCTGGGGCTCCTGCTCTGGCACCTACTCCAGTCTGGGAAAACTCCCTCAGTGCTGATGCCTTCATCTGTCTGTTCCCCACTGCAGCTGTTTCTCCCTGTTCCCCACTCCAGGATGCTGCAGGGTGGCTCTGCAGACAGCAAGGATGACGGAGGGCCCCAGTTTGCCGAGGTCTTTGTCATCATCTGGTTCGGGGCCGTTGTCATCACGCTCAACTCGAAGCTCCTGGGAGGCACCATGTGAGTGCGGGTTTGCTCTGTGGAGGTTCACTCACTCCTGTGCACGGTGTTCTGCCCTGCCTGGCCTGACTGCTGCTTCCCTCTTGCTGTCTCCCTGTGCAGCTCCTTCTTCCAGAGCCTGTGTGTGCTGGGGTACTGCGTGATGCCGCTGACCGTGGCCATGCTGGTGTGCAGGCTGGTGCTGCTGGCGGGCGCGGGCACCGTCAGCTTCATCATCCGCCTCATCGTGGTGGGGGCCATGTTCGGCTGGTCCACCTTGGGTGAGTCCCTCACGTGTGCCCTGTGCTTGGGGAGCTTGATCATGTGCATTCCCTGAGGCAGAACCAAGGNGAACATCTCACAATGGGATGCTGTAGTTCTTACCAGCCATGCAGGGACATTCAATGGCCCATTATCAGCAGGTGTCTCCCTGGAGGGAGGATTGGTTGTGGGAGAGATAAGGAAAAACTGCCCACTTAACAGGAGACAACTGCCATACAGATGGCAAATAGAATATATCTTGCTTGGCAATCTGGGACAGTGCTCCAGTCTAAGGTGGCCCTGGCTGCTGAAGGGCTGTAGAAATAGTTCTTGTAATCCTTGAGCTGGCAGAGGTTCAGCCTCTGCCTCTGCTCCTGGTGATTTCCATGATCATCTGCAAACTGCCTTGGGCAACAGGATGATGATTTAGTATTAAATTCTGTGAGACTGTTTGATGGTTTATTCTGTGATTAAGTTATAAATACTATTAGAAAATGCTGATTTTTATAGAGATGCATTTGCACGATTTCTCCTGTTCTTTATCTGTAAGTCTGGCTCTCATTTGTACAGTGTTAATCAGTATTTATGGCCAGGCTGGTCGGGGCTTGGAGCAACCTGGGCTAGTGGAAGGTGTGGAACTGGATATCCCTTCCAAGCCAAACCATGCTGTGATTCCATGATTCTATGACTTGTCATTGTGTATGATAAAGGGAACTGCACTTGGTGATTACAGCCCGTTGGTTGGAGCAGTGGTTTTATTTTCAACACAACTGCAGTGCAGATCCTTGCTGTGAGGGGGCTGTGAGGGTTGTGCTGCTCCTGCTTCACAGGTTTTGTGTCTCTGCAGCATCCACGGCGTTCCTGGCCGACAGCCAGCCCCCCAACCGCAAGGCCCTCGTCGTGTACCCCATCTTCCTCTTCTACTTTGTCATCAGCTGGATGATCCTGACCTTCACCCCGCAGTGAGCACCATCCCGAGGGACTGCTGCACAGACTGGACTTTCTCATGGACGCTGCAGTGAATCCTTGGCTTTATCTCTTTCTAATTTATATATAGGGATACTGTAAAAAGGCAGGTCGTGGGATAAAGCCAGAGAGCTGCAAAAAGTGCTCATTTGTGTGTCCTTCTTTGTGAAAGATACTGAGGTCCAGCTGCTGAGGGGTTTATTTAGCCCTGTTCTGTACTGGTGTTAAATAAACAATGCCCACTGGGACAGGGATTGTTCCATCTGAGGAGAGAATGGGAAATCCTAGATTTTCAAGCTGCTGGGAGATGAAGTTTTTGCACGACTTGGCAGATTTCCTGCCCGTGCTTGGATTCTCACTGAAGATAAAAATGCCTTATCAAACCATAGAACTTCACTGCAATGATGTCTGGAGAGGAAAGAGATGTGTCTGACTCCTTTTCATTCCCTTGTAGAGTGATGGGATGTGCACCCAGGGCATCGTGGGACTGGGGCTTTCCCAGGAAAGGAGAGTTCAGTCAAAACTCAGTTGGGTCCCTTTGCAGGGAATTTGAGCTGGTGGCAGGGTCTTGCTTTTGCCCATATCCTTGTATTGTGTGTGTCCATCCCTTCATGTGGCAGGAAAGAGGGCTCCAGCTTGGTGCCTTCAGTGCTGCCTCCGTGAGGGGACTGTGGGCTCACTGCAAGTGCAGACCTGTGACCAGAGGGAACAAAGCTCAGAGTCCTGCAGAAATGCTGAGACTGCTTTGTAGCAAAGACTGGGCTCTCACTCTGCATTTGGGAAGTGAAAATTCCCTGGAAAGTACCATGAATGTATGATAAAAACAAGGGGTTCTGTGCAGAAAGTT
The DNA here is from genome assembly GCA_013399945.1 of Ploceus nigricollis. NCBI lineage: Eukaryota > Metazoa > Chordata > Aves > Passeriformes > Ploceidae > Ploceus > Ploceus nigricollis. The sequence goes on along the minus strand of VXBC01004684.1, from coordinate 29,750 downwards.
GAGGTTTTGCTGCACAGGCTGTTTGGGTCTGAAAAAACATAACAGGGCTTGGGCCCCAAAGTGTTAAAACAGCTTGAAGGAAGGGAAGTAAATGGTACTAGAAGTGTTGGTTGCTCTGAAGCAGGATGTGAATTCTGCTCTCACCTGCCTCTGTGTGACTGTTCCTTTGGTTGTTCATGGGGACAGCAAAGAAATGTGTGCAAATGTGCATTTTGTTCCCTTGTACTTCCCATGAGATATCAGACACTTGTTCTGTGGGTTGTTTTGTGGGGTTTTAATTTTGCTTAATACTTTAATAAAAGGGAAGGGGCTCCACCAGTCACTGCAGGTTCATTGTGTACCTCTCCTGGGTACAGGTGTGCAAGAGTCAGGTGTATTTTGGCACAGACATTGGGAGCTGGGACTTGCTTTTGGAAACTACAGAAATGATTCCTGTTGTCTGTTGTTCTCAGCAATCCATGAAATATCTGGGGTGAAAAAGCTGCTGTAAAATGTCTTTTTTTCCTACATTTGTGCAGACAGACTGAAACTGAGGTCTGTGGGTTCTGCTGAGGTGTGAATGTGCCTAATTTCTAGTTACATGTGCAAGAGTAGTCTGTGCTGTAAACACTGGCGCTGGGTGGGAGTTGGGATGGAAATTGCTGAATTTCAGATTAAAAGTGCATTTTTGCATTTGTGGATAATGAGCTGCTGTGTGTGGCAGGGCCTGGCTATGGCACCAAGGGGCTGGAGGGGAGCTGTGGTGGTTTGCAGACGTGGGAACCATGGAAAGGGGAATTTTTAAGCTTCCATTAAATTATTGCTGGTATGGAATGTGGTTTTTCTTTTAAGTGTGCAGTTTTTCATTCAATTAAATGTTAGTTCAGCTTTTTGAAGGTGAAAAGAAGTATTCAAGGGAAATGGATGGTCATGCTGTTGATGGCTATGGTGGGATTCCTTGAGCCAAATCTTTCTGTCCAACAAGAATTTAACCACACTTTGAAAGAAATCCTTGGATTCTCTCTGGGTCTTGTGACTTGAGCTGCTCTTCTGTGTGAAGGATAATTGGAGTAACATTTAATTGATCCAGTAATATTTTGAAATTTTTTTACATGACTTCAGAAAGTCAAAAAGCTCAAACTGGGGTTTGTTCCTCAGCCATCCCTGGAGGTCCTGCAGAGCCCCTGCTGTGACAGAACCACATGGGCACATTAAACACAACCAAACCATTTTGGTTCAGGGAAACAAAATGCCTCGAGCCTGTTTGATAGTTGCGGATGCTGGAATTAATGCAACTGTTTGATAGTCCTTTAAAGTGCTGGTGTCACCTTTGAGTGCTGAGTGCTCCCTGAATGTCCCTCATCCTGTCCAGCCAGGTGTGCAGCACATCCCTCCCAAGGGCCCTGCAGGGGAGTGATCCCTGTCACCACAACAGAGAGGTTTAATTTGTGCTGGAAATGTCTGTGGGAAGAACTGTTGTGCTTTCCAAGGGGAAAGGCTTTTCCTTCTTGTTTAAAGCTGCTGGGGATGGGCGACAAGGAGAAGCAGCTGTGTTGCCTATAATGGAGTGTTTGAACTGCTCTGCAGAGAAATGGCTGATTTCCAATGCACAAACCAGGCCTTCTTTCCTACTAGGATTTTTTAAATACTGTTTATCAGCAGAAGTTGTCATATATGTTTAATTTTGATCTATTTAATACCAATAAAAAGGAAAAGAATTTATTTGTTTTAACTTGAAAAATTCAAACAGGCTGAAAGTCATGTGGGCAATGTGAGGTGTGGATGGAAGCTCTGTGCTCTCTGTACCTGTGGCACCTGCAGTACCAGGAGCTCCCCTGGCCTGGCTGGGGCAGGAGGGGGAAGCTCCCCAGTCCCTATCCTCGTGTCCCCATGCCACACACGGAGAGCAGGACATGTGTGCCACACGTGCCAGAGCCCCTGAGGCTGAGCTGGGACACTGCCCTGGCCAGGCTGGGATCCTGCTGGTGCTCACACACTGCTTGGGGAAGGAGCAGTGGTGCTGGGTACCCCAAAATCGGGGTTCCAGTGGCTGCAGGGCCAGCAGGTCTCAGGAGCCACCCAGGGGACCTGCGGTGCTGGCCAGGGACCGCCGGGGGCTGAAGGAGCAGGGGCGATGGGGGAGCAGAAACCTGCTGGAAGGGTGGATGGATATTACGGCCCGTCCCTGACTGGCTAATGAACCAATGGCAATTAAACCCATCCCTGAGCCACGCCAGGATTTGAGGCAGTGGCCAGGGGTTTGCCCATGCTCTCGTTGACAATGAGGACATCCATGACACGACCCTGGCCAGGGAGCCTTGGCCCGGAGCTGGTGGCAGCAGGGACACACTGCCCTGTGCCGAGCATGGACTGCGGGGCTGGGGACGGCCACCGTGGGCCAGTGGTCACCAGAGGGCGGCAGGACAGCGCTGTCCCTGGCAGCCTTTTACAGCTTGGTTGTCACCTCCGCGTGGTTCCCGGCAGAGCCGGGGCGCTCGGTCCGCAGCCAGGAGCGGAGGTGAGCTGTGAGCAGCCAGCCTCAGCTCGGTGGTGCCTCACCTGGCCCTGCTGCGGGGTTTCTGCCTGCTCAGGGATGGGCGAGAAGACACTTTCATTCAACAAGGGGTGGTTTTCTTTTAAAAAAAACCAACAATTTAGCAGTCCTGGAAATGTACCTGTTCCGCTCAAAAGAGGTGTTCCCAAGTGCAGCTCTGGGCTTTGTAGTTACACTTAGTTTGGACAAAGCTCGAATTTAACATCTTTCTCCCATAGGTGAATCTTTTAAGGCAAATATTCTGCACCCCGAATTGTAGCCTAGGGCAAAGGAATGGGGCAGGTGGCAGTGGAAGGGGAAAAATCAGGAAGTAACACATAGAGTGCAGCTGTTGATTTGTGACCTTTGGCTTTCCTGGAAGGGAAACTAGGTGACATGGCTGCAGGAGCGGGAAGTCAGGCCAGAGGCTGCTGAATCTCCACATTGCAGGTACTGAATGCAAGGGCAGTGACAGGTGGGGTGGGACAGCTGTGTCCAGCATGGAGGGCTCCTCAGTGGAGATGTCGAGGGGAGCGTCACTGAGGGCAGGTGTGACAGCCCAGCACGGGGCAGCTGCTGGGACAGACACAAAGGTCATTGCTCTGCTGTCACCTTGTCAGGGAGCAATGCCTGTGCTGAGGGGCTCAGGCTCTCTGGGAGAGGAGAGTGAAGATTTGCTTTATTTATTCTGAATCCTAGTTGGAATAAAACCAATAATGCACTTCCTGATGTGGGAAGGACAGGTTTGGTGTTTCTGCCCCAACCTGAACCTTGTCCCCTCTGCCCACGTTTCAGGGAAGGGAACAGGGCAAGTTTTCTGGAGTGCCACAGCTTCCCCATGCCCGGTACCTCATCATATCTGTGCTCTGAGCCCTCTGTGTCCGAGCAGCTGCTGCTCGTGCTGCTGATGGAAACAAAGGAGCTTCATCAGAGCCCTGGGGACAGTGGGCACGTGGCCAGGCAGGGTCCTTCCACCTGGGAACTCTGTTCTTCCCAGCTATGCCCAGGTGGGAAGAGATGGAGTGATTGCCTGCCTCAGCCAAACTTCCCCTGCCTGTGCAGAAGTCTTGGCCCCAGCTCCTCCCAGGAGCCTGAAACACACCTCAGACAGCCTGAAATCCATCCCAACGAGCCCCCTCCAAACCTCTGCTCTTCCTCCAGCGCTGCCTTGCCAACAGTGAAAAGGGCATGATGGGAAGCACACCCTCCTCTGAAAGTATAGGGGGAGTTTGGTATTTTAAGAGAAATGAAGAATACAAACCCAGCTTTGGAATTCGAGTTCTAACTGTGGGTCTGCATGTTCTGGTGAGGAGAGCATGGAGGTTCCTAGAGTGAGGGCCATAACACCCCTTTCTAATCAAATGGAATGGAAAGGAAAATGAGGAAAAGCAAAATAAATGTAGTCTCCTGTGTGGTTCTTGCTAATGAGTTTTGGTTTTGCTTTGCCAGTGGTGGTGAGGGTTCCATCCATGGACAATGGAGCCAAGGAATGCTGAGCACCAAGCAAAGCCACCGGTGTCTCCAGGCCAGCAGGATGAGCCCCCAACCCCATGCTCTTCCTCATCAGGTGTCTGTGGCTTCCTCTGTCTGAGGAGCAGCAAGTGCAGTCCTGAGGATGAGCCTGGTTATGAGCTGATGCATGACAAATCCTTGCAGCCCCTCTGGGGATCTTTTCCCAGGAGAACCAGGAGGCACCGATCAGGATTTATCGGCCTCCCGCAGGGACCTGCAGGGCACAGCGGGGATGCTACAGGCCACAATACATTTTTCAGCAGCAGGGAAGTGTTGGCCTTTGATGAACATTCCCAGACAAAGCCTGGGCACATTCTCAGGCACAATGAAACAGAGCAGGTGGGACTGCTTGGGGCAGACCTGGGGAGAGCCCACAATGCCCTGGATTGCAAGGAAGATGAGGTTAATGCCTTCTCTGTGTCTCCTGGGGAAGTGAAGCCATGTCCTGGACATCTGGTAAGTGTTCCACAAGGTGGCTGTGGGTGCCTGTTCCCTTTGCCCCATTCCCTGCTCCCTAGAGGTGCCCAGCTGGTCCTGAGGTTGGGGCTCTGCAGACATGGATGCTTTGTCTTCTCTTTTCCTCTAAACTCCTGCTTTAGGCTGGTGATGTGCAGTTCAAATCCAGTGTGTTAGGTTGCCTCTGTATCCTTTAACAGATGGTCTTACTACCCTGAGGGGTTTCTACCCAAATAGGAACTGGATTTCTGTTCATCCTGGGGTGGTGGCCAAGCAAAGCAGGGAGTGTGTCAGGAGTTGAAGGCAGAATGAGTTCCCCCAAGGCCCTGCAGGGAGGAGAAGCCTCCCTGGCCAGGGGAATTGGCACTGGCTGTTTTCCTCTGTGTTTGGTCTGGGCACTGTGGGCTTTTCTCTCAGCTCCTCCTGTGCCTGTGGGCCCACAGGCTCCTGGCTGGGCTCCCTCACTGCAGTGTCTGTGCTCCTTGTGCAACCTGATTGTCTGTCAGGTCCCAATGACATCTCTGTACCCCTTTGAGTCCCTGTGCTTACAAGAAACGCCTGTGAACCTAGTGGCCCTCAAGACATCTGGTCCTGGTTATTTGGGTTGCAGAGAGCTCCAGGCTCCAGAGCCCTGGAGCAGAGTAGCTGTGGGGGCCAGTGGAGCCATTGGAGCAGCCTTGTCCCCATGGCTGTTCCCCTTCCCCATCCCTATCTCTGTTCTCATGCTTCCCACAGCTGCTGCTGCAAGGCAGGAGCCTGATAACTCATTGATATCTACAGGAGAAAGGCAAAGGGTGAATTTCAGAGCTCAGCAAGAACTCCTGGAATTCACCAGGATTGTGTTTTCTGGTTCTTTTCAAGTCTTTTTCTGGTGTTTTGTGTCACTGTCTCAGGATCATAAACAGAACATGCAATTATTTATCCTGGGCACTGATTTAAATCCTTCCTCTCCCCATAACTCAGCCTTCCCTTAACAAAACCCACGGGGCTGAGGTCTGGGCTGGGGCTGCTGCCTCTTCTTTCTCAGGGCTTTGGAATTCTTCCCAGCAGCAGGAACAGAAGCCTGAGACAGCCCAGCACAGGGTGTGGGGACAGCCTGCTCTGCACCCTGCCTGCAGCCAGGATCTGTCCCCAAAAAAACTCTTCTACCTCTTGGTTCCCTTGGGGGTGGGGAAGCAGAGGGCTGGGAGCATGATCCCTCTCCAGGACCAGCCCCCGCGGCCACGGGGGGCGAAAGGAATTCACTGTCACATAATGAGGCTTTGTGTTGGCATAAAGGGTTTTCTGAAGCTGCCTCAGAGCCTTTCCTGGCGTCCCCAAAGAAGGCTGGCAGTGGCACGTGGCTCCTGTCCAGCCTGGAAATATCCTGGGGTGTGGTGCCCGGGATGGGCACGAGATGGGCATGGGATGGGCAGTTGGTGTCCCTGAGCATGGAATGTCTCTCCTTGTCCATGCCTGAAGGAAAGCACATCTTTGGGCAGTGGTTTTGACTGAACAGGTGTCAGGGGAAGATGTGCCCGATGCTGTTTGCTGTAAATCCTGCTCTGATGCTCCTTTGAGGGAGGAGCACTGTGTCCCTGCCAGCCCCCACTGCTGCTGCCTGCCTGTGCCCTGAGCCCCCTCAGCTTTGCAGTGCTCTGCTCTTGGGGTGCCCACAACACCAGCCTGGCTCTGGTGGGGTTTGACAGCAACCCCAGGCTCCTGAGGGCAACTGGGGAGGGTCTCCTACCACTGGTCTCTGCCCTGTGGTGGATCTAGGCAGTGGGTCATGGTGGCAACCCTCCGGATACGGTAAAAACTGTGACCCCCTACTGGGGAAAATGATGATCTCTGGCTCCAGAGCAGAAAGCTGAAGGATTGCTTTATTAAAATTATACTATATTACATTAATATACTATTTAAAGATATACTATACTATATTATATATTTACTTACTTACTATCAACTAACTAACAAACTCGTGACTCTCTGCTCAGAGTCCAGATCACAGCTGGATCCCATTGGTCATTGAACCCAAACAATCTTCACCAGAATCCAATCAAGAAATCACTGCAGGTAAACAACCTCCAAACACATTCCACATGGGGAAAACACAGGAGCAGAGATAAGGATTGTTTTCTCTCCTTCTCTCTGCGCTTCTCCAGGAAAATCCTGAGAGACAGAATTATGTCTCTCTGTCCAGAGGATCTGAATGCCACACTCTGGAGACCCCAGAGTGCTGGAGTGTGACAAACTGGGCACTGGTGGGCTTGCAAAAACCCCTGGGTCCTGTCACCTCCATGCTCCCACCTGCTCTGGGGCTGCTTGCTTGGAGCTATCAGGGGATTTAACTGTTGACACCCAGGAGCTGTTGAGTCTCCCATCCTGTGTCCCAGTCCTGATGCCATGTCCCCAGTTCTGCCCAAGAAGCTGCACTGGACATGGTTTACCTCTGGATTTGGGTGTGGGAAAGTTGGTACATGAATGGCCCAACCCTCCACGAGTGAGAGGAGATGTGAATTCATGCTGGGGATTCAGCTTGCAGACACCTGCCCTTGTAGGGAGCCAGCACTGCACCTGACAAGATTCCTCTGTCCTGGGAGTTAATCCCAACCCTTGGCCAGAATTAGGGCTGGGATCCTCCCCAGACAGCAGCTGTCACCAGAACTATGTGCAAAAATACCCAAGTAGCTCAGATGCAGTTTATTAAATGGCATTTCATCCTGCCACTGCAAGGAGGAGGTGTCCCTGTCGCCTGTGGTTGCTTTTTAGCTGCTGAGTGTGCTGTCAGTGGCAGGTGCCAGGGCTGAGTGTGAGTGTGAGTGTGAGTACACACACGTGCTGCCAGCCCGCCCCGTGCCACTCTCGGGTGTTTCGCCACGGGAGCCTCCCTGCTCCAGCTAATAATAAGAGCTGCTGCAATTCCTTGGGCTGCTCTGGTGCCTGCCTTGGGGGCAGGGGATTAATGTCCCAGGATTAATGTCCCAGCCAGGCTCCAGCAGCTCAGTGCTATTCCCAGGGGTAGGAAAAACTGCCTGGTGAGCATTCTGCTTATGTCCCCTTTTGTGCTTAAAAATGCAGCCTGATTTATAGTTCTTGTTTTCACAAAGGCATCTTGAAGAGAACTGGAGAGCAGTAGCAGCAGGTTTTTGCTGGAGTTCTGTCCTGCATGGGAATCTCTGTAGACGCCCCCAGACAGTAACTCTTGGGTGCTTGAATACAAATGGAGTTAAAATGGAATGGGAATATGGCTCTCAAAAAATGTTTCCTTCTGTATCACTTGTGTCTATTTGTAATTTGTGTATCTTGTCTACACTATCTCAAAAATGTCACCATTTCAGTTATGCTCTTTTAAGTGCATTTAAACAGCCCCACGCTGAGCACAGCCCCAGGCCCCTGTTGAGCTCCCCAATACTTCTGGCTCTGGGAATTGGTGCAGCAGAAATTCCACAAAGCTCTCATGGACTGGTTTTTTTTCAGTGAAACTGGGAGGTTTTGCCAGTGTGTGAGGATTAGTCAGCTGCAAAGTTTGTTTGGTTTTGTGTGTGTGCTAAATCAGTCGGTGTTTGTGAATTCTCTCTCTGGTGTTTGCAAACTGGAGCATCCTGTGTGGGGAAATGCACAGACCTGTCTGTGGGACAGGGAGTGCAGGGGGCTTCCTGCAGCCCTTGGCTTGTCTCTGGGAGTCCAGTGCACATCTGGGCTAAGCAAAAGTATCACTGCCTTTGGAGGGTGACATTTCAGCAGCACACAAGGGCCGCCAGTGCTGGGAGAGGGGACATGCCACTGTGCTGCCTCAGCCCTTGGGAAGGGGCAATCTGAGGATGCCATGGGGCTGGCTGGCTGCTCCACCCCTGTGGGATGGGGGATCGATGCCTTTGGCCCCGGGAGGCTCTCTGGGGTACTGCCCTGCTCACTGAGCGCTTCCTTCTGCCGCAGGAGCTGCACGTGGGGATTAAGTAATTGCCTAATTGTCCATCCCAGAGAGAAGCTTTCCCTCAGGGCTGGAGCTCCAGTGCAGCCTGTGTGTCCTGAACCCTCCCAGTGTGTCCATGCCCAGCACATCCCACCCGTGAGCCACTGGAGACCGGAGCACATCGGGATTATTTTAATGGAGAAGCAGTGGTGGCAGGTGGGCAGGGGGCTCACTGGTGGCATGGGGCAGCTGTGGGACTGCAGGGAGCTGGGGAGCGTCTTCTGCTGCCCTTGGGCATTCACATCTCTCAGCTGGCTTCTTGTGGTCTGGTCGTGGTGGTGCCACTTCGGTGCCAGCAGAGACCTGTTGGGCTGGAGCTGGGCACCGAGCTCTGAGCAGGGGTGGCCCCACAGTGGAGCTGTGGGCTTCCATGGGGTTCTGTGTGCTGGCCCTTCCCGGGCACAGCCTGGCAGGTCGGTGGCACACGGGGGGGTTCAGCCCTGTCCTTGCCCTCTCTGCCTCCCCGCTGCTGCTCCCAGGGGCTGCAGTTTCCACGTGTTCTCCCTCCCCCCGTCCCTGTCTCACCGCCCTCGTGGTGTCACAGCCCCAGCACCGCCAGCACCCGCCCCGTGTCCGGCGTCGGGAGAAGAAAAGGGTCCCTGTTCCCGCTATGCTAATGGGGAAACGCCAGCTCGGCGGGAGCTGCGCCCTTCCCAGCCTCGGGAAATGCCTGAGCACGGCGCAAAGTGGAAAATCCCCGCGTGCCCCGTGTGCTCGGCTGGCCCAGGGGAGCCCCCCGCTCCCAGCCCGCGGCTCCAGCGGTGCCAGCGGGGCTTCTGTGCCTGCGGGGACACGGCCGGGCCGCCACCAGCCTGAGCTGTCACTGATCCCGGGCAACAGCCGGGCCAGCAATAGCTCATCAGCACACAGAAATAGCTCCGGCCGTGGCGACATGGGATCCTCCTGCCAGGGGATGATCTGTTGTGGGAAGAGGCTGTACCTGTCCTCCAAAATACCGGCCCTGTCCCGTGACTTTCGGAGAAGGCGGGATGCGTGTGGCGGTGCTGGGGCTGGTGGGGGACATCCTGGTGTCCGTCCCGGCTCCAGGCACTGTGGGCAGCAGTGGGAAGCTCTTAGTGAATGTCTACAGGGTGACATTTTCCTTAGAATCAACTTCTTAAAATTAACTCAGCTTTAAAATGGGCTCTCATGTGGGTCTGAGGAGGATAGTGACACACACACATGCACACACACATTTATTTATAGAATGAATGGATATTGCTTTTGCTTGGCCTGTAAGCTTGTCTGCAGAGTGGGTACATTAGGAATTTTAGGAAGAGCCAAATGCAGCAGTGGGGTCAGTCCCCTGTCCACTCAGCAGAAATACCCATTTGGTGTGCACAGCTCCTGCCACTTCCCCATGGATCCAGTCCCCAGGAGCTATTCCTGCCGAGGATGGTGTCCTGGCATGCTGAGGAAAGATCCAAGATGTAGCATTACTGGAATGCTTTTGGGATGACCGGGTAGGAAGAAGCTACACAAGTATGCAGAAACTGCTGTGGTTTGTCTCCCAGGCCTGGGAAGGAGACAGCCTGCTTCTATTTGTGCTAGCTTGGCTTTTTTGGCTCTTGGAGGAAGTGGGAGAAGGACCCGATGCCACTGGAGCCAGCAGGGGCAGTTCTCTGGGTCCTGGCAGGGTTATGGCTGAAGCAGCAGGGCCTGTCCTGCCCCAGAACAACACACGGTGCTCGAGGGTGAGCCTCTGATGGGAAGAGGAGCCCAGTGCCACCAAGCCTGGCAGTGCCTCCCTCTCTGAAGGGACAGTCCCTCCTGTGAGAGCTGCCTTCAGCCTCAGCCCAGGCCCAGATGTCCCAGAGCCTGTAGAATCATTGAAGAGTCTCCTTGGACTCCCCAGAGTGACAATGGCAGGACCCTTCACTGGCAGTGCCCTTCTGTGTCCTGGCCATGGTGGTGGTCCCCTGGCAGCCTCAGCCCCAGGACAGCAGTGCCCAGCGAGCTGAATGGGGATGTCTGCCAGTGAGCAGTGCCTCAGCCGCCTTCATCCCTGCAGGGGACTATTTGCAAGTCCTTGGGATAAAACTGCAGCTCTTGAGGCAGTGGTGGGTGAGTCACGGAGGGTGGGCAGCAGCGTTGGGCTTTAAATCCCGCGGGGAAAATCCTTTTTAGGAGAGGTGACCCTGGTGGGCAATGTGCCACGGACGTGAAACTGTCTTCCCAGCCCTGGGTTTTTAAGGGAGGAGAAAAGGGATTGATGTGCAAAGCTTGTGCTGCCTTGGTGTCCCCAGCCGCGCTGCACTGGCCCAGTGACACCAGCAATGCAGGGGGCAGGGTGAGGAGCTGCAGCTGGTGCCAAGGCTGGGAGCGGTGCCAGAGCCCGCTGAGGAATGAGTGAGGGGGAGATGGAAGGAGGCAGCTGGAGCCAGGACTGATGCTGCCTGTGAGCGGCTGCCAGCCATGGCAGAGCTGTGCCGGTGCCACCAGGGCACTGCTGCCAATCCAGGGCCCTGGTGCTGCTCAGGTCTGCTGGATGCTGGCATTGCCTTGTGCCATCCTCTCCACGCAGATACATCTGCTCCAGCTCTGCTGTGCCGTGCCCTTCCGTGCTTTTTGTGCTTCCCTTGTCTCCCTTGTCCTTATGCTTTGGGGTCCCAGCACCCCATCCTGGCCTGCCCTGTCTGACACGTGGCACTGGACACAGCTGCCACAGGCACCAGCTGCTGGGGGTTGGATACAGACGTGTCACATCCTGAGCAGAACCATTGTGCCCTGGCTCGTGTTCCTGCCTGCAGGTCCTGTCGGAGTGGAGCTGACACCAGGCCAAGATGGGCAGTGGGTAGGAGCGATGCCATTGGAGAGCCTGATGCCAGTCCAGAGTGGGTGACAGCCACCAAGGGTCCTGTGCGAGCAGGGCCGAGCCCAGGCATCACCGTGGATCTGCTTGCCCTTGTTCCTTCTGAACTGCTGACACAAATCACCAGTCTGTGGGGTGTTCTGATGAGCCTGCAGGAAGAATCCTGCGAGGGGGGGGGCTGGCACAAATATTTGTGACTTGACCTTTTATTGTGGCGCTTGTGAACAAATGATGTTTGCAGAAGGCAGATAAGGAGCTGTGAATAGCTGGAGTGAAGGGCTCAGCCACATTTGATGTATGGGGGGATTCCCCTGTGTTGTTTGCCCTGCTGGGATCCCACCAGCAGGCTGGCCCTGGGTGACCCTGCTCTGCTGTGCTCGTGGTGAGGCCAGCAGCACCTGAGCACCCAGGGATGGCCCCAAGGCTGGGTACACCTTGTACCTCGCAGAGGAGAGCGCCGGGAGCTGCCAGCCAGCTCGGGCAGGACCGGAGTGACAATCTGAACCGCCCAGAGTTTGGGTTTCTAACGTCCTACATGTGCCTTTGACAGCCAAAATCCCCCTTCTCCCGCTCTGGAGTGCCGATCACCCCTCGCCCCTTCCCACTGCCTGGGAATGGGAGCAGCTCGGTGCGTTCCAGGCAGGAAGGAAAGCCTGGAGCTGTTTAAAACTCGCAATCTTTAGGGAATTTCAATCGCGTCCAAGCCCGTTCCCAACCAACTGAATAACGGTGCAGGGTTTGAACGCTGGCCCGCCTCCGCCGCTGCCTGCTCCTCCCTCCGCCGCCGCTGCCCGCGCCGGGCTCCGCCGGCTCCGCGCTGCCATGGGGGTGCCGGGGGGGGCTCTCCCCGCCGCCGAGGGCAGCGCCGCGTTCTAGGGGGCTCTGCCGGGCCCCCCGGCACATCATGCCATTGCTGGATTTCTTCTGGGCTTGCTTCAAAAGAGCCAAGGTAAGGGAGCGCTGCCGCACGGTGTCCGTCCCGGACACCCTCCCGGTGGGGAGAAGCCGCTGGAAGGGGCGCTGGGGACGCGTCCCCGGCGGGGCTCGGCTTGTTCACGGTGTCTGCTCTGGGGGGGTGTCGTGCCCGCGCCCCACGTGCACGGGAGAGGTTTTAATTTTGGCTGGGCCATGTGCCCTAAGCTCGCCCGCTGCCCTTTCCTGGGTCACCGTGTCCCGGCAGCGGGCAGGGGGCTGTGCCCGGCGAGCTGGGCTCTGTCTCTGTGTGTCTGTGTGTGTGTGTGTGTGTGTGTGTGTGTGTGCACCCTTAGCCCCCCAAGGTGGTCAGCACAGGGTCCTGCCATGCCTGCTTGCGTGGTGTGGCCGGGCTGGGACACCCTTCCCAGCCCAGAGGCTCAGGTCACCCGTGGCGTGGCTGTGGGGCCATGGCCGAGCTGGAGGGTCAGGGCAGCTGTGAGCAGGATGACAAAGGAGCAGCAAGGCCAAGGGCCCCCAGTTTTTCATTTCCTGCAGCAGCAGTTCTCATGGCGTGACATCTGAGATTTTTCTTTAGGGTTTAATTCTTCATCTGTCACCTTAATAACAAACGACTCTCCCTGCCTGCTCCTGATCACTGTTGGTTTATTGTGCCCCAGCCTATGCAGTGTGGTGGGAGGTGAGCTGGGGAGGTTGTGGAGTTATAGTTAGTGTGAATTTCAGGAGTTTCACATTGGGAAAAGTGTTAAAATCCCTTTTTCAGACAGTGCTGTACACTGGGCTGTGCTGGGTGAGTGGATCTGCTGTGGTGAAATGAATGTGGAATGCACGCTGTCCCCCCGGGCTTTCAGTGCAATGCTTAAAATAGTTGAGTCTAAAAATGACATTTGTGAAATTCATTGGTAATATTAGTGGCTGTCTTGTCCCTGTTGTCTCGTCCCCGCTGTCTCTGGAGAGCTTAGCTGTCCTCATTAACCCTGCTTGTCCCTGCATGCTGTGTGTTGGCATTGCCATCATATTGGTGGTGGCACGGACAGGGACACCGGGTCCTGTATGGCCACTGGCACAGCTGCAGCTTGGGATGGCTCCAGCCTGGCCTGCACAGACTGGGTTTCAGCCTCCTTGGAAGCACCCAGCAGTCCCCTGCCTTCAGCCCATCTCTTTGGCCCAATGTGGGGTCTGGTGGCCCAGCTGGCCGGGGCACCACCCTCCTGGTTGCCTTCAGTGGGCACCAGTGGCCTCCTGTAGGGCTGAGCCTTCTGCGTCAGCCTGGAGCCGCTCCCCTCCCCATGCCAGCGCTGCTCAGCTGCTCACCGCGAGCAGGCCAGGAATTCTCACCTTCCTCGCTGAGGAATTTCTTGAACTGGGAGAAACGTGCTGGGCTCTGTCTGTGGGATTAAAGCTTTCCAGGTTAAATGAGGTGGATCCGTGGCTTGTGGAAGATTCCATGGGAAAAGGAAGGTGTGGGAACAGACTGGGCAGTGCCAAAGGATCCAGAGGAGCTGGGTGACCCCGCTGTGGACAGGGGCAGCCGTGAGGCCCAGCGATGACTCCAGCCCTGGTGATGGCACCCTCGGGCCGGTGGTGCTGCGGGAAGCACAGCAGCAGGGACATGGTTAAGCCTGTCCTCCCTGGGCCATCCTCAGCCCTGCTCCCGGCAGGAAGAGGGGTCCCGGGGTCTGTGGGAAAGCCGGGCTCATTCCGCAGCGCATTCCCGCCGTGATCCCGCCAGCACCTCTGGCTCGTTCGGGGCTCAGTCTGCACCAGAGAGGGACTGGGGAGCCTCCCGGGCTCTGGGCTCACCTCGGGACCGGCAACGGGGACCTTCTGCTGTCCTGCAGCTTTGCAAAGCGCTGCTGTGTCCCAAGTGCTGCCGAGGCCCTGCTGCTGTGAATCCCATTTCTCGTGCTTCCCTTGGAGCCGAGGGGGTGGCTGCGTGCTGGGCACACATCTTTGCCCGGTGCTCAGGGCCCTTGGGAGGTGTGATGGTGTTTAAAACCAGTGGGGCCCTTGGGAGAAGCCTTTGCCAGGCTTGTCCTGTGGCTCCTCCCAGCTCTGGATCAGCACTGCTGGTCTCAGGTCACTTCTGGGCACAGGGGAGGCTGGAGCAGGGACCAAGCCCAGATGTGAGGGGCAGCATTCCACAAATGTGAGAATCAAAATGATAAAAAAAAATAATTTCTGGTTTTTTTTTTCTTTCTTTCTTTTCACAGAAATTCACCTTGTTAGAAGATAAAAAAGATGCAGGTAAGCTGCAGCAATAATTTTTGGGGCAGGAGTGCCCTTGCTGTTAAACAAGGGCAGGTGAGCAGGGGTCATGGGAGGAGGAATGTCCCCTTGCTGGGTTCTTGTGCCAGCAGTGTGATTTTCCCCCAAAAAATGTTATTTTCAAGAGAATATATTTGCAAAGGGACTTGGTTCCTTTTCAGGACCTCTTTTCTTTGTGGTGAGCAGCTTTGTGCTCAGCAGATAATCCCATGGGGAGCTCCAGAGCCTTGGCACTGCAGTGCCATGGACAGGAAGGGCACCCCTGGCTCGGAGCCCCTCGGCTTTGTGTGTCTGGAGTGTCTCACCCATGGCTGTGGGGCAGGAGGGGCTGGCAGTGCAGCTGCAGTCTGATCCATGGTGATTGTGCATGGCTGCTCTGCCAAGGTGGGGGCACAGGCTGGGGCTGGGGCTGCCTGCCATGAGGGGTTTGTGGGTGCTGGGGAAGCTGGTGGTGGGAGAAGAAGAGGAGGATGAGGAGGAAGAGGAGGAGGGGGAGGGTATGTGTGCCAGCAGGACCGGGAACCAGGGATGGGGATGGGGCTGTGGCAGGGAGGGCAGAGGTCCTGCCTTTCATTGTCCCACTGTTGGTGCCATGGGGGTCTTTGTGCAGTGACACCCCCAGAGTCAAACCTGTCCCATCCTACACAGGGTGTGCCATGGCCATGGCTCTGGTGGCCCTGGAAGTGGAGTGACCTGGAGCTGGGGTGGCTCTGCTGCTTTGGGCACAGGGCTCAGGACATGCTCTGTGGATGGTGGTGCTGGTGTCAGAGGTGGGGGCAGTGGGGCTGCCCACACTGCTGGCTGGAGCCCTGGCACCATGAAAAGGGAAACCCACCGTGCAGGGAGNGCTGCTCTGCCAAGGTGGGGGCACAGGCTGGGGCTGGGGCTGCCTGCCATGAGGGGTTTGTGGGTGCTGGGGAAGCTGGTGGTGGGAGAGGAAGAGGAGGATGAGGAGGAAGAGGAGGAGGGGGAGGGTATGTGTGCCAGCAGGACCGGGAACCAGGGATGGGGATGGGGCTGTGGCAGGGAGGGCAGAGGTCCTGCCTTTCATTGTCCCACTGTTGGTGCCATGGGGGTCTTTGTGCAGTGACACCCC
>VXBC01004684.1:0-13855 GCA_013399945.1 Ploceus nigricollis | reverse complement strand
GGTCTTTGTGCAGTGACACCCCCAGAGTCAAACCTGTCCCATCCTACACAGGGTGTGCCATGGCCGTGGCTCTGGTGGCCCTGGAAGTGGAGTGACCTGGAGCTGGGGTGGCTCTGCTGCTTTGGGCACAGGGCTCAGGACATGCTCTGTGGATGGTGGTTCTGGTGTCAGAGGTGGGGGCAGTGGGGCTGCCCACACTGCTGACTGGAGCCCTGGCACCATGAAAAGGGAAACCCACCATGCAGGGAGCCCATGGGATGTGCCTGGGGATCTCCTGGCAGTTCCTTGCCCGATGGGTGATGCACTGAGGGCCTCTTGTTTTCATGCACGTAAGGGTGAAGTGAGCTCTGAGTCTGGCTGGTGAGGGCCCAGAGCACAGGAGAGCTCTGGGTAACAAAAGGTGCTTTGTGAGAGAGCCCCAGAGGGATCTTGGGTGGTCTCTGGCCCTTGCACGGGAGAGATTAAGAACATAAAAGTCAAGAGTTAAAGAGCCCTGTGGAAGGGAAGGGGCAGGGAAGGCTCCTATGGATCACACTGTGACTGGGATTTTGGGGCAAAGAATGTTTTTAGGTTTTTTCCCCTTGGTTAAAACTGCCTGTAGAGTCCAGGTCTCTCCTGATGAAGGCTCAATGACACTCACATGACCCCAGCTGACACCTGCCTGTCACATGTCCCTGTCCCAGCTCTGGCTGCTGGAGGGATGCTGGGTGGCCATGGGCTCTGGGGGCAGGAGGAGCAGGAGCCTCATGTCCTGAGCAGGAGCCTCATGTCCTGAGCAGGGGCCTCGTGTCCTGAACAGCTGCAGAGTTTCTCACTGTGGGATTTGTCACCTGTGACCTGATGTGATGTAGTGGCTCCTGGTGTCACTGTGACCTGCAGCAGCACAGGGCCTGGGGCAGGCTGGAGTTCTCCCTTTCCCATGGATTACACTGGACAGGACCAAGCCTGCAGGGGTTTGTGCCCTCCACTGGGAAGGGGCCAGGGCAGGTGCCTGCTGTCCTCTTCACTCATTGTCCCCAGAAGATGCTCAGACAAAGGGGGCATTCAGGCCATGGGCTTGAGGGATACCATTCCCTTCCCTTATGATGATTTTCAGTCTCCTTGGATGGGTGGCACGAGGACCTCAGCTCCCAACACGGTGGCACGAGGCAGGGTGGAGATGGTTCTGCTTTATCCCAGGAATTCTTGGCAAAGTGTCTCTTCCATCAGTTCCCAGAGCTTGCCTCTGACTTTCCCCCTTCAGCACTGCTGCTCTCCCAGCACACCTGGCAAACTCCCTGAGCTGCTTTCCAGGCATGGACAGACCCACTTCCAGCCCTCTGTTTGGAGCTGTGGTTGTGCTGCCTCATCCCCTTCCCTGAACACTGGCTGGATGAGGTCACTGTGCCTTCCCCCAGCATTAAAATACCTGGGTATGCCATGGCAGCACCTGCAGCAGTGATGGTGGAAAACAACTTGGATTTCATCTGCCTTCTTGGAGGTGATGTTGCAGCTGTGGAGCACATGGGGACTTCTGTGTCCCCACTGTCCCTCCTGCTGCCCTGCCTCGCAGCAAAGCCCTCCCTGGCTCACCCTGCAGTCCCCTCAGCTGTGTGGGACACAGAGCCCCTGCACAGCCCCAGACTGAACCACTGGAACAATCCCAGCTGGGTCAGGTTTCCATGGATTTCCTAACCCTCTGTTTCCTCTCCAGCATTCACTTCCCATGTATTGTTCTGAACTGAGCAGAAAGGAAAAGCTGGAAGAAAGGAAAGGCTCACAGCCTGGCCATGCACCTGAAAACTGCATCCTCAGAATAAATTCCTGCCAACAGCAGCACCAGGCCCCTCCAAAAGGGATCTGGAGGTGCTCTGCCCATGTCATGGAGCACTGGCTCCTCTTGCTGCTAAAGGACAGGGACAGAGCTGGTGGCTCCTGCCAGCACAGCCAGACACTGGTGACATTGCAGCATTTCAGGGTGGGCTCCTGTGGCTGGATGTGGTGAACTAACAGGGAAAAGCAGCACAAGGGACTCGGCTGAACTTTTGCCCCTGCATGAAATAATAAGGTTGTATTTACTCAGCATCTGGATTACCCAAAATAACCTGCTAAATTTAGCTGTTGTTGATGTGTTGTCACAGCTGAGCTGTTCTTCTCACACAAAAATCTCCTGCACTGACTTGGTGGGTTTGTGGCCTGAGCACGAGGCCCCCATTCCTCACCTGACCTGAGCCCATGACTGTGGTTCCCTGGGTTTGGGGGAGAAGCAGAGGCTGGGATCTGGTTCTATCATTGTCTGAATGTGTTGGAAGGGAGAGGGGCTGGGGGCTGGCAGGTCCTGGGATGTGTGGGCATGCAGGGGCCAGTGCTGCTGCTCTTGGCACTGGGGCTGTGCTCTGGCTGTGGCATCAGAGCCAGGGAGATCAGAGGGGACCCATGGAGTGAGTGGGATGTTGGACGTGGCAGCAGGGACCCGTTCTGGGCACTTCTGGAACTCGTTGAGAAACTGCTGCTCTTACACGGTGGGAAAGGCAGTCATGGGGTTGGGTGTGGGTCAGAGCTCTGGGAGGTAGGAAAGCTGAACTGAATGTGATTATTTGTGGTTTTGGTGGGACATGTGATGAGGGGATTCTGTGCTGCTCCTTCCTCTTCCTCTTCCCTGCCCTTCTGGGTTCAGGCTTGTGAATCATCGGTTCTCATTCTTGTGTCCCTCTGCCTGCAAAATTTGTGTAGCTCTGACCCCCTGATGACTGCTGCAGTGACAGAGACCCCTCCCCCAGCTCAGCTCCTTCCTTCTGGGCTTTAATTCCAGGGCTGGAAGTTTTCCCGTTTCCTGTAGCTAACAAAATACAGATTCCCCCCTCTAGACAGCAGGATCCGCTCACAGGTTGCGGGATTTTCTTTGAAGGCCAGAAAGGAAGAGCCTGGGTTAGAGAGAAGGTTTTTCTGTGTTGGTGAGCTTCAGAGCATGTGGGAAGTGCAGGGAATGAGCTGGAAAAAGCCCCTTTAGCCACCTCGTGCCCGGAGTGTCGCCAAGTTTTTTCCATGGCAGCAAGGAGCAATTGAGACTGACTGGAAAAGCAACTGCAGGCAGGAAAGTACATTTCTATCTGCATCCTCGGGTGGCTTGCATGAGACTGAAAGGAGCAAGAGGGAAGTTCCGAGTGTGGTCATTTCCCTGAAATTATCATGAGAAAATACACTGAAAAGTGGTGGAAAGGTTTGGCTGGGCAATGGTTTTTATTTGGTCAGAACTTTGACATGCAAACTGCCTTGACATGCACAGGAAGGTAATCCTGTGCCTGAAGTAGCCCCTCTGTCCTTCTGGGCAAAGCTGGTGCAAAGGGAGCATGCATGGGGCTGTGGGAGCCTCCTGGGGCTGTGTGATGCTCACAGGAGTTTGTTTTCAAAGCCCGAGAGGTCAGATGGGGAAAAAGCAGTGTGAGGTGTTGGCAGGCCAGTCTGATCACGTTAATGCCTTCTCTTCTTAATGAAGAGCCCCTGAGCCCTGCCCGGCGCGTCTGCAGGGCTTTGAACATCCGCCCGCCCCCGGGAGCGGAGGCGGCAGCGAGCGCGCCCAGGCGCGGGGTGGCAGCGGAGCGGGGGTGACTCAGTTTTGGGAGGGT
Source organism: Ploceus nigricollis (assembly GCA_013399945.1). Lineage (NCBI taxonomy): Eukaryota > Metazoa > Chordata > Aves > Passeriformes > Ploceidae > Ploceus > Ploceus nigricollis. Next base: position 10,250 of record VXBC01004684.1, on the reverse strand, counting down.
GCCGGTGGAACACGTGGCTCAGCATCACCTTCGCCTTGGCCCCCGGTGATGCCCGACCCTGCGGGAAGGGGTTGAGCGGGGTCCCGGGGATGCTGCGGGACCCGGCGGGGGCAGCGGGGCCGCCGGGCGGGAGCGTCCACCGGGGCGAGCGGCTTCCTCGGCCGGAGGCGCGGCCGGGGCTGCGGGGAACGGGCGGAAGGGGAGNGGCTCCGTGCGCGGGGAGACGGCGCGGGCGGGCAGGTGAGTGCGGGCCCGGGGCTGCGGGGCCGAGCCCGGTGCGGGGGCTGCGAGCAGCGCGGGGCGGGGCAGCGCCGGGAGCGGGGATGTCGCGTTTGCCCCGAGGGACGGGGCTGGCGCAGGGTGGGCTCCGTGTGTGTCAGCGCGGTGGATGCAAAAGGCAGAGCGCGGACAGGAGACGCGGCTGAGGGGCTCGGGCTCGGCTTTCCGTCCAAACCCGAGCGATTTTGGTGGTGTTTTGGGCCGTGCCCGGCTGTCTGTCGTGTCTGAGTGATGCCGGTCCCAAAGCCGAGGCGAGGACTGTTCTGAGCCGACTGGTAAAGCAAATCATCTGCCCGAGGGTCGGTCAGGTGAAAAGAGTTTCCACTTTCCATCAAAGAAAGAGCATTATTTTGTATTTAATAATGTTTTAATGATGCTTGTATCAGTCATCTTGTCAAGGCTGTGAAAATGCTTAAGGAGTTTTTGTTCATTTGGAACTCCAGTGCTAAAACTGGTTTGATGTGGCTTGTAAAGATGCCTGTGATAACAGGGTGTGGGTAATGATCTTGAAAGCCATTTATTTTGGGTTGTGTGAAGGAGGAACTGCTGCTGCCTGGTTTCTCCATCGGCCGTGATGCTTAGTGAACAATTCCACCTCACACTTGGAGACTCATTCTTTCTGCTGATAAATGATCCCTTCAGGAATGGCCCAAAACACACTGGGTGGATAGGGGTTATTCCTCAGGGATGAGAAGATGGGCTTAATTTGTTGTAGGCGAGGGGGAAGTGCAGTTCTCTAAAGTTCTCCTACTGCCAGACCCAGTGCCAGTGACATTGCCTGGCTCAGAGCTGGCACACGTGGCAAGTTGTAGCCAGGGGCTGTTTGCCCCATGGATCAGGGGGGACAGGATCTCCTGCAGGGAACAGGAGATTGTTCTGGGATCATCCACATGAGAGCAGGGAGCACAGATCCTCTCTGGGGTCTCCTGGAGGGTCTGTGGTTGCTCCCAGAAGCCAGCCCTGCCAGGAGGATTTTCACAAGATTGCTCAGCATCTCTTTTCCCATGTGCTGATAACCCCATGCATGTTTCCAAGGATGGACCAGAATGGAAAACCACATTCTCAGACTTGCAAAGTGCCACCCTTATCTTTGGGATCACAGGCCACTTGGCTTGCCATGCGTCCCCCGAGCAGCCCTGCAGCACCGAGCCCCTCGTACCCCTGCCTGCTGCAGCCAGGTCCACGTGGGGGCTGGGGACCGGGGTCCTCACCCTCCCCTTGGTGGGACTGTCTGCAGGCAGGAGCAGCAGCAGTAATCCCCCCACCCCCAGTGTGGTGAGAGGAGGCTCTGACTCGGGTGGGTGAGGCAGGAACAGTTGGATAATGGAGCTGGTTGCTCATCGCTTGCCAGCGTTTTGCCTTCCAGGAGCTGGGGGCTTTCTGCTGGGCTTCAGCGGTGGCCACATAATCCGGATTCCTCGGATAAATTCCTGCTGTTTCTCCTCGATCTGTGGCTGCTCTTTTAATTGCCCGGAGCTCCAAGCCAGACACAGGACCCTTGTTGCACAAACCCAGCTCCATGAATGATGCTGTTGTGTGTGTCTCTGAGCTTCTCTTTTCCTCCCTCTCGCCCTCCTCCTTTGGAAGCCGGGGAATTCGGCACTGGTGAGATCCTGCCTGCTGTGTTCGTGCAGCTGGCATCACGGCTCCAGCTGCCATTTCTGGTGTGCCACTCGACCTCTTTCCCCTGATTTTCCTCTCATGGAGGACATTGAAGCCATCCTCCTCCTCTTGGCTGGAGCTGGTTTGCTCCCTTCCTGCTGGTGTGTGGCCAGCACTGGAACATCCCTGTGGTCCTGGAAGCTCCAGATGGATGGGCAGAGGTGGTTTCTGGGCTCTCTCTGCTGCAGATTCACTGTTTTCAGGGGTGTTAGGAATGCCCTGTGGGCCTGGGGCTCCTTCTGGGATTTGGTGGGCACCCTGTGGTTGGAAGGGCTGCCGTGGCAGCACCAGCGTGATGCTTTTAGGGCTGGGGATTGGGAAAAGCCAACAAGTGTTCTGCACTAGGGCGGCTGGACAGAGATAAATGGGGCATCCCAAGGTGGGCAAGCGTGCCAGTACAGGCTGGGCCAACTCTGCCAGGGGGTGGCACCCTTCATGTGAAAATAACACGAGTTTCTCCTGTTCTCCATCCGCAGCAGTGGAAAACCAGGAGCCATGGATAATGCATTAGCAGAGCAGGAGTCCCCTGGCAGCTGGGTGTGACACACATGCCCCAGACCCCATCGCCTCTGGGTGCCTTTCTAGGCTCTGTATTTATATAGCTGAAAGAAAACTGTAAACTTTTTCCCCCCCACATTTATTCGGGTTTTTGGAAAAGAGCAGCAGTGAAAAGGCCGTGGCGTGCTGGTGCAGGATGTGTCCGGGGGGGTGCGTGCCTTCCCCTTCTGCGGGAGTTCCCAGCTGGAGCAAAGGTGCTTTTCCCGTGGATTCGGAGTCGTTTTTTGTCCCTTTCCGCCGTTTCCTTGCTGTGACTCTTCCGGGGCTTTCATGTGCCGGGGGCAGCAGAGGGAGCCGTGTCCCGCGGGGCCGTGGGGGGGCCGCGCGTTGGGACCCCCGGGCCCCGCGCTGCCCCCGCCGCCGCCTCTTTCCGGCTCAGCGTCTCCGCGAGATTTCCTGCTCTGCCTCCACACCCTCCCTTGTTCCTGCTTCACGCAAGGAACGAGCGGAAAAACGCCTGAAACCTCCGAGCCCGGCGCTTTTCCAGCGGCAGTCACCGTGCTGGGACCACCCGGGTGAAGCAACCACCCCGGCTGTCCCCGGGGGTGCTGCCTGGGGGCTTGGTCAGCGCGCCAAGGCTCTGCACCCGTCGTGTTTCCAGAGGCTTTTCTCACCCTCTACCCCTTTTTGTCCCCTCCCCATGAGCCGGGGAGCCGGACTCTGGCGGGGTCGGGACTTGTGGGGGTCAAGGCTCGGCTGGGTCCTGACCAGGGATCCCCCTGACCCCTCCTCTGCCCGCGGGTGCTCACAGCCTGAATGACCTTCCAGTGATCCCCCCTGATCAACAGCTTCTCCCTTCGCTGGGGCTGACCCCGGGGGGCACCGGCTGCCTGCTGTCACCCCCTGCCCCCCCCGCCCCGCCCCTCGGGTCCAGCTGGCGAGGGGCTCTCACGCACAAAGCTGCGGGAGGACTTTGTAGCCAACAAGAGCCGCATTGAGCAGCCTGTGCTGGAGTCCCTTCCCTCCGTGGGGAGAGCCAGGGCAGGGGGGGCTGCGGCGGGGCAGAGGTTGGTGGGAGGAGAGTCAGGAGCTTGGGAAGGAAGGAAGGAGATGTGCCTCTCAGACTATGAAAACAATGGGGAAAAATCCTGTTTTTTAACTTGATTCTCCCGTGTTGGGAGCTTGGGCATCCCTCCAAGCAGTGATTTCCAGAGGAAAAGTGGTTTCTGGCATCCCTGCAACATACCTGGTCTCTCTCCTGCTTTTCTGGTCATCCCACCCCAGTCACTGCCTGCCTCCATCTCACTCTCTGCCTCTCCCTCCATGCTCGGGCTGGTGCTTCCTGGCCTCCAGCCCTCTCACCTCTCATTACTCACAAAAATTTCATCCTACAAGTCCATTTTAAGCACCGTTTTTCCTTCTTGCAAATCACCTGTGGCTGTGCCCCTCTGGTGTGACAGGAGTGTGCAGTCCAGAGCCAGGCTGTGAGATGTGTGTGCCATGAAGAAGGCCCTCCTCACTCTGTGCTGTTGGAAGAACAACTACAGAGCAGTGCAAGGGGATTTTTGGGGACACGAGTCCCTGCAAGCAGCCCCACTGCTCCTCTCAATGCCTTGCTGTGGCTCCCACCCCAGCTGTTCCATCTGCTGGGTCTGACCCACAGGGAGAGCTGGGGACAGCCAGGTGTGTCCAGAAATTGTCCTGGGGCTCCTCTTTTTTGGGAGAACAGCCAGAGGGATCCCCGTGGGTGCTCAGCCCTGCGGGGAGGTGGCAGCTGTTGGTGTCCCCATCCTGCAGCCCCACGGGCCAGGCCAGGCCCTGCAGTTGCTGCTGCCAGTCTGGGAGTGGAGGGAGAGGGACGGCTGAGCTGGGGGGGCACGGGGGCCTGGGGCACTGCGGGACATGGACGGGGTTTGGGGTTCCACTGGGCTTCACATGGGGCACAGAATCACAGAATGGTTTGGGTGGGAAGAGACCTTAAAGTTCATCTCATTCCCTCCTCTGCCATGAAGGGACACCTTCCGCTATCCCAGGTTGCTCCAAGCTCTGTCCACCCGGGCCTTGGGCACTTCCAGGGATGGGGCAGCCACAGCTTCTCTGGGCAACCTGTGCCAGGGCCTCCCCACTCTCACAGGGAAGGATTTCACCCCACCTAACCCTTCTCTTTTTCAGTGAGAAGCCATTCTCCCTTGTTCTGTCCCTCCATCCATTGTCCCAAGATCTGGGACGACGGAAGGGTCTCTAAGGTCTCCCTGGAGCCTTCTCCAGGTGAACACCCCCAGCTCTCCCCCCAGCCTGGCTCCCTGGCACAGGGGTTCCNGCCCTCTCTCCTCCCCCTCCCTCGACACGTCCCCGAGAGCGCGGCTGCACGGGGCATAGCCAGAAGGTAAATCGGGAACCTGCGGCTCGGCGCGGGGANCCGACAACAGCCGGAGCGCCGGCTGGCACTGCCGAGCCCGCCCGCTGCCCGCGGCGGCCCGGCCACCGCGGTCCCCCCTGCGCCTCCATCTCCTCCAGAGCCCTCTCTCCTCCCCCTCCCTCGACACGTCCCCGAGAGCGCGGCTGCACGGGGCATAGCCAGAAGGTAAATCGGGAACCTGCGGCTCGGCGCGGGGAGGGAGTGCGGAGGAGGAGGAGGTGGGTTTTGGGAGAAAGCACCCCGCAATCTGCCGTTTTGCTTCTCGGCTCGGCTGGGCTGTGTTCCGATTGTTGCAAACGCATGGCAGAATCCCTTCCTGAAATCACTTACAGCTCTGTGTTGTGGGGTAAGTCGACAGGAGGTGACAGAGANGAACACCCCCAGCTCTCCCCCCAGCCTGGCTCCCTGGCACAGGGGTTCCAGGAGCATCTCCATGTCCCTCCTGTGTGAGNTTGTGCCAGGGGAGGTTTAGTTGGCTATTAGGATCAATTTTTTTCTCTGAAAGGACTGCCCAGCCGTGGCACAGGCTGCCCAAGGTAGTGGTGGAGTCACTGTCCCTGGAGGGATTTAACAGCTGTGTAGCTGTGGCACTTGGGGACGTGGGTTATGGGGGGCCTTGGCAGTTCTGGGGGAACACTTGGGCTCGGTGGTCCCAGCGGGCTTTTCTGACCCGAATGAGATTCTGTGATTCACGTGTGGCTCCAGAGAACGCTGCTCAGCCCTGCTGCCTCCAGCAGCCCCAGAATGCCTCCAGGTGGGATGTGCGTGTTCTGGCACCGGTGTCCGTGTCGGGACAGACTCGGTGCCTGGATGAGGTGGCTGTTGCTGCGGGTGGGGAGGACGAGAAGCTTGGAGCTGTATGCAGCTCCTGACAGCCTCGTGCAGTAACTGGATCCCCTCTGTCATCGCGGGCTGAGTCACGGCAGTGTGTGGGGTGAGAATCCGCGGCTGCCTTTGGCGCGGCGGGGTTCGGGTTTGGCGCGTTCAGCTCCCGCTCCGCCGCGCTGACCCGCACGCAGCTGGCAGGGCTCAGGGGGGATGTGGGGTTTGGGTCACCTGCGTTTTCCCAGGCCTCCTCCTCACCTCCTTCACCTGGGATTAGTGCAGGTAGCCTGGTGGCTGGGGAAACACGGATTTGCCACCTGTCAGGGCCTCTCACTGCAGTGGGGGAGGCTGGGCTCTCTGTCCTGGCTTTCAGTGCCATGGGCACGTTTGCAGCAGATCGGCTCCTTTGGAGCCCTTTGTCGTTGGTAGGGATGGGTGGGTTTGCTGTGCCTGTGTCATTTGTCACACTGTGACCCAGCAGTGATCTGGGGAAGCGTGCTGCCAAGGTGAGAGGCTGCTTCCTCAGGGGCTCTTTGATGTGCCGAGCTCAAACACCAGCTCTTTGTGCGTTTGGATTTGTGGTTTGTGTTCTGAAATGCTCCGTGTGCTGAGGGCAGCAGAGCCTCTTCTACTTAAAGACCTTTGTACAGTCCCTGGGTGTTGGAGTGCATATCGTGAATTTTTGGCAGAAATCCACACTCTTTTCCACTTGCATACGTGAACTGTTATCAATGGCTGTGCCTTTTTCTGTTTGCCTTCTCACCAAAGGCCAGCTGAGGAGGTGGCTGTGCAGCCACCCCTTGCTGCTCTTGGCACGCGTGTGCCAACAGTAGCAGGGGCCACGGATCAGCTCGCATCCCATCAGTCTCCCTCCATTTTTGCAGGGGAAGAATCAGCTCCCACCCTTATCCTGAAAGCTTGTCAGTATTTTCTGTGTGTGGCAAAACACAAAGTTCCAGCAGGGAGCAGATATCAAAGCTCCTTCTGAGGAGCAGCTCACGTTCACGCCATGTGCTCGCACTTCCTCCAAGAAATCCTTTTCTGATAAAGGACTGACTGCATAAATCCAGCCGTGCTTCCGTTGAGAATTCTTGTCTGCATCGCCTCCAATGCCCAAACCCCAGTGTGTGTTCACAGGACAGGCTGCCAGCAGTTCAGTTTCATAAGAGAACAAAATGTGGTTGTGCCCAAGGGCACGTCAGTACTTCCCTTTGGTTTTGTACTAATTTCAAAAAGATTTGAAGGTTCTCAAAGTCAATTGAAGTGAGTGGGGGAATGAAAGGTCGCCCTTTCCCTGAGGGCATGCTGAGGTTGCTGCGTGACTTTGGGCAGAAGGACCAAGCCTGGAAGTTGGCTGGCACTGAAGGGTGCAGGCGCTGCCGAGGGTAAATCGCTGCCAGGAGAGAGAAGAACGAAGTTTCCTTCCTTCAAGTGATCACCCCATGAAAAGCCTGAGACAGTTTGCCTGTTGCACGGGTTTGGGATTTGCCTTTACCCTCAATGTGGCTTTGGAAGGGCTTTTGCATTTGGTGTCTGTGGGAGCTTAATCCCCAAATTCAGGCAGTGTGCTGGCAGTGGGGCTGTGGGGAAGGGAATGCCTTTGGAGTGGTCGCTGTGGCCCTGATGCATGGGGACCTGGGGTGTCCTGTGGTGTGGTGAGACCCCTGCCCTGTGCCAGGGCTCATCTCCCTGGCCCAGTAGAGCATCCCCTGACACGGGGATCTCCTTTCCTCCTCCCAGCCCCATAGCAGAGATGTTGCTCCATCCCTTCTGCCCATTTGATTTGGTGACAAGGATTACCAGAGCCCAGGGATGAAAACTGAGCTGTTTTTGTGCATGTAAAAAAGCTTTAGAAGTGGTGTGGGGGCTGTAAAAGCTGAGATGCTGTTGCTCTGCCAGTCTTCCCATCCCACACTGTGCCCATGCTGGTCTTGCTGCAGCAGCAATGGTACTCCAAGGCAAGAGGAGCCACGGGGAATAACAGCTCCCCAAACCACGTCACAGTTTTACTGAGCATGGGAATTCCCTGGAACATGGGGTTTCTTATTTCTCAACTTCCCTTCTTGCACATGGTGTTCCACCCCTGCTGGGACATGTGACAGAAGTGTTTGGGGGGATTTAGCACTGGAGGAAAGCTGTGCTGGAAAGTGGCTGGAGCCTCTAGGGGCTGGTGGCCAGGGCGGAGGAGCGCCTGTGAACCTTTGAGCGGAGCTCCGGAGGGGACCGGCAGCGGCGGCACATTCCTGCGAGGCCGGGGGTCTCGGCAGGTTAATGATTGAGCTGCTCTGGCCCTTCGGTTCCTGCCATTTGGAGAGGCACCTTGGCAACATGTGAACCTTTCCAGGCTGCCGGGCTGGGCGTGGGGATTTAAAGAGACAGGGTCTGTCCCTACATTTCCAGTAAGAGGATACTTTTTTGTTGCTGGAAGGTGATGGCTTCTGGATTTTTGTTATCTGTTTGCCTTCTGATTCATTGAGTGTGTTACCTGCATGTTCTGCAGGAGGATCGTTGTCAGTGTGGAGCTCTGCTGGCCTCACTCTGCCCCATTCCATGCCTGATGATGCAGGTGTGACCCTGATCCCATGGGATGTGGCTCCTAGTGGGTCCCCGTGTGTCCCCTGCCTCTGGGTGCTGTGGCACCCATGGGTGGCTGTGTCCCCAGCCTGCTGCTGTCCCCTGCAGCTGCTGGGTTAATCATTGACAGGTGCCCGTGCCACAGGGTGCTGGCCTGGCTGTTTGCAGAGCCCTTATCACCACAGGGCACTTGTCACCCTGTGCCAGTTGCAGGCGGAGTAAACGTTAACAGCCGGTGCTGGGAACAACTTCAGCAGCTCAGGGGACCTTCCCCAGGGGCTCAGCCACTTCTTATCCCACAGCACATGGAATCCCAGCAGGCGTGCAGTGTCAGAGCCTGGGGATCTACAGGGGAGACAGGCTGGTGGGGTGGTCAGGATAAACCCTGGGACACTTGGCTTCTGGCGTGGTCCTGGGGTGAACATCTGGATTTCCATGGGTGCTGCAGCCAAGGCTTGGTCCCATTGCTTAAGTGAGAGCAGGAGCTGGTGGCTTCTCCCAAGGTGTCCTGGTGCTGAACCCGAGGGGTCCCGTGCACCCCAGCCTGGGTGAGCTGGGAGATTTCCTGCCCTGCAGGTGCAGGTGGAGACAACAAGAAAGCTGGCATTTAAAGGAGAAAGAAAAAAGGAAAAGGAGCGAAGCGGACGAGGCTTTGCTGGCAGTACTGAAGGCTCAGCTGGGGCAGTGGGCCAGGCTGGGGCAAGGGTGGTTCTGAGGCTGCAGGTGGGTTTGCTCTGTGGGGTTTCAGAGGGTTGGCTGCTGGCCGGTTCCCTCTGCTGCTCCTGCTGAAACTGGAGCTGACCCTGGGCAGGGGTGGGCAGAGGTGTCACAAGGCTGCAGGACAGTGCCCACAGCAGTGACGCAGAGGGCACTTGACCTCGTTTCATCAGTGTCATTGGGCAAGAGCAGGATGTCTGGGCAGCCAGGGCTGGTGTTCCAGCTCTGTTTTTCCAGGCAGAGGGTTGCCCCATGACCTCCAGACACCTTCCTGAGCAAATCCCAGGATGGCTGTTGCATGATGAGAGCCACTGGCATGAGTCTCCTGGACACAGACACACTGGGGGCACACATGGGCTGTGGCTGTGTGATTTCTCCTGGTATGAAGTCCTGGGAGCTGTGGTGCTGCTTTCTTGGGAGCAGCAAAGATGTAGGAAGCAGTGGTTCTCCCCCAGCTAAAAATAATGGATGTACACAAAGTGCAAAATCAGGGACAAGGCAGAAATTGCCTCTCTTCTCCAGGCAGGTGATCTCCTGCTGAACCCTGAGCCCTGGCTGCTGCTCTGGACAGACATTTGCTTCCCAGCCAAGTGGCAGCTGACCCCACGCTTCCCTTTCCCACGCCTGGCCTCACACCTCCGCACAGCTCTTCCAGCGCCGCTGCTGCGCCGAGAAATTCCAAACCACAGCGGGCACTGGAGGCGTCCTGCAGCAGCAGCTGAACTGGATCACACCACGTAGGGCCTCTGGGGCTGAAAGCCCCAAGTGCCTGGTTATTAAGGGGATATTCAGGGGTGCTGGGGGGCGGTGACACAGGGAGTGCTTTGGCTGTGCCCTTGGCCTTGCTCCTGCTTCGGTGTCCTCCGCTGCACAGAGAGAATGGAATCGCCCTCTCTGTGGCTGTGACCTGTGAGTGCACAGGAACACTGCCAGATCCTGGCACTGAGCTTATTTATTGTTTTGTTTATTGTGCTGTCCCATGGTGGAGGGCCCGGGGAGAGCGAGCTCTCTGCTCTCCACATGGGGCTGTTGGCTTTGCTCTGTCCTTGACTGACTGTTGGAGGCAGCTGCTTGTCCACATCCTGGATTTCCTGTATTTCTTCTCCTTTTGCTTTCTTGTGCCTTGTGTCAGGACGTTGGTGTGAAGGCAGCGTTTGTGATTCCTAAGCCTCCACGTGTGTCCCTGCTGGAGCAGCTGCACTGCAGGGCTGGCACGGGGCTGGGGGGGCTGCAGGGGGCCGGGGTACCCCATCCCTGCCCTCCACAGGAAGCTCAG
>VXBC01004679.1:0-26564 GCA_013399945.1 Ploceus nigricollis | reverse complement strand
GGGGGAAGCCAAGCATTCCTTCTTGGATATAATCTGAGATTTTGGGACACCAGGGCAGCCTTTTTCCCACTGGATTCCCAGAGGAGTAGCTGTCTTCTCCACTGGATTCCCAGAGGAAGACCAGGCCCATCTACACCACTACCGGACATTCAGAGGAAAACTCCACGCTTCTACAGGATCATTGCTCCAAAAGAGCCACACCTGTCACTGCAGTAGGACTGCAGCCACCATCCAATCGGACTGCTACCAACACCTTGACCAACAGGGTGTCAGGTTGTATTCTGACTATCAGTGGGTTTTTTTGTTGATGTTTGTACTATTACACTTGTATTTTTTAGCTTTCCTAGTAAAGTACTGTTATTCCTATTCCCACGTCTTTGCCTGAGAGCCTTTTAATTTCAAAATTATAATAATTTGGAGGGAGAGGGTTTACATTTTCCATTTCACGGGAGGCTTCTGCCTTCCTTAGCAGACACCTGTCTTTTCAAACCAAGACAAGATTAAGCTACAAGACTGAAATATCTGGAAATGTTTGCCTCTACCATGATTTGTTCTGCAGGAGGAAATACTGGCTGCCTTTGCTCATGATTTCTAGGAAGAAGGACTTTCAGCCTTCAAAACTAGAAATGTCTACCTTTGACAAGGACTAAATTAAATACTGAGGAGCAGACTGTAAAAAGGATTTAAGTGTTAGCATCTAAGCGACAACCCAGATATAGATGAGTGTAGATGGTCAATGGCATACAACTCGAAGAACCTCCCCAAAAAAGTGCCATGCTGTTGTGGGTAATCCAAAATGTTATTATAGTCCATATCTATCTGTACCCAAAATTGTTAGTGTCTCTTTAAGACTCTGCAGCTGGAAAACAGAAACAGGGGGTAGGAGGGAAGAGGTGCAGCAAACACTTTCAAAGTTGGGTCTCCCAGGCACCCTACTCTGTTGTGTGGCAGTGTTTGCTGAAGGTGGAGGCTCTGCTTCCTAGGGAGTTGCTTCAGGCAAGTTTCTGGACTTGCAACTGTAGCAACTCAGAAAAATTGCATGTCACAATTAGGAACTGTTTCAACGTGAAGTTTTCAAGCTCTATATGCTGCAAACACTTAAGCAGGTCCCTGGGGATGGGCCACCCCACGTGGATACCAGGTTCTTCCCCCCGACCCCAACACACCTGCAGCATGGAGAACAGAAGCACCAACATCAGTGGAGTGCAGCAGGCAGCAGGAGGAAGCAGCAGGTAGTGCAGCCGAATCCACATGTGCCAAGAATTCCTATCTACCACTAGAACTGCTTCATAGGCTCCTACCTTCACCAGAGAGTTCTTTTTGACTGTCCTTTTTTTCCCCTTTGTCTTCCAGACTCCATGGTTGACTGGGGAGCAACATCTTGGGATAGAGAGCTGATTTTCCCTTTGTCTTTCAAGCCATGTGGTAGCCTGGAAGGCACCGTCTTGAGGAGAGAGTCTGACACCATTTTCTCCTTTGTCTCCCTACATTCTGTTGGCAGTGGGGGCTGCGATCTTGGAAGGGGGTCGTACCCTGCCATTTTGGGTGTCTGGTTTTTCCCATGGGGTTCATGATACCNGAGTTAGTGTTCACACTTTTAGAGTGCCCACCTCTTTAAATTGTCTTAACCCAAGACACATACAAATGACAAAGCTGTTGATGATTGCTGTGTGACACTAAGTGGGGAAGGTTATTATATAGCTTATGTCTTTTGCCCTAATGTTTACTACATCTGTAATGGGTGATATTATAAGACTGTTAAAAAAGAAATTAGGTATTCCTGAAAGACTCCTTAAAAAAAAAGGGGGGGGGGGAATCTATGTAAATAACTGGCAAAAATAAAAGTGGTACTTTATTTCAGAGCCTCAAAACTCTGAAAGAGGGATGGGACTTCTGTTTCACAAATGTATTAATAAAATAATTACGAGTTTTTTAGCTTATCCATTTGTCTGCCCACAGTCTGGATGTAGCATTCTCTGAACTGACCCTGAAATCTAACAAAATCCATGTATTAGTGGCATTTATTCCCCAGTATGGAATTTTTGTTCTCTGTTACATTATTTGGCAGTCACTTACAGGAAGAAACAACAACCTTTTAATCTGTGTACTTCAGCCCCAGTACACATCCAGTTTTGACAGATGAAGTCAACACTGGTATGTGGATATCTCCTGCCATCAAGAGCTGGCATGCAGCAACAGCTTTGTCCTCTGGGTGATTGCCATGGGTCAATAAAGCCTTGCGGTAACTTAATCAAAAAAAGTTTGGCTTCAGGCAAAAACCAGTTGATAAAGATGATCATGGTAAAAAGTAACATAAGGTGCCTTTTTTCTTTTTTATTTTGGATAGTTTAAGAGTTCTGTAGCTTTTCTTAACTCTGAGCACCCATTAAAGGAACATTTAAACACAGGATGTGTCAAGTTAAAAGGCAGACAAATTATTAATATTTTCAGAGAATCTGAGTCCGTTAGCAAATCTCAGAAAGGACTGAGGATCTAATGCATGCTAGTAAAGCTAGGGAGACACACCAATTACAGCAGACTTTATATCAGCCCCTTAACGCACACCAAATATTTAAAATGAGACAGTTTCTCAAGAGGGTATCCCTCATATGTCATATGCTACACAGAACTACTTTAACGGCACCATTCCCACATTTATCTGGAAGTAACTTGCACTTTGTGTTACTTCAAGCCTGAGATACCAAAAGCAAAAATGGTTTGTCTAAGAAGAAAAAGATCCCAAACACAAAAATACTCAACATTTTTCTCTGCAGATAGTTAGAGCAAATGGTGTCTGTCAGCTTCTCAGTAACAGAAGCCAGAGATACAATTGCTATCCAGTCCCTTAAGTTTTTTTCCCAATCTGTGCTGTAGAAATTACATTAAAATAAATTACTGGAATTCTTCAGGAATTATGTCATTGCCATCAAAATACAGATTATAACTATTTATTACTTCTTTCCTGCTAGTGCAATTATTCTTGGGTGGCTGTATGGATGCATCAAAAATAATAAAACACAGCAGAAACAGCTATTTTCCTGAAATACTTTAGCAGCTGTTACAAACTTAATGTGTTTTGAATAAAATCACAGAAAGAACTGAAAGTGTCTTTCCAGGCCTTTCTAAGGCCTTAGGTCTTTTAAGAGAAGCTGAACCACTCCGGCAACAGCATGAACCAGATAGGAAGGGCATTTGTTTTGACTAGGAATTGCAATCAAAAATGGTTACTTGAAGCCCATTGGACAAAGCCAAGATAGTCCCTTAAAATATATGTAATAAACTTCTATCAAAAACTAGATATAAAGATAAAAGTTTAAATTTTGACAGATTGGACATTTTGGGGAACTTCTCCTTGGTCTTAGGAAGAACCCTAATTTGTCTCCTTTTTTCAGATGTACGTAATAATCTGATATTTCTTTCATCGAAGACCATACAGGGAAACACTGTAGAATACTTTCTCACTTATGGGCAACATTTCACACTTTTCTATACAAATTGAGTTTTACGACATCTTCAAACACTCAGTATTAATCAAATGAACAATAGCTTTTTATTGCCACCAGTAAAATGAATTTGTTAAAATGTGGAAACAGCACATTGAAGCAGTAATTTTTGAAACAGTTGTTCAGCTGAAAAATACAATGTACATTTTAAGGAAAGGAGAACAAAGAACTTCAATTCAGCCTCAGCTGTTTATATTGGGCTGGAAATCCCTGTCTCTCTGTAATTGCTGTGTTTATAAAAATCCCAGCCAGGCCCCACCAGTCTTCCCTCAACCCTCACCACTAATTTAGCTTTTTTGTGTAGATTGCGTTTTTGTAACAAAAATACACTCAATAGAATTTTCCTCTAGAAACAGGATCTCTTTCAATAGCCAAACAAAAAATTATAATCAATTTAACTTCTGTAGTACAAATGCTCCAGCACAGTTACTAGATTCAAGGGGGTTTTTTTATGATACAGTCACAGCTGCAGAAGCCCACTTCATCCTGGAAAGAGCCTCTGAACAAAAGTACAGTTTGATGATTTTGCTTTTGTTACCTCAGGAATAAACACTTCAGGAAAAAACTCAAAAAAGAAGCTGAGTCATGGGAAAACATAGACAATCAAAACACAGGCATAAGAGAATCCAATAAAAATATTGGACCAACATACACTATATGAATTCAGGAAAAAAATTTGCCTATACTGAGAGAGTCTCCTTGTTAAAAAGCTGGATTACATTTAATTAAATGGAAGCACACATTTTTATGCCAGAAATTGGATTGTATGAGGATCAACAAGTTGAAGTGCCAGGTCCGGCACTTGGGTAACAAGAACCCTATGCAGAGTGTGAAGAGAGTTGCTGGAAAAGCTGCCCAGTGGAAAAGGCCCTGCAGGTGTTGCTCAACAGCAGCTGAACACAAGCCAGATTGTGCCCAGGTGGCCAAGAAGGTCAATGACATCCTGGCCTGTACCAGAAATAGTGTGGCCAGCAGCACTAGGGCAGTTATCATCCATCTGTACTCAGTACTCAGAGTACTCGCATCGTGTGTCCAGTTCTGGGCTCCTCACTACAAAAAAGACATTGAGGTGCTGGAGCATGTCCAGAGAAGGGCAACAAAACTGGTGAAGGGTCTGGAGCACAAGTCTTATGAAGAATGGCTGAAAGAGCTGGGGTATTTAGCCTGGAGAAAGTAAGCTCTGGGGCAGCTTATCACTGTCTACAACTACCAAAAGGAAGTTGTAGCCAGGTACGTGTTGGTCTCATCTCCCAGGCAGCAAGTGACAGGATGAGAGGAAATGGCCTCAAGTTGTACTGGGGAAGCTTTGGATTGGATATTAACAAAAATCTCTTCACTGAATAGGCTGCCCAAGGACACGTGAGATCACCATCCCTGGAAGTGTTCAAAAGGTGTGTGGATGTGGTACTTGGGGATGTAATTTAGTGGTGAACATGGCAGTGATAGGTTAATAGCTGGATTCCATGATCTTAGAGGTCTTTGCCAACCTTAAAAACTTCATGATTCTATTATTCCATTTAAGACCACAAGCAGAATTAAATCTTGTATCTAAAACCATGACAATTAACTGTGGAAAAAAAAAGACATGGCAAATAATGCCATCATAAATTATGGCACAGCATCTGTCATAATGACAGACATTTCAGCTTTCAGAAATCAGGCAGAAGTATGAGACTTGTAGTGCTAAATAAAAGGACATGCAAGAATGTGAAAGTGAGAGAAAGCAGCTTGTTTGGTTGGTTTTTTTCCAGATATTGTTTTCCTTCCTATTAACTGTATTGTTACTGCATACAGTGGGGAAAAATCCCAAACAAAAACTCTCAGAGTCCCTTCCAGGATATGGGCAGTTCATCAGAAAGCAAACCTATCCATAGATGAAAGTCAACTGACAAGCAAGGAATGCAATAGAGAATCATCAAATTGCACTACCAGCATGTGAACTGCCTCCTGGTTTTGGGGGTGGGGTGGGGTAATTGTAATTTAGATGTTTTAAATGTTTTAAAGGCTCCTCTGCTGGCTTGGTCTTGCTAGCATAATGATCTTTTTATAGCAGAAAATTTCTCCCAGTTTTCTCCCAGGTTTTAACATCTACTTCCTTCCATTGTCTAGGAAATTATTTACTGAATTCAACAAATTTAACAACTGCCAGCAACAAGAAGATGACATTCACACCCTCACTCTAACTCACTGCATAACAAAGATCTCTGATTTAATTTAGCAGTGAGAAAATTGTGATTAATTATTTCACTGACAGAATTGCAATAGTATAGCACAAACCAAGTACACAAAACTTTCTGCATGTACAGAAGCTGCAGGATGTTGGTTGGTTGGTTGAGTTTTTTTGGAGTTGGAGTGTGGATCTTAGAAGTAGTGACACATTGGCCTAAAGCTGGAGAAAAACACCAGTAGAACATACTTCTTTCCACTTCAATGAGATTTTCTCTTTGGCGTTAAAACAACAATCCTTCTATACCTTAATAATGAAATAAAACTATTTCCAATATTTTATTAATCTTTTGAAGCCTCTTCACAAAAGTGTCATCAACATGTGGTAACATTCATTTAGTCAAGTGTGTGTGGTTTGCAGTTAAAAATGAGGGAAATGTCAAAAATTATGTTGAACTTCCATGCTGAAGTATTTAGGATCTTAATGGCTACAATATCCAGACTGGCAATAAATTCATTCTTAACTTGAAGTTTTCCTTCATTCTTATTAAAATCAGTGGACTTCATAAGCATGTTTTAACTGGGCTAGAAGATAATGTGTTGAAGTCCTTTGAAAAACCAACACCCTACACATATATTGTACAGATGTTTTGAGTTTGAGGATATAAAAAACTACAGGGAGGGATTACTTTTCTCTACTTCAAGCCTACAGTGGTGGTGATCAGATGGAGCATTCCTGTCTGCATGTAATGAGATTTCCATTCCACCACTGCAATTGAACCAAATAAAAGTTCATTTGTCAACTAGTCTAGTTGTGACAAAGTTTTGTGTAAAAGAAAAATCCAAGTGAATAGGGTCTCTGCAGCCTCCTCTCCCCTCTCTGTAAATATATTCATGCCTTGCAACTCACAGGTTATTGAAGAACGAAGGAAATAACTTTTTGTGGGCATGTCATATTAAAATATTAACAACTCTAGCAATATATACCATACTTGAGGGAGTTAATCATTCATTTCCCCTCTAGTGGGCCTATCTTCTATCTTCTATTAGAAGATCTAATAGAAGATCTCCTATCTTCTATTGTCCTTGTTTGGGACAAATCTGGGAGGAAACTTCTAAAGTGGTCTTTTCTAGAAACCAAATTCAAGCAGCCCCGTTCCCAACTGGTTGCGGGGAAAGATTTCCTTAGAGAAAAGTGGAAAAAACTGGAAAAAACTGCCAAGTATTCAAAAGCATAAGAAAGGAATAATATTAAACAATAAAACCTCTCGCTGTTCTGAAGAGATGGCAAATTCAGAAAGTCCCTGTAGCTCAGCTCACTCAGTCTCTTATCAGTCCCTCCTGAGCTGGAAAATGCTGCATCCTGGGCCCCAGTGGGCCACAGGCATGAGCTCCTGGTGGTTTTTTGGGTTTTCAATCCAGAGCAGGGCCAATCAGTTCCAAGAAAAAGAAAAGCCACCATCCAGGGAACTTCTCTGCCACAGCTAGCTAAAAACTAACTAAAAGCAAAGGAAAGCTTTCTCCCGCTCCCTGTCCGTGCTGAGGACAACATGCACTGAGAGAGAGCAAGGAATGCATGGGAGCAAATTTCTAAAAACAAACTGCATGTTTCTTCTCCCCCCAACTTCACTCTCGGAACCAGTCTTAAAGGTGTAGAACTTAATATCCAGCAAAAGCAGAACAGACAATTGGGGATACAAGCATCATAAAGTCCCCCTAGGACAACTATCTTCTGTGCTGTCCATCTGATGCCAACTGTAATTTCAATCATGGAAACTTACAGATTTTCAAGCATTGAGTCTTTAACCTGAAGGACGTGGTGAATTTGCAAATAAGGGGAAATGTTCAAAGACTCAGAATGGAAGCTCACTCAAAAAAACTGTACTGAAGACACATGACATATGATACATACAGAGTAACTTTAAAACCTCTTGCCTATCTCCCAGAGAGACTACAAGGCAGACAAAAAAGCATCACTGAAAAGACTACTGTTCTCTGAGAAACCAAAAACAATACAAAATTGCCTTTAACAGCATCAGTTGCAAATACAGGAGACTTTGTTTTTCTATTCTGTGCCTCAAGACCTGATGCTATAGCTCCTGCTATGCCTGCCTGGAGGGCTGGAGCTCAGATGCATTACATGAAGTAGGCCAAGAAGAGAATATTCTGAGAATTATTTCTGGAAAGACTTGGAGTCATCATGGCTGACACACTCTGTGGTGGAAATTTAATGAATCACAATGGTCTTCCTTATCTCTACTTTCTTAAACATTTTTCCCAAGTATGATTGGAAAAAAAGTATCTGCAGACTAGAATGAAGCAAAGAATTTGTTGCACGTGCTCCAGGTCTCCTACACTACTGAATGCATCCCTCCTGTCCAAAATGCTCTTGAATGTCTGACTCCGCAAATCCAAATGATCTCTGGGGGAGACAAGCTTTGCAGGGATCACAGAATGGGTAAGGTTGTAAGAGACCACAGTGGGACACCTAGCTTAATCTCCCTGCTCACACAGGATTCTCTATAGCGTAGTAATAAGGAATATGTCCAGATGGCTTTTGAATATCCCCAGGGAAGGAGTCTCTACAACCTCTCTGGACAACCTATTCCAGTGCTCAAAACAAGTTCCTTTCCATGTTCAGGTGAAACTTCCTGTGTTCCAATTTCTGCCCATTGTTTCTCATCCTGTTGCTCATCACCAAGAAGAGCCTTGGTCCTACCTCTTGATGTCCTCCCTTCAAATACTTCAGATGTTGATAAAATCCCCTTTCGGTCTGCTCTCCTCCAGGCTAAACAGTACCGGCTTCCTCAGGATCTCCTTATGAATGAGGAGATTCAGTACCCTCCTCATCTTCATTGCCTTCCTCTAGACTTGCTCCAGGAGGTCCATGTCTCCCTTGCATTGAGGAGCTCAGAACAGGTCACAGCACGCCAGATGCAGACTCATTAGGGCTGAGTAGAGCAGCAGGATCACTTCTTATGACCTCCTGGCCACATTCCCTAATGCACCCCCAAGATATCAGTGGCTCTCTGCCCCAAAGACACACTGCTAGCTTATTGACAGCCTATTGCACACCATGACCCGCTTCTCCAGAGCTGCTTAAGAGCAAGTCAGCCCCCAGCTGGTACTGGGGCATGCA
This sequence comes from Ploceus nigricollis, assembly GCA_013399945.1. Lineage (NCBI taxonomy): Eukaryota > Metazoa > Chordata > Aves > Passeriformes > Ploceidae > Ploceus > Ploceus nigricollis. Next base: position 17,756 of record VXBC01004679.1, on the reverse strand, counting down.
GTTCTTTTTCCCCAGGTCCAGGACCCTGCTCTTGCCTTTGATGAATTTCAGAAGGTTCTTCTCTGAACAAGTCTCCAACCTGTCGAGATTCTTCTGAATGGCAGCACAACATTCTGCAGTATTGGCCACTTCTGGATCCAATATTTACGCCTGGGGGACACCACAGGCCTTCAGCTAGACCCTGTACCACCAGGCTGATCACAACCCTCTGAGACCTGCCAAACAGCCTGTTCTCAATCACCTCACCATCTGCTCATCCAGCTCACACTTCCTGAGCTTGCCTATCAGAATGTCATGGCAGACAGTGTCAAAAGCCTGGCTGAAGCCCAAGAAGACCACATTCACTGCTGTCCCTTAATTTATCCAGCCAGTTATCCCATTGTAGAAGGCAATCATCTCCAGTTTGGCTTCCTCCATAGCTATGACATAACAGTAAACCACTGAAGTTCATAAAATATACATCTGTTAAGTGTTAAAAAACCCCAACTAATTAGCCAATGATCTGGTATGAAAAGTCAGAAAGTCCAAAAGTCCTTTAGTGAACCGCAATAAATTGTACTTCAGATTGTCATGAATAGTACATCACAAAGTGGAAGACTAATTATTACATAAGAGTTGAACATATGCATCTTACCAGTCTAAACAAAGAAGAACCAAACATTTATAGCACTAACATAGTTTGTTTCCCTGACATAAAGATGTCCCTGCATTAATAAGAAGGCTAGAATTTAAATTTAAGCTTCTATCAGACAAGCCAAGTGCACTGGAAATCCTTCATGCATTTATTCATGACATATTGCACCCAGCTGTATAGCAGAAAGATTCTTGTTTTACATACGAAGAACTGAAGAAGAGATATTTAAGTCCAGATCACATAAGCTATTTAGCCACCTAATCTGCGTGCAACATAACTAAGTCTATGCCTAAATGATTTGAACTTGGTCATTCATGATGCTTGCTTTGGAAACAGTATTTTTTCCATAGCATACAGCGTTGAAATAATTTCAGTCTTACATTTAGTCACTGGCAATCTGCCCATTTGAGAATTGTCATTTATGAAAAACAATAATCACACCCTCTCACAAGGGTTAACTGTGGTCCATTACCTGTTCCTAACTTTTTCTTAGGAATGCAGAGTAATACATTTTTCCAAGGCTCTTTAGCACCCTCTGTTTTCTTTTTCTAATCAAAATATCATTCTTTTTTAATTGCTGTGAAAAAATCAGACTGTATGCAAAGGCTTTTTCAAATACAGCATAAAAATAAGGATCAGTAATGCCATGTGTAACCAAAAAGCAAGAAAAACAAGAGAAGGTTTCAAGTTTCCATACCATACCAAAAAAAGGTTAAGAGGAAGAAACCAAAAACATGAAGGGACATCAAGGGACATAAAAGTGATTTGAGTATTTTAGGAGGCATCTGTGTGAGAGTATTAAGAGTATTTATTCCATGGTTATCTGATTGATCACATCCTATACTAGATGAGGAAAAGAAAACAAATGCGGCAAACACAAATATAAACCCTGATTGATTAGCATTAACAAAGACAGTAACCAGAAAAAAAAGAACTGAAAATATCTGTTTGCATTAATTGTCAGTTGGGCTATCAAGAAACAGCAGCCTACGTTGGTTTTGGCCATGATAGAATTGGTTTTCTTCATAGTAGCTCATATGGTGCTATGTTCTGGATTTATGATCAAAACAGTGTTGATAACACAGTGATGTTTTTGTTATTGCTGAGCAGCATTTATATAGCGTCAAGGCATTACTCCCACACTGCCCCACTAGCAAATATGCTGGGAGTGCACAAGAAATTGGTAGGGACACAGCTGGGAGAGCTGACCCCAAGTGACCAGAGGGATATCCATATCATACAGCATCGCATTCATCTCAGGGAAAAGAAGAAGGAAGAAAAAGGCATTTGGAGTTATACAGTTATACAGTCTTACTTGTGTTCCCAAGTTAAGTGTTATGAATGATGGAGCCCTGCTTTCCTGGGAATGGTTAAACGCCTATGCTCATGGGAAGTAGTGAATGAATTCCATATTTTGCCTTGCCTATTAAGCTGTCCTTATCTCAAACCATTAATTTTTTCACTTTTACCCTTCCATTTCTCGCCCCCATCCCACCAGGTGTGAGTGAGTGAGTGGCTGCTTACCAAGGTCAACTCACAACATAGACAAAATGGGACTTTGCAAACCTTAGCATGTTGCAGGCAGTGGGTGGAAATATGACAACTGATGAGGCAATGTGCAGGGCAAGGGAGAGCAGGGAGGAACAAAGAGGGAGTAGGTAGAAAAGTCTATAAACAGTCAGTCAACACACTCATCACTGCAAATCTATTCTATCTTCTCATTGTCACTGCCTCTCCTTCAGCCTTCTCTTGAGCATTTGCATCTCCATGGACAAAAGATTCATTGCTCCCTTAACGTCAATGCCCCTTGAAAAAAAAACCAAACAATCAAAAACCAAGCACTTCTGACCATGACAAGAAGAAACTCCCAGTCTCATTTGGCAGCATAGACTCAATCACTAGAACAATCAAAAGCTGTATGGAACATGCCAGGGTAACAAATAAATCACACATGGAATAAGGAGGAAAAGACCTCAGAAAATAACCAGGAGGTAGAAGTAGGGGCAGTACTCCTATGAGTGAAATTTAGTCATGCTCTTGGCTGCTTGGCATGAGAGCCTATAAGCAGTCTCACCACGTCTGACACCATGACAACACAGGTTGTACAATGTTTTCTACCTGGAAAGGGAAAAAATGTGATCCACAGATAACTTGTTCTTTATTTCACACCAATTGCTGTGCTCACACATGTCCTCATATGACATTCATTCTGTACACAGGGATTTTCACTGCCCACATTAACAAAGTAATTCAGACTGTTTTGCTCATCCTCTCGGGCCAAGAGTTAAACAAACAGTAAGCACGAACAGAGCTATTGAGATATGTTGGAGCAAGTCTAATCAAAAGATTCCTACTGGAACAGAATTCACTTCAGGAGGGCTATGCATACTTGTCCAGTCAAATACCAATCAGGCAACCCTCCAGAAGGCTCTCCTGTTTCATGGAGGTATGATAGCTTGCTCAGAGATCCCTTAACTTGGATTGCATTGCTCAATACTGAATACACACAGCAGCAGTTCCAGAGGTGAATTTTACCTTTAGTTTTTTGAGGAGACTGAAGTATTTAATTGAGTGTGCTTTTGGGATGCTTTGAGCTGTGGCTAAGGCAAATTTCAGTTTTGCTCCTCCTAAGAGTAAGATATACCAACACTCCCCAACATTGTGTCTTTCATAGCATATAACTATTCACAAAAATGGCTGTCTGGATGAGGAGGTATTTTGAACATTTTCATAAATACTGAAATAATGTCCATCTGATAGCTACATCTAACAGTGTCTCACATCAAAATACTCCAGCAGCTCAGGAAAGATTTCAGACTTCATGAAAGAGGCCTCAGGTTGGAAAATGACCAAGATTCCAAAACACTCAGGCAATTGCTGGAATAAAATACTGAAGTGAAACCTCCTCATGGAGCAAGATGAAGTGGACAATTCTTTTACGTACAATATCTGTGAGGAAAAAAAAATTAAAACACAAATTCACCTTAAAGCAGGAAAAATACTTAAAAATTACATCTTTTAAAGATGTCACCATAAAAATAATGCTTCCACCACTTTTGACAGAAAGGTAACTAGACAATTTAAATCCTTGGGGATCTGTGAAGCATTAATAGTCTATGAAAGATGACACCAAAAAGTAAATATATCGTGTATAGGTTTATAATGCTACACCAATTATTTAAATCTTCCTTGGGAAATTCTTAGTATCTGCACTAAACCATAACAAACAGATGTTCTCGGGAAAAGCAGTTATAAAAACAGGACATAAACCCCTGCATAGACTTTTGCTAGAAAGGAAGTATTGTTTCTATGGCAGAAACGCTAGCTGTATAAAAAGCATTATAGTATTAGAATCAGTGTAAGAAAGCATTCAAAGGAAAAAAACCCCAACCAAAAAAACATGCCAGTAAATTCCAATTTCTCCCCTAGAAGCTAGAGGCTTTAAGACTTTCAAAAAATAATATCTCAAAATAATAATAAACATTAATAACAACTTCAAAACAAAGACAACAAGACAACACACATGATTAGTGAGTCTGAGCATTCAGCTTGAGACTTTTAAAACAGCCAGACTTATTTTTTCTTTCCCAAATGCCTAGGACCTGAATCTAACTGCATAAAAATATAAATATTAGAAGTCCTCAGGTACAGTAAAAATAGTTGACTTTCAGACAGACAAAACAGATGATATGATATTCTGCTGAAACTAAGTATGGCAAACAACCCTACTTAACTGGAGCTCACAAGCAGAGCTGTTGAACTTACTGCACAATGCTTTTGTAGGATTGACCTGCTGTCCAGCAAGCAGCTGCTGCAGCTTCTTGATGTCTATGCATGCTTCAGCCATACTTTCCAGATCTCTGCCTTGAGCAGAACTTTGACATCCATCCTCTGATGCTAAAAGTGTAAGGACATAACACTTAGTCCAAACATAAAAAGCAGTTTCAATACCCATAAGGACACACCCGAAAACTGCTGAAGCGCTGGAAGTCAACCGACTTGTTTTTCAGAACAGTGCATGGAAAAGAAATCCCAGTTTTCCTACCAAACTGTCAAGAATAATGGAAGAGATTCCCCACCACCACCCCAACACGAAACAGACACTCCACTGGCCACTCCACTTTTTCTTTTAAGATTTCATTTGAAGACTTCAAAGTACTTGATGCTATTTTCTAAAGAAAAAAAGTTTAAAAGTACTGTTATAAGCAACACACTTAAATAATGAGATCAGACAGACACAAAAGGCAACAGGGGAACTTACCCCAGGGAGGATTTCCCAGGTCTTTAAAATGTGTTGTTACAGATACTAAGTCAGTTTCTATTTTCAAGTTCATTTCACCATTCAAGTTTGCTTCAATCACCTGCAATCAATCTCAATTTTAGGCAACCCACTTTCACACTGCAGAATTACAGAAGAATACAGTTTGGTTTTGTTCAAATACAAGCTTCCAGGAGTACTTCAGTGCAAGTCACTTTCTGAAAATGGTTGAACATTTGAATGTTCAGGTATAAAATGCATTTCCCATAATTCCCATGTAAATTATTCTAGACCAAAATTTCAGAAGTTATGAAAAGAAAGAAATTTAATTGCTCTCTAGTACTTTTAGAACAAGTATTAGCTATGGGAAGTTCATGTGCTGAGGAAAAGGCTTCAGAAATGAGACTGAAGCTGAAGAAACGCAAAGATTCCTGAATTTCCATTCATTTATTCAACAAATAGAAAGGCACCTACACAGTCTATATGACACACACAGAAAATGGGATGCATCAGGAGCTGACAGTGCTGCTTTCAAGAATTTAAAATAGACAACAGTTTGATCAGATCAGTAACTCCAAGGACTTTGAACTGACAGAAATCCTGGAGAAGTGCTAAAAGCTTTCAAATTCATTCCTGAAAACTGGAAGAAGAAATTTGAAGGAGACTATATATGGTCTTACACAAATCCCAAGCAGATCAGAGGATTCCTAAAGCACAAGCACTTTGTTTCTGTGATTAGATTAATTCCCAGTAATTAAAAAAAAAAAATACTTGTACTGCAACCAGAATCTTGTATAGAACGGAGATGCCAAGCTCCCAAACAATGAACAAGTACTATCAGAAATTGCTTCTAAGCCCATTTTGCAGCAGTGATCTTGACCAGTTCTATTACCAGGATGCACCTTACAAAAATAATTAATTGTGACACAATGATTTTGTTTTCTAACAACATGAAAGCAAGGCACTTAGTATTAAGTTAAATCCCATCATACAACGATCCTGTGTGAGGAAAAAGCCTCAGCTCTAGAAACAAAAGCACTGTGCTCAATTCTGCGTAAGCATATCCACCAAGGCCATGGGGGGAAGGAAAGAAAATAAAAACAAAGCCCTCAAAAAATCTCACAAAAGAAGAGTTTGATGTGTATTTGCAGGATGCCTGCCATTTGCAAAACTGCCAGTAACCCAGGGTAATCTCTCAACTCTTCCAAGTCTTGAAAAACTGTGACTGTTCCAATTTCAGGATTCTCAGTTAACAGAAAATTTCCTATTTATCAAAACTGGTATGAACAGCACCAAACCCAAACTATTTCAAAGCTCTACACTTACTTACTAACTTTTGTGTCAGTCGATTATGGTGCCTGTGAGCACAAACAACTTAATAAAAAACCAAAGCCCTTTTCTGTCCAACTGCAGAGGGCTTCTTTCAGTTAAAAGGTCCACCGGCACTCTAGAAATCTAAGGTAGACTGCAAATCTAACACGTCAGTCTAAAGCACAGTGTGACATCCAGGAGTATTAGCAGAATTTCCTTTAAATCCTACATCAAGTTTACCAGAAGTTCATTCACAGACACCTAACACAACACTCACTTAATAGCCATTTCGTCAGTGAAATAGCCTGGAAAATCTCCAGCTAGCTTCCTGACGGACTCTCATTTTTTACCAGCTATGAAAAATAGCTTGTAGCAACACAATGCCATGTTCTTTCATGGATTTAGTACAAAGAGCATCATTTTCTGAGAAGCCCAGGAAAAGCTCTTCAGTGTAAATCCTAAAATAAATCCCATCACTCTATTCAGTCTTTACACAGGCTTCAGGTGTCTTGATTTCAATGTCTAAGTCATCTCAAAATAAGATAATGTGGCAGCACCAGTTCAGGCAACATGTTATGTCCCTCATGAAATAACATCTCTAGCATACACACTTTAAGTGTCTTAACTTACAATAAAATTGCTGAGATTCTTCATTCTTTCCACAACACTCTTCATTGTTTTCAGCACTGGTAGGTAAATACTGACCTAGGAATACATAAGAACTGCATTTGCACAAGTATTTCAGATGTGATTGGGACACATTTATTTCTACTTTCAATTCTATCATAGTTTAGATAGTGTTATCTATGGCTTTCAGGGTGCACAATATCTATCTGAAATCAGCAAATGTCTCAAGAACAGAGGAACTCTTTCCCATTATACCAACAGGCCATCATTCTAGCAATTGTTCCAGACATAATATTCCAAGTCTATGTTCAAAATAGAGGCATGTTTTTGCAGATCAGACTCTCACATGAACATCTGTGCTACTAAATAGTCAATTACTATAGCCAAAAAGAAAAGAACAAGATTCCTATGATACTGCACTAATTGCTGGAACTGCAGCAGTGTAAATCTGAAATAAAAGAACAAAATACTGAAAGTTTCTTCTTGTATGTCTTCAGAATCTAAATACTCTTAGCTATAGAGGTAACAGACATCCATAACCTCTAATAGGAGCACATTTGTACAAGGACCTTTCCTTACAACTCTGCTAAGAGTCAAAATTAGGAGGAAACACATATATCTTTAACGCTGCCAGACAGGCCATAAATTTCAGAAAGAGCAGATTATTTGGGCCATTTGGCACCTGAACAGCTGAAACAGTCTGAACTTGTGTGGTTTAGAGGTGCTCCAGACTAAAGCCATGCAAGTCCTTTTCTCCTCCCTTCCTCTGCCATGAACATCACAGAAGCAATTGGTTCTGTGAATCACCTGTTTTGTTTCCATAGGTTCTGGGCTCTCTTGTCAGGAGAGAAGCCATGTTCCATATCCCTCCAAAACTGTAGCCTCCAGTCTTTCCTCTTTCCTTTCAACTCCTTTCCAAACCCCACCAGTAGTATACTCTGTAGCAATACCATTCCACTTGCAAACTCCCCTTTCAGAAGGGAATATAAAAGCAGAGGCTTACATCAAAGTCCGGCACACTGGGCTCTCTGAAGTCATTCCACATTCTTCTGGGAATAACTCCCACAGGAATGTCATGTGTCACAATCCTACTGCTGCTTGATAAGGATGGCTTGAGGGAAAAAAAGGATGCTCTTGCAGTTAAACACAAGATTGGAATTCTAAATTTAAATTTTTCAGACCCACTCTGAGAAATGCTATAACTACATGCCTGACACTCAGTTCCAGTTTTCCCTCAGCTCCTATCAGTATGCTTTTAAGCGGGCTTCCCTTTTGAATGAGGAAGAGTTTGTGATGTATCAGTCATTAGTGTATCTATAAGCTATCCTTAGAGCTGAAGAGGTGAATCAGTGGAGTTAACAACAAAAGAATCAGAAGTCAGCATACAATATCAGGAAAACCAAACACAAAATACAGAGCCAAACACTGAAACCTCCTTTACCTAATGGCCTCAATGGAAAAGCAATAATCCACAGAAGATACAGAGGATGAAGGAATGGAGAAAAGTAGACATAGAAAAACTTGTTTCAATAACATAGCTTTCTTCCTCCACCTCCTCCTTGCCTTTTGGAAAATACAAAGCTGCTTCCGTATGCTACCAACCATGACAGCAAGAAAGGCTAGTGAAATGGAAAATGGCACAATGTTTCTTTAGTTTTCTAGAATTACACCAAATATTACCCTTTGATCTTAGGAAACACACTAAATTTTAGAGAACTTTTTCTTAATAATGAACGTGAAACCACGGTTGCACTTACTAGCTCCACAGCAACTCTGAGACAGGGACAGTGTTTATTAGTCAACTTGATCTTCACCGTCTTAGCACTCTGGGCAGTTTTTAATGCCCTCGACAGGTTCTCAGGCACAAACTCTAAATAGATTTCATTGTGCTCTGCAGCTACTCCTTCCATCTGAAATTCATCGAAGAAATTCCCCTACAATTTTTGAAAGTCGGAAAATAAAGCAAACAAGAGAGGCAAGTTTTATTTATTGGGCCTTAAGCTTAGAACTGCATTTGTACAGCAGAAACTCCCCTCTGCCTCACATCACCTGAGGAATCACAACCATGAAAACTCATTGCTTCAGGCTAAGTGAATTACTGTACTCCCCTAACACGTAATCAGTCCATTAGACAGTGAGTTATGCTTTCCCGTTTCCAGCGTTGGGCAGGCCATCTAGGCCAGCACACACTGAAGCTTTACACTGAAGTGACAATCAAGGAAAAAGGAATATCCAACCTGAAACACCTGTGCAACCAGACAGACCTTGAGAGACCTGGCACATCGAAGGCGAGGGCTACAAGAAACGCCTCGTACATCAAACCCAATTGCACGCTCTGGTTTTCAAAATGTGGTTACTGAACTTTCCTGGGCTCACCTGGTTCAGCTCACACCACATACTGGCGCCTCCATTTGCTACTTTATCGGAGAGGATGAAATACAGCTTGCAGACAGTAAGGCGCAGGATGCAGGTCTTGGCTAACTTGGCGATTGTGTTAATTATACCTGCCGGAGGGAGGGAGGAGGACGTTACAGCGGTGATCGCTCCACGCACCCCAGTCTCTGCGAGACGGAAAAACTTTCAGCTTTCACAAAGGCAGCTCGTGCTGCTTCGCAAACTCCTAAACACCTCGGGGCGAAGGAAAGCGCCTCATGCCACGTCCCCCCAGGAAAGCACTGTGGTCCTCACCTCCCTTCCCCTTTTCCTTGCCCGAGAAAGCCGGCCCCAGCCGCTCAGCGAGGCACTGCCGACCTTCAGCCTGCCCCGGCATACTCACGGCTGAAGTTGCTGAGGCAGGCGAGATCCACGATCTTAGCTCGAAATCGCATGGCGGCGATGGCCGTCCCGGCCCCTCGCCCGGTGCCACAGAAAGCGGTCAGGGAGGGAGAGGCCTCACACCCAACAGCCGTCCCCGGATGCGCGGCGGGATTGGGCAAGATCTGGCGCAGGCGGGCCGGACTTCCTTCCGCTGCGGGAGCGGTTGTCGCGGTCCGGGTTGGAAAGCTTAGGTTGAGAATGCCTTGGCACCCACGGAACATACGTGAAAATTCGTCTGTATGGGTCGCAGTCCCGATGTCTCGAGAAATTTCTTTTTCAAATCCAAAGAGCCCTTGCAGCAGAACCATCAGCCCCTGGCAGGGGCCAAGCGCCGACACTGCCCCACAAGACGCGGTGATGAGAAAGGAAAGCAACAGCCGAGTTAGAAAGTGGAGCGAACAGCTTCGTGAGGGGCCTTTCCACTGCCCCATTGTTACCAGGCCACCCAGAAAGGGCTGGGCAACCGAAAGCGTTTTGAGAAAGACTCTCTGTCAGACCGGGCACCTCATGTAGCCAGGCTCCCAGCTTAATGCATGGTGCACAGGGGATTATGCAAAGGTTGGAATAGTTCAAGGAAATAGAAAGTGAAGGAAAACTTTCTTTTACCTAGTCAGTGTGCAGCTTTCCTGTTTCCTATAGATGGTGTCCTTTGCCTTAATGGTTTTCATTCCTTGCAGTCCTTCAAAACTACAGCATTTGCAGAGACAGTTTTCTAGTGTTCTTTTTTGGTCTGTCAGGATTGTCTGGTGTTCTTTTGTCACATTGCAAGTTCCCCAAATCAGCTAAATTGCCTCTATAACATTTAATTTTGAAATATTCTTGGGATGCTGCTCACATGCCTTGATGCTCTCTTTCAATACAGTCATTATGAAGAAAATGAAAAGAAATAACCTTGGGTCTGCCTAGTGACAGATATAGCAATAGTTTCTGGCGAGGTTATTCTCTGCTTGTATTGCTCTTAGGCCTTGTAAATTTTGTAGAAATAAGCTGAAGATTTTCCTAGAGAAACCAATGCAGCAGGGTGTCACAAATTCTCATCTAGGATCCTGTCAACTATGCCAATTTGTCACAAATGTGTGATTTAGGGTCACTCAAAGAATCATCATGAAAGGTATTAGCAAAAGTGGGGCTAATATACATTTATAAAAGTGTGACATAAAGTTCAATGACAAGATTCACTCCATCATGGATGAAACATACAAAGAAAAATCTATTTAGAATAATTTTAGAATGATTTACACTGAGACCAAAGACAAAAAAGAGTAAGGCTCTCCTGTTGAATCACGAAGTTCAGAGTATACCCTCTTGCTTTCTAAACTCCTCATAGAACTTAGGTGCAGCTTGGTCCAGTCTTAGCTTCAGACTTGGACAATAGTTTATACCTACCAGAATTATCTCCAACTTTTTTATTAAATACTGGTCCATTAGCCTTTTGTTTTGTGAAACATGGCTGCAGAAGATAAAACCCTGATGGTGTGAAATCCCACACACTAAACTTTGCCATTTAACACATAATTGCAGACTGCTTTTAGTGAAATAGTTGAAGGTTAACCTACATGAGGGTTAAGCAGAAATTTGCAGAAGGAAGGTTGATCTAATCCCTTTCAAGTTGTAGTGTCCTGATACATGTGGATTGCATAAGGTTTAGCAGATCCACATCATTTGCCTTTTCTGCCTTTGACTATGGTTTCCTGGTTTGACCGTGGCCAAATGCCAGGTGCCCATGAAAGTCACTCACTCACCCTCCCCTGCCACAGCTGGGCAGAGGAGAGAAAAAATTAACAAAGGGCTCATGAGTTGAGATAAGGACTGGGAGAAGACACTCCAAGGGCAAAACAGGCTTGACTTGGAGGTACAAAGTAGATTTATTACTAATAAAATCAGAGGAGGATAATGAGAAGTACAATAAGCTCTTAGAAACATCTTCCCTCAAACCCTCTTTCCTTCCCACCGACAGTGCAGGGAGACGGGGCATGGAGGGTTTTGGTCAGTTCGTCACCTGAGATCTGCTGCTCAGGGAGAGGGGTCCTTCCCCTGTGAGACTGTGGGGTCCCTCCCATGGGAGACAGTTCTTCATGAACTTCTCCAGCATGGGTCCACTCTCATGAGCAGCAGTCCTCCCAAAACCACTGCAAAGTGAGTTCCTTCCACAGGCAAACAGTCCTCCCAAAACTGCTGCGGCATGGGTCACTCTTCCACGGGGTGCAGTCCTGTAAGGACAGGCTGCTCCAGCGTGGAAGCAGGGGCCCCCTTTCCCCACTGGCTCTTCCACTGGATCACAGCCTTCTCCAGCCATCCACCTGCCCTGGCATGGGCACCTCCCCCACAGGCTGCGAATGGATCTCTGCAACCCCTGTGGATCTGCATGGCCTGCAGAGGAATCTCGGCTCCAGTGCCTGGAGCACCTCTTCCCCTCCTTCTTCACTGACTTTGGTGTCTCCATGTTGTTTCCTTCACATGTTCTCACCCCCTCCTCTTCTCTAGCTGGAATTCAAACAGCGCCACCACTTTGTTTTGATCTTCTTCTTAAATATGTTCTCACAGAGGCCTTACCATCATTTCTAATTGGCCCAGCCTTGGCCAGTGGCACGTCCGTCTTCAGAACCCTGAGAGATTGGCTCTGCTGGACATGGTGGAAGCTTCTATCAGCTTTTCACAGAAGCCATCTCTGTGGCCTCCCCACTTCCAAAACCCAGGCCATGCAAAACCAACACAGCTGGACAGAAGTTTGTTCTCTAGCTTGTTTTCTAGATGTGGTCTGTTGCTAACAATGCTTTATAACCTCTGAAGGTTAAGCCCCAATGAGAAGACAGACTTTATGTATACAAAAAATTTCCATTGCTTGCTCTAAATAATAAAGAGCAGGGAATTAATAACCAAGATGGGCATCAGAAATAAATTACTATATGCCACATATACACCCAGAAGTCTGCAAAAAAAAAAGGCTTTATATTGCTCTGTGCTCTCATCACAGTTGACTGACAGGCTCTACTTCAGGGTTTCAGGCCAGGCAGTAGTCATTTATTACTATGGCTGTAGGTGAGAAGGCAGATTAACAGAGGTTCAGTTCTCTGTCCATACTGGCTTAATACAGAAGTGCTAGGGTATCTCACATTGACAGCAGATACAGACAGCTTTGTGAGGGAACCTTGATATGGCAGAGCAGCACTGACAGAGTAGGAAACTGTCACAGCGGTTGTACCCCTCTTCTCCTAATAACTCAGAACCTCTGTGCTGTCTGTGGATCTTCTCAGCCTGTCATCCTCTTGCTTGTGACACTGCTATATCCGTTGTCAGCTTTTAGGCCTAGTGAGTCCTGCTGCCGCACAATTACTTGTTGTGATCAAAGTCAGTTTCTTCTGCAGTGTTTGCTTGGTTGATGTATTTTTTCCAATTTTTCTCTTAGTTATTTACATTATAAATGGAGTATACACACATTTGAAACCACAATTTCTATGTTTTTAAGCCCATCTAAATAACTTTAAAGTATAATTATTTAGGGAAGAAGGCATTCACACTGCTTACGTTGCTTGATGGAGAGACAAAATGAAATAAAAATCTGATAATATCAACTCTGAGAACCAGAGAGACACTGAACATATCACCACAGAAAATGAATAGGTACTAGAAAGGGCTCTTTCTCTGTAAAACAGTTTTAACTATACTAGTAAGTCCTTTCCACATTAATTTGATCTATGAGTGAGTATTATTGTAACTGATCATTTGGCTTGAAAAGTCTGTATGATTTGATCTCAATATGCTGAAGCTCAGCTCTGAACAGGTCTATATGACTGGACTCAAGAGGTAATAAAATAGCATTAAGGGGGTTTTTCGGCTGTTACGGAAAACTTCAGTATTTTTTACATAAATGAATTGAAACTGACCATAATGTATATCTAGATGTTTAGGTTAATCAGTATTTTCAATTTGAAATTGTACACTTAATGAAACACATCTTTCTCATACACTGTTTAAAGTTGTTAATGAAAAACCCTATGTTAAATGGTGTTTTGAGCAAGAAAAGTATAGTACAACAAGCCTACACAAGCCACAAAATAATGGTTAGTTTCAAAATACAGTAATTAACTCATTTTTTAATGATTTGGTTAACGGAGCCATTGTGGTGCATCACAAGTTTAAAAGATAGTAATTTAGATATGAAAAAACATAAAAAGTGAAAATTAAATTAAGAATAAAGCACAAGCCACAGTGAGAATTTCAATAATTATTTTCTGTCATCATCTACACAAAACTGGAACTGAAGTCGTTTTGACTATAGGGACAATCATGAGAAACTATTTTGTGTCAAATTAAATAATTTTACCTAAAACAAGTTGTGTGTATTTTATGAAAATAAAATTTCCTTTGGAATTCTAAGGGAGGAAGTGCTTGCCCCTCTTTGTACCTTCATGGCAAAGTAATTCACATTCAATTTTAATCAATGGACCTTGTTTATATGCTGCCTACATGCTGTTTTGCTTTTTGGGTTTAATGTTAAAGTGAGCAAATCACATAAAATGTCTAGTGGGAAATCCTGCCAGCTTGCAGAGAAAACGTACCAAATGAGAAAATAATATGCCAGATCTACAGACAGGCTGATCACCTGAGAAGAACCTGTCTATATTTTTGCTCATATTTATTGTAAAAAAGGGGTATAAGGAGGACCAAAAGGACTCAAAATTTTTTTAACATGTGTAGGGATCATGTCTTCAACTGAGACTTGCTTTTGGGCCAATATTCCAGCAGTTATGAAGCTGAATACTAGTATTGAAGCATAGAAGCAGTGAGCAATTTGTCCCTAAAATACTGTGATTAAAAAAACACCCCCAAACAAAACCCAGACAGGTTACTGCCTGTGCATTCAATAACGAGTCTATCATCCAACAAATTAGAGAGGCAAAAGCCCAGTTAGAACTCAAACTGGCAACTTCTGTGAAGGACAGTAAAAAATATTTTTATGAATATATCAGTGGCAAAAGGAAGGGCAAGGACAACCTCCATTCTCTATAAGAGGCGGGAGGGAATTTAGTAACTAAAGATGAGGAAAAGGCAGAGGTACCGAACACCGTCTCCGCCTCAGTTTTTAACAGAGACAGGTTGTCCTCAGGAAACTCTGTCCTCCTGAGCTGCTAGATGGTGCCAGGGAGCAGAACAGCCCCTCTGTTACCCAGGAGGAAGCAGTCAGAGCCTGCTGAGCCACTTAGATGCTCACAAATCTATGGGAGCAGATGGAATCCATCCTAGTGTGATGAGGGGGCAGGCAGATGAGCTTGCAAAGCTGTTTTCCATCATTTACCATCAGTCCTGGATCACTGGGGAGGTCCCAGATGACTGGAAGCTGGCCAATGTGACGCCCATCCACAAGAAGGGCCAGAAGGAGGATCTGGGAAACTACAGGCCAGTCAACCTGACCCTGGTACCTGGCAAGGTTATGGAGCAGATCATCCTGAGTGCCATCACATGGCACCTACAGGATGGCTGGGGAATCAGACCCAGCCAGCATGGGTTTAGGAGGAGTAGGTCATGCTTGAACAACCTGATCTCCTTTTATGACCAAGTGACCAGCCTGGTGGATGCCGGAAAGTCTGTAGGTGTTGTCTACCTGAACTTCAGCAAAGCCTTTGACACTGTCTCCCACAGCATACTCCTGGAAAAGCTGGCCACCATGGCTTGGACAGGTGCACCCTTCACTGGGTTAAGAACTGGCTGGATGGCCAGGCCCAGAGAGGGGTGGTGCATGGTGGTGCATCCAGGTTGCNCTGGGTTAAGAACTGGCTGGATGGCCAGGCCCAGAGAGTGGTGGTGAATGGTGCTGCATCCAGTTGGCGACCAGTCACCAGTGGGGTCAGTGCTGGGCCCAGTCCTGTCTAATATCTTCATTGATGATCTGGATGAGGAGATTGAGTCCACTACCAGTAGATTTGCAGATGACACCAAGGTGAGAGCATGTGTCAATCTGTTGGAGGAAAGAAGGATTCTGCAAAGGGACCTGGACAGACTGGATAGATGGGCCAAGTCCAGTAACATGAAATTTAACGAGTTCAAGTGCCGAGTCCTAGACTTTAGCCACAACAACCCCCTGCAGCACTACAGGCTGGGAACAGAGTGGCTGGACAGTGTCCAGGTGGAAAGGGACCTGGGGGTACTGGTCGACAACTGACTGAACACGAGCCAGCAGGGTGCCCATATGACCAAAAAGGCCAATGGCATCCTGGCCTGTATCAGGAATAGTGTGACCAGCAGGACCAGGGAAGTGATTCTTGCCCTGTACTTGGCACTGGTGAGACCGCATCTTGAGTACTGTATCCAGTTCTGGGCCCCTCAGTTTGGGAAGGATGTTGAGATCCTTGAATGCATCCAGAGGAGGGCAATAAGGCTGGTGAAGGGCTTGAAACACAAGCCCTGTGAAGAATGGCTGAGGGAGCTGGCGTTGTTTAGCCTGGAGACTCAGGGGTAACCTCATGTATTTGTTTTGGTTTAGGGCAATTTTGGGAGAAAAACTTCTAAAGGGGTTTCTTTAAGAAAGTAAATTTAAGTGGCTTCTCTTCCAACTGGTTTGGGAAAAAGATTTTTTTTGGAGAAAAGTGGAAAAAGTTGTTTATTTAACAGGTAAAGTATTTACTGGTCTAAAAAATGAATAATATTAAACAATAAGACTTCTTGCTGCTTTAAAAGAGATAATAAACTCAGAAAGTCCCCTTCATAGCCCGTAGCTCGGCTTACTTAGTCTCTTATTAGTTTTTCTAGCATTGGAAGTGCTTAGGCCCGGCCTGGTGGGCTATAGGTGTGAGTTGATGGTGCTCTTCTGGGTGTTTAAACAGGTTTAAAGAAAAGAAAAACTACCGTTTAGGGAATTTTTTGCCTCAGTTAACTAAAACTAACTAAAAGTAGACTTCTGTCTTGTTGTCTGTTTATCTGCAGACAACACAGTTTAGCAGTAGGAATATGGAGGAGTGAGTGCAGTTTTTGAAAAGAAATTCTGTGTTTCTTCTCTCTTCTTCTTTGCTTTTGGAACTAGTCTTAAAGGTGTAAAATTTATTATCTAGTATAAATAGAATAGACAATTTGGGATATAAGTATTATATAGCTAACTCATAGATAGGGTAGGACATTCTACGCTTTATCTCTATATTGTTAGTTTATTACTAAAATTAATATATATTCTAACTCTACAAATACATATATTATATATATAATATATAGCTATATATAGACAATAGCAGTAGTATTTTGTAAATAGTGATATTTATACATAGTTTTCACTTAATTAGATCTCTTTGAGGAATACATCGTGTTGTTTTACCTTTCTGTATTATTTACTATGTGCAACTTGGTCTCTGAGTGAAGATAACTTTACGAATGAGTTTGCTTGTACTTGAGGTAGAATTGATTTAAACTGTCTTTTTTAACAAATTTTTGATATATACTACTGGGACTTTGTTTACTGTATGCAGAGGCTCAGATTGGGTAGGGTTTGTTTGGCTGGTGGAATTTTGGGTGTTAACTAATTAGGTGGTTTTTGTTAGATGTTGCTCTTATTTTTGAAAGATTTCTCACTTAATGTTTTTAAGGTGATTTTTAACAGTTTATTGTATTTTTTTATTTTTATTGTAGTTGGTGTATCGTAGAGGTTACTTAATGTTATGTTCTCTAGTCTAGGTGTTGAAAAGATTGTTTTTGAAATTAGTTTTGTTGTTTGACTTAATCTTTTTAGGGGTACTGTGTTTCTATGGACTTGTTTTTTAA
The DNA here is from genome assembly GCA_013399945.1 of Ploceus nigricollis. Lineage (NCBI taxonomy): Eukaryota > Metazoa > Chordata > Aves > Passeriformes > Ploceidae > Ploceus > Ploceus nigricollis. Next base: position 363 of record VXBC01004679.1, on the reverse strand, counting down.
GGTTTAGGATGGTGTTTTGAGTAGTAGTGTGAGGTACAGGGTAGGTTTATAACTATTTTGTAGTGGTTTTTATTATTGTGAGCACATAGTGCTTACTTTGGAGTGTGTGGGGTAGTGTAATATAATTAATCTGTTAGGTTTCTCTATATATTTGGACTACTGCTGATTTTATTATAAGGGTTTTACTTTCTTGGTTTGTTTGATGGTGGTATACACCTTATAGTCATGGATAACTTGAGAAATATTGTTTATGGTTAGATTTACTCTTTGGTTTCGTGCCCACTTACAGGTAGCATTTTTATTTTGATGACTTGAGGTATTATAAGCCCATCTAGCTAGGATGTGGGGAGATAGGGACCAGCG
>VXBC01004677.1:34077-101497 GCA_013399945.1 Ploceus nigricollis | reverse complement strand
TGGTGGCACTTCGGGCGTGGGACAGGTCCTGATCCGTTAAGATTTTCTGGGGCTGGCTGCCCAGTCTGGGCCACAGGCCCCTGGACACGTATGACGGCCTTTTTCCCTGTGAAACAAAACTCACCACCCCAGGTTCCTGATGTCAGTTTGTAGGATACCATTAGGACTCTCAAGGCAGCCCAAGTTCCAGGTGGTGGCACCTTGCGTCTGGGACACATCTTGATCCGTGTGGAGTTTTTGCAGGTGGCCACCCAGTCTGGGCCACAGGCCCCTGGACACGTATGACGGCCCTTTTCCCTGTGAAACAAAAGTCACCACCCCAGGTTCCTGATGTCAGTTTGTAGGACACCATTAGGACTCTCAAGGCAGCCCAAGTTCCAGGTGGTGGCACCTTGCGTCTGGGACACATCTTGATCTGTGTGGATTTTTTGCAGGTGGCCGCCCACTCTGGGCCACAGGCCCTCTGCCATTGAGGTTTCTAACACCATTAGCTCTGATCCTCTGAACGTTTGCACAGTAGCTCTGTCTGTTCCACAGGGACCATTAGTTTCACTGAACTCAGCCTGCTTTCCCTGAGGGAGGTTTGCACACAAAACAAACAAAGATGCTTGAAAGCTTCTCTGTTTAATAATACATTATTGCTTTCTATAAATTGGAGCATTTTCATTCATTTTTGCAGGCTAAACATAGGGCTTACAGTAAATACAGCTAGATCACGAGTACCTATGTGATGCTGCCTCCAGCACTGCCCTCAGCTGTGATGCCCCTTATTTGACACAGATCTGTCAGCAGAAAACTTCAGACCAAATTCTACCAAAAGCGAGAGCCTGGGCCAGTCTGGCTGTACAGGACTGAGCAGCACATTAGCCACACAGTGGGGAACAGAAAAGCTCGTTTAAGGTTTGCTTTTTGAACAAGGAGAGAATAAAGCCAATGCCTTACAACAGAAGAGCTGAAGAGCAGAGAGCAAATTGCCCTTTCCATGAACCAGCATTGCAGTCACTCGAGCAGGACTAGACAGGAGAGGGGAAGGCAGCACCTTGGAAGAGTTTGGGAAATTTTGATGTTCACTTTCCTTAATCACTTTAAAGCACAACCTCTACTTTTCACGTGCTGCTTTCCAACTCTCCCATGTCTTAGTCATGCCTCCATGCATCAGCAGATTTACTTTTCCAACAGCACTTGAGGTGAAGAGAGAATATCTGCAGTTTTAATAATCAGCATTTTCAGATGTGTATATATTTTTAGTGAGCAGAGTGCTCCTTGCTTTCCCAGGTAATTTGGTATACGTCTCCTAATAAATCACCTTTCTTTCTTTGCCATTGTCTTCTGAGGAACTTTTCCCTGTCACTCACGCTTCCTTGGTAGCATAGGAGGTCTGCCAGTGTGCAATATGTTTTATTGATAACAAAGAGAATAGACCACCTGGCTATTTCACCATGCCAGTGTGACAGATAGTCCTCAATGGGTAAATGAGGGCTTCCTTTATGCTCCCGTGACTGTTTTTGCCAGGGAAGGTGGGCTGTGGGTGAGAACAGAAATACAGCTAGAGATATCCCAGCTCAGCTGACCATGAATAACTCTACTGAGTGTAAGTCTTCACAATCAATGAAAAAGAGGAAATCTGGATGTGTCCTAGCACTTTTCACAGTGAGAATAAGCTGATTTATAAAGGTTTGTTTTGTTTGCTTTTAGGAAATTACCAATTGCCTTCCCAATTCAAACATCTCTGTGTTGCTAATCACAAGTTACTGATGCTCCCCAACCAATCTTTCAGTTGTTGCTCGTATTGTTCTTGTTCCCTGGCATTTTCCTATTGTGTTATTTCAGATGTCTGCTTCAACACTAACCACACACTGTCTTACAGAGCTGCACTGTAACACAAATTTTTTCACTGAAGGAAGCAGGCAGTGTTGAGATGTGATTGGCATCAGGTGATACTGGGGGAAAAAAATAGGGTAATATTTGATGCTCAGTTCCACCAGAATGGAAAGGGCAATGGTAATTCATAAGTGAGAGATATATATGAGGTAAAAGCAAAGCCAGGCTAGCCTGAAAAATAAAAGAACTGCTTTAAGATGCTCCCACCACCCACCGCACTTAGAAAACCACACCACCCACCAAGAAAACAGTGGGTTTGTACAATGTACCTGTATGCTCAGAGATGAATCACCTAATATCATATTTGTAAAGGTATTTAGGGACAGTTAATTTCTAGTGATTTTACTGAGTTACAGGTGCCTTAGTAGCTCTTGAAGTATGCTATTTTCTTGTACGTGCTCAAATTACCTGGATGTAAAACAAACTCCCCAAAACCAAGTAGTAAAACATTGTTTTTATAGTTAAATGGCATTCAGGTTTGAGATGCTGAGGTGGTTTGGTGGTGGAAGGGCTGTGGAATGCTCAGAAATCACCAAAAATATTTCTTTATGTACCTAAATTAATCCCTAATCCTTGACCCCAGTCAGAGCCAAACTCATCAGCTCCAGCATGGCTGAAAGGAGTGCAAGGACGAGGATGGAGAATCTCCTGGTGTCACCACATCAGTGCAGAGCTCTTTCACCAGCCAGGCACTACCAGCAGGTCCCAGATGGCAGTGACAGTTTCCCTTCTGGGCTCAATTGAGCTGCATTGAAATCAGCATCATCTCTCTGACCAAGCCATGCTGCTCACCAGCTCTTCAGAAGGGTCATTCAAGGGCTGCTTTGTTCTCTGATGTGGGACATACACATCACTGGGTGATAATTAGGGCCCTTGGCAGACATAAGAAATGTCAGGCTTTTATACAAGCCTGTTACAAGAGCCCCAGAGGCTTTTGAATTCATAGACATTTGCCCCTGTAGGCACGTGCCCAGCAACCCCAACCATACAGCTCTTTCCCATCTCGTTTTACAGTGGCACGTGAATATTTGTCCCTGGTTATTTACGGATAAAAACGTGGCATTTCAGAGGACACTCGGTCTCCTGTCTTTGAGGTGGAGGATCAATTCTGTGCCGAGCTCTTTCTCTGTACCACTTGATGGCACACTTGCATAGCACACTGCAGGCTGAAGGCAAGAGAAATCCACATGCAAATCCTGTCCAAAGTTGTTCCACTTAATTTGTTCTGCATCATGAATGTACCTGTTTAATTGATTAAAGAAATCTAACACTGTAGTATTGAGTAGGAATAAGCAGGGCATACAAAATAATTACATCAAGAAAGCCCTGTGTTTTGCAATTTTAATCCCAGAAGTTTGCCTGGATAACTCATTACTTTTTCATTATTTCAGTAAGTTTGGTAAGAAACTTGTCTTTGTCCTGCTGAGCCTTTTCTTGCGTGGGGGAAAAATTTTCCTTACCCAATATTTTATTCTTCCTTCTAGAAGGTTTGTAGCAGGTTTGCTCATTTCATGTGTTCATGGGTTGTTCAGGGTTTTCTTTTGTCCTTTCAGTTCAAAAGAAATAATGAATTGCTATTGAAATTGAACAACTATACCTTCTGTTTGGCTAAAGTGTAGGTGGACATTAGTTTATGTCCTTTGAATAATAAAATTATGATTCAACTTCATATCAAAGTAACATTCTCCAGTGGTCTATTTGAGTTTAGTAATGCGTATTAAATGTTGTCACATATGCCACTTCTCTCTGCATGATTATGCACACATCAGTGAATGCTGCAGATGGCTACAGACCACAGGTAGAAACAACTTGCTGGTCTGTTGGATTTTATGACTTCATGAAGAAAGCATTGAAACATTTATCAGCAGAATTTATTATTTATGGGCAGAATCTTAATGGAAAAATGTAAATGACCACGGCCTGAAGTTAAAAAATTTCAGGGACTGGGGTGAAATATGTAGTGGCTGACTGTCATAGGAGCACCTTCTGTTCAAGGGCTGGGATCCAGGTTCTGAAGGGGAACCTCAAGGGGGAAACTGGAAGCACCTCAGTACAAATTAATGAGTGGCAAGTGACCCTTGTATTTACCAAAGCCTAAATCCCACCACCATTTCTTACAAAAACTTTATCTGGTCCACAATGCAGTAGCTAAAATTCTTTCCTGGCCATGACTTTAACTGTCTCCTACTTTGATGCTTCATCAGCTCTTCAAGGGCTAAATTAGCAAGGGCAAACTTCTTGCCTTTGTTCTCTAATTATCCTTGTTTAACTTAGTGACTTTCTTCCCCTCCTCCCCCAGCGCTCCTTCCCTACTTCAAATGCACGGGTAAAAGATGAGCTGGATGTTTAAACCAGGGAGAGTTTATGCTTTTTATTTTTCCTGAAAAAACGGAGAGCAGAGTGGGAGCCTCATAAATAAGTGTCATGGGTAGGTTGCACCTGGGAGGTTGTGAAGCATACACTGTCCTGACTTCCTCCATTACCCACTGAATTGCATTGGCAGTGATAATTGCAGCTTCAGGAAAAATAACTGCTAAACAATGATAGCAGTAAAGCCCTACAGCCTTTCTCAATTAAATTAAGTGGAAATTTAGTCCTTGAGTACTACTTCTGAAATGGGCTGAGCAGAATAAGAGCAAGCACCCGGTGGTTGCAGGGTAGTGTAGGGCAGGAGAAACACAGCTGGCTTTGCTCTGTGACCCCTGTCCCCATGCCCCATCTGAAAAGTCAGTGTCCACCTCTGCCCTAGAGCTAATGTTGGCATGAGAATAAAAACAACAGATTGCAGGCTAAATCTGCTCTAACAGAGGCCATGTAAGCTGGTGAATTTAGGGGAAGGCCAGTGCCACCTCTGTAGCCATCATTTCTCTTCTGGTTTTGCATCAGCAGCTTATGCTTCCACCATTATTCATTTGTCTCAGCTGCAACCTCTTGATCTTTGAAGGCTATTTTGGTATTGTTAGAATGTCCTTTCTACTTCATTTATTTCTATCCTTTCTGCTTATCCTGGCACTTTTACTTTTTATCAACACCATCTGCAAACATCTCACATTTGCTAGTGGGTCTTACAAACTTTAGTCTTACAAATTAGGACTTTTTGTCTCTGTACCTTCCTGTGCCAGGAAGTATTGGAGTAATTTTTGGTAACAAAAAAAAATATCTTTACACTCATTTGATGTAAACTACCCAAAATGAAAGAACAAAGCAAATCAATAAGAAGTCTTTGTCATAATACTCTGAATCCAGATTTTCTTCAAATAGTATCTAAGAGAGCATCTACTTCAGCCTTCATAAAGGAAGGGGAACTGTGCCTTAATGAACATTATTTGAGATAAAGATGGGATAGGAAGGACAGGTTTTTATGAAAAAGAAACACCCACAAATGGATAAAGCCTTTTAACCTCTTTCTACAGTGCTTAGAAACAATAGCCCAAATACATAGGAAGGTTTTTAGACAAGAACTTTACATAATGTAACTCTTGAATTGCTGTCTCAGAGATTCTGAGCACAGATTTCTGTGTCCAAATTATTCACAGTGCTTAGAAAAACCACCTAAAATTTGGCAAGCAGGTAGACAGAGCACATGGCTGTATCCTAAGAAATCTATGTGAGTTCATCTTTGTCTATCATCCAAAGCTTGTCCACTGACTTGAATTGAGCTGTTCTCCCAGTAAAGTGACCAAGTTTTTCAGAGTCCTCGGGTCTGTGAAGTTCCTTTTCTCCCTTTCATCATTTCTTGTGCCAGTTCCCCATTGCTTTTGGTGTATTTTGAGCAGCACTTAACCCCAGCGCTCAGTGACACGCACTTTATCGCTGCAACAAAACATCTCTGGTCTTGTGCAAAACAGAAGCAGTCATCTGTCTGGAAGTTGCCAAGGCTTACTACAGGTTGTCATGTAGAGTCAGAGGCTGAGAAAAGAGAACTTGTCAGCTTTACCTTGATAAGCCCATGAGTGTGAAAGACATGTCACATGCAATTTCCATTACAGATATCATCAGGAATCCGTGAGAAGTGTGAATGAGCGGAAGGAGCCAAGCATTCAAAAAATTGTTTGAACTGGAGTCCTTAGACAGTTCTAGTAGGTCTGCCTGCTTTCCATAGGAATCAAGGGAATTTTCAAAATTGTTTTACAAGATCAAAGGAAGATCATCCATTACCAATTGCATCAAAATAGCAAAATAACATTTTCAGATTAAGCTTCCTATTCCCCACCCCTCCCCCTGCCCAAGCAAATAATAAATTCTTTCACAGTAGGAAAGCAGGTTTAGTATCATCCAAAAATGTTTTAGTTCTTTTCCCACTTATTTGGGACCATCTTCTTGATTCACTCAAGAGCAGTGTATCACATCCTCCTTGCCTTTCCTTGTTAATCCACAGGTACAAGCGTCCTCTCCCTTTGTGGTGTAGGAGTGGTGTGGACTGCTGGTGCAGTCAGCATTCAGAGGATGAGAACACCAGCTGTCCTGTCAATGAGAGATCAAATACTCGCACTGTGGCACCACTGCCAAGCAGTAGATGTCACATCCTTGAATTTGGAGGTTTTGTCAGATGAGCAGTCATAATTTAAAGCATTTTGTACCTATATTTGTACAGAAGTTTGATTCGTGCTTGAACCAGCCTACAGTGGAAGAGGTCATGGAAAGAGCAGGTCAGGCAATGGGCTAAAGCAGGTATTGTCCCCCCCTGACACTGCACACATGCCCCACTGCTGATCAAGGGCCATCATGCAGCTCAGCATCCCTCCTGCACCAGATGTGAGACCAGCTGGGGGATTGAGGCTCATCTTCCAGAAGATGGGTGTTTGGTATCAGCTGGGAGAGGTGCTTGGTTTCCAGGCACTGACTTTGTTTTAAAAGCTGACTTCAGGGAGGAAAAAAGCTTTTGTTACTTTCACAGGAAAGGTTCTGCATGTGGAAGCTGGTAGCAGCACAGCATACCTGCACAGGTTAAAAATACTGTTTCTCTCAGGAAAAATAATGTCCTTTTCAAACCTGCACTTAGTTGGACAAGTGAGGTAAGATGTATATAAGGCCTTTCAGACCAGAACTACCCGTAGACAAAGTGTTTGTTCATCAATACAGTGCTAAAATAGCATCACTGCAGAAGGTCAGCAGCCCAGTTTCAAGAAATAAAGTCAGATAATGGGTAATTTTGTAAGACAAGTAGAAGCAAAGTCAGCTTGTGTCAATCAGTGTGAAAACGTAATTTAATTCATTGCAACAGAAATCAATTTTTTTTCTCCCAGGATCTAAGATAACTAAATGTCACACAGTCAGCTTAATTAGTTTCTGATATTTGTACAACTTCACCTTTAAACTCTGGGAAAAAATCCACAGTTTGTGTGTTTATTCTTTGTAATTCCTTTCTGTTCTGTTTTACTGCTTAGAAGAAGGAGACTTACAAAGCTTTACTGTGGCAATAAAATCTTATTCCAATTCAGACTTCCAGTTGGCAACCAGGAGATGGAATCAATGCTCCATCAGATCCATCAGGCCATCTCTTTAGTATCACCAAGGCAAGCTCAACAAAAGAACACAGTGAAATATATTTTCTGTAAGAGAAATTTTCCTTCCTAGGGGGGATCTTTCCTTTGTTTTCCATCACTTAAACTGTTTTAATTCTGCTGCTGACAAAAAAATAACTGCCATTATGGCTACAGGATTATTTTTCTCAGAGCCCAAAGTCATGAAGGACGAAGCGCCGATTTCAACCCCCATATATTTAATGTCAGGTACTCTACACCACAATAAGCACTTTTACAAAGCCATGCTCACCAAAGGGGGCTCCACAGCATGGTGTGGTCCAGGTCTATCCAGAACTGTCTTGGAGAGAGAGGGGATGGTTGCTTTGGCACAGCTAAGTGCTCCTTTAAGTGCAAAGTCATGGTAAAGTGAAAGATGGAAATCTGCATGGCTCTGCATTGTGCAGTGATAAAGATGATTGTAACCTCCAGTTCTCTTTAAACTTACCAAGGGCAATGGGGTGAGAGCTGAGTTAATCAATCCTGAGAAATCCTTTCCTGCTATCTTTTCCATCAGCAAAAGAATGAAATCAGAAATGATGAAGATGATTCATACCCAGCAAACAAAGGCAGAGGAAGCTCAAAGTGCAGTTGATTCAACGCAGCTTAATTAAAGCAGGCATTGCAGGAGACATTTCAAAATGCCCTCTCGCATTTCTTCTTTTTGAAGTGGCTGCATCCAAATTAGATAGGGTCTTGAGGTAAAACTGCTCTAAAATTGAAGGCAAACACCTTGTCTCTACCCTAGCACTTAGATACACTGGGAAGAAATCATCACTAGAATTTGGGATCAGTGTGGTTTTGCATAACCAAGAGGTTAGTCCAAGAGGTGAATTTTTCCAGGAAGTCTTGAAAATCTCAAAACTTACAAGGTTTGTGCTTAATATCTCTGCAGATCTGATTTACAGAACAGGATAGCTTTGGAGAAAAGTAGTCTGTGCCATAATGGCACTTGGTTTTGTCAGCAGCAGAATTAAAAGAGTTTAAGTGATGGAAAACAAAGGAAAGATACCCTCCTATGAAGAAAGACCTCTCTAACAGAAAATAGAGTTCATTTTTCCTGTATTTCATTAGTTTAAAAATTGTCTAGTTTCAAATTGTAGCTTTTAAAGTCTAGGATAATTTTCAGTGCACTAGCTTGTCAGAACTCCTGATGAGAGCTTGACTCTTGATTCAGGTCTAGTTTTGTCTTTTCAACCTTACTTGCCACTTTCTCTTCCTATAATTTGCTGGGTAAACTACACAGATTTCAACTTTTTCCTGTATTGACTTGTCTCTTATCTTCTTATATCATTAATCTTTCATGTATACTGAAATTTGGCTGGACTCTGCTACATACAGCTTATTTTATGCTACTCTAAGGGCCTGAATTAAAATTACAGCTTCTGTGTGGATTTTCCTTGGTTTAGAAAGACATCCCAAAGCTCTAGGACGTGTCACAGCTGGTGAAAAATGGTGTTTTTGTGGGAATGGGAGATGCTCCTGTCAAGAGTTAATAACAGCATTAATTTCTGGATCACTGTGGCTGTACCCACATTTGGCATAGATCAGGGCCAAACATTTAGTGGCTGAGAGCAGAATTGACCTGTGAGATCACTGATGAGACAAATATTAGCACTCATTACAGTATTACTAGCATCTAATAATGCAAGAAAAAACATGCAGACCATATGGAAGGAAGGGACAGAGCATATCTGTCTGGAGCCTGCTGGTTTCCTGCACTGGTGCTGTCTGTGTTAAGATCCCGTGTGTGTGGTGCAGCTTAGAGCGACTCCAGAGCAGCTTGAAATAATGTGGCCAGTTCTGGTCTCGAGAATGAATGCGTTGGAAACAGCTTTCTCATAGTCTGCAGTTTCTAACCTGTTAATCAGTCTGCTTTGAGAAGTTGAGAGTGTTCAGTCTGATGTATCTGAAGGTAAAGAACAGGATTTTCTAAAGCAGTTGTGATTAATTTTGATTATTTAGTAAGACATAGCAAGGAATTGTCTAATTAGCAAATCCGAACATCTGATTCCCTGACTGCTCTTTGGTGAGCACGAAGGGCTGCTTTTTTTGCTAGTGTTATTTCCAGTGTGTCTTAGAAGACAGTTTTTATTTTGTTAATCTGCACTCAGGTAATTCTCAGCTCACCATCCTGTTGCTGCTCTGTGGGATGGATGTATATGCCTTATGGGATGCAAAAGGCGTTCCATTTTAGGGTGGAAGGGCAAAAAGCAACTACAGTCATCTTTCCAGAAGCTGGCAGTCACGCCACTGTCCCTTATGTTGCTATTCTGAGAGAATGGGTAGGATGTAATTCCCTTCATCTCACACAGAAATTACTTGGCCATGTTGACATTTGGGGCCCTCTGGGATAGCCCCAGCTACTGACCTGTTTGCTAAACACTAGCTCAGCTGTGTCAGTTCTGTCGAAAACTATTTCCTGGCATTTGTGTTCAGCTCACACTATTTTGCAATACCGCAGTCATGATTATTTTCTTTCTGGAGGAAAATAATCACTCTACTTAGGCAATTGAAAAGCTGGATGTTAAATGCCTTTCATGTCTTTTATCAGCACTGTGAGCCTGCCTTCTTTGTTGTGAGGAGCCATTGCTGTTCACAGCACGCCCATTTGTCATGCTTCACATCCTCAGCCTGTTTGTTAGTGGGGTGGTTTCTGAGGAGCTGCGTGGCACAGGATGACCTCTGAGCACTCTGGACTCTGGGACTGCATTTATGCTTAGAAGCAGAACTCAGAAGCACAGTCCCTGGAGCAGCAGAAGCAGCAACATCTGCCTTGGGCTGTGAGGGAAGCTGAGTCCTCAGAGACACAGAAGCCTGAAGCTATTTCCTTCTGTCAGCTATTCAACTGAAGTCACTGGGAAATTACTGAGGACAATACATCAAATTAGAGAGATCAGTTCTGCACGTCGTGACAGCACTATGCAGCAGGCATAGTTCCTTCAGCAGCAAGCAGTAAAATGACTCCCAGGCATGCCTGCAATTCTTTGAATTACACGTGCTGCAAGCAGCATAGCCAAGGACTAGTCTTCTGTTTGCACAGCAGCTCTAGCACTACTAGATAATAATTCAGACTGGAGGACTTTAGCTTTGTTTCTTCACTTCTGCACTGTAGCCATCTGTAAGCATCACAGGTGCTCCCTACATCTCTCCTGGTAAGCAGGTTTGAGTAGGTTATGCCACTGCATTCCAGAGGTGGCTAATCCCAAACACTTAAATGGTGCATGCTTCAAGGAGATGTGTTTGGGGCTTACATTTTACTGAATGAGATAAACAGACCTGAGAGTCTGTGATTCAAAAAGACAGACAAAAGCATTGGAGTGGGGAAAACCCACAAAATTATACATGGAAGTGAGGTGAGTTTTATTAAATTGTATTTTTCCCAATGATTTTTATCAGAACCATCCACACGTACACAGCAAGGAAAGAAAATACTGAAGGAGACAGAGTCTACTGTCTGGATAGCAGACCAGAATTAGACATTAGCTTGCAACCTGCTTAGGAAAAGCCAGTGGCAATCTGGGTTGCCTTTACACAAGAACCATGGTGCCCTAAGTTCCTGAACATTGTGCTGAGCCTGGGCGTTGTGTTATCAGTAGGGAGAGGTCAGAGCTGAAAGAGAAAAAATTGATGAGCAGATCGTTAACTTGGAATGAACAACTTGTACAGTATGAGAAAGATTAAAAGTTCTGAAGTGATTTATGCCAGCTGAGGATCTGAGCTGGCTAGTTTAGTTTTGGCCACTAGCCAACCTAAAGGGTGAGAACAGGGCCCAGCGGTCTGCAAATAACTGAAGGCTATTAAATACCAAGGAGGAAATTAAATGATTTAATGAAGCACACAAAGGTGTAACTAGAAGTAGTTGGACTTAATTAAGGAAGGGAAAATTGTAAATGAGTATCCAGAAAGCTTCTTGCTAATGAAATATAATAGTCTGAAAATCACCTTTGCCTGAGACTTAAAACTGGATGTGACAGAATACAAGTGTCTTGAAGGTTGAGAAATTTATAGTGTGGTAAATTTATAGCTTTTTGCAGCCTTGGGCTCAAATATGTGCATCTTACCTTTTGCATGCCATCATGTATGTTTGAGGGTCATACAAACCCACTATATTTTTTTCTACATTTAATGTGTATCTGCTCCTCTCTCTTTTGAAAAAGAAAAACCCATAACCCAAACCAACAAACAACTCTAACCTGAAATCTCATACCAAGGTATGCTTAATAGAGAGCTGGTTTCATGGCTAAATGGAGAAAAGCAATGATAACTATGTGGAAGAGTAGCCAGGATAGTCCTTGCCCAAATTCTCAGATTAAGATGTTTTCTGAGTTGTCTCAAAATTCTTAGACAATGTCCCTCCTGCAGTGAGGGTGGTGCAAAGAGACTGTGCAGTCCCAGGTAGGAGAAAAACTTGAGTTTGCCTGGAGCATTCAGGTACCTCTGTGGTGTAAAGAAGAGATACACAATTGTTGCTGCTCCCCTTACATTAAAACCAGGAGCAACAGGCTAGGGGAGTGACATTTCCCTTTCTGAGCAAACTGTGAATCAGTAGCTCAGGTATTTGAGAGACAGAGATTATTCTGAATTTGCTAAAATGGCCACATCTGAATTTATTTCACAGCTCATTAGGGAGCTGTGTATAATAAATTACACAACATGTTATGTTCAGCTAACCTGCCAGTTCCCTGGTTTGTTTTATGCTCTGGGTTGCTGAGTGTGAATAAGCAAATAGTGCCTATTCGACCATTGTCTCACTGTGCAAATGACAGAGAAAGTGACTTGACAGAGGGATTTTTTCTTTCCATCAACCCTAAGCTGGTTTCTTGCAAACCTAGAGGTGATTTTTCTGCCCTGTACATCCATGAGGGCTGTTTCCAGTTGATAAGAAAGGACATGTTAGCAGGAGGACAGAGTTACCTAAAGGCAGGAGCGTCTATTTTTCTTTCCTAATTGTTGCTTACAGGGATGTTTCCTCTCTGCCCAATACTTTACAGTGCTGAGTGGACAGGATTTCCAGAGAGGCTGGAGATGTCTTGTAGACCTCAAGGATGTGCTGGACAGAGGCTCAGCCTCGCCATTTTGCTGTTCATGTTGGGCTGTGGTTTCATCTGTGTGCTGCACAGCACTGGGCAGAGGGAACAGGCTTCACTTCACTTTCCATATGTAACAGCTGCATGTTTTGGTATTTTTACTTGACTGTGCAGTCCCAGTTTGTTTTGTGGTCCCTGTGAGAAGGCACAGTTGCTAATGTGGGGGATAGCAGCAAAGCAGGNTATATATATGTTTGTATGTCTAATGATATTTATACTGTCTCATAGCAAAACCTTTTCATGATGAACAGGGAGCTTTGGGGAGATGTCTCACTGTGGTGTGTTTCCCTTTTCTGTCAGTACTATCCAGGATATATTTTTATCACAGGCTAGGTGTTCCAGGACATAATGACAGCTGTGGGAGATTGTGTGGGGACAGCTCCTGTTTTCTGTTCTGGCATGTTGGCATTAAATCTGGTCTAAACACAGAAACTATACCAATGGTCTATACAAATTTCCCAGTTGGTTTCATTAAATCAACTACATCCATGAATTTGATATGTATTTTAGATTGCTTTATTCAGTGTTCCAGGAGTTAAAAGGAAAAAAAAGCCAACAATTATTGGATAGTCTTATCTCATATAAGGAGTGTCCTGTGAAGGAAATAAGTATGTCTTTACTAAATCAGGTTTCAAACAGATAGAGGATTGGTGCTCAGATGGACTGAGATTCTTCCATGAAGTAAGTCACAGTGTAGACTTTAATTTCCAGGCTGGTGTTAAAGGATCAGTGGCTTTCACAGGTACATGAAAGCAATACACAGGTGTTAAGGCACCTGAAACCAGTTGCTGCATTTTTAAAATCAGCCACTTCCAGCTGCTGGGATGAGGTTGGGCTTTTGTTTGCTGGTGTGGTTGTGTGGCAGACCAGTCTGTGTGCTGAGCCAGCATTTGGGAGCTGTAGGTGCCTTGCAGCAGGTAGGAGCTGTGAGTATAACCTGAAGCAGGCTCTGCCACGCCTGTGTTTCACCAGCTGTGGCCAGGGGAAAAATTGCACTCAACTTCTTTATATGTGTGTTGATGACAAGTGCTCTGTTGGAGCCAGGCAGTGGGGCTAAGAAACCTGTCTTTATTCCTCTATGCAACTCGTAACACTACTGAACAACCATCCCCTCCCACACACGTACACCCAAATAGCTCTGCAGACTTCTGATGTTTTCTGACACTGACCCAAGTAAAAGGTGGAAACAATCTGCTCTGTGCAACAGAATAGAGGGATTTCCATTTTCCTGAAACCGTACATTCCACCTTAATTGCTTTCCTGTAATAATATAGTGATATGGTGTTGGCTTTGTATGAATAATTCAGGGCAGTAAAATGATAAAGTTATCAACAGAAGATGGCTTACAGTGGTTATTTAATGCAGTTCATAGATATTTCAAAGACAAAAAGATATATCTGCAGGTGGAATGTGACATGCTATGTTGAGAATGTGTACAAATGTATTAGTGCTATTACTGGGGTAGAGGAAAAATAAGAGTCAGCTGAAGATAGTGAATAAAACATTTTTATATTCCCTGAATGTACGTTATCGTCTTCTAGTAAATAATGAACAAAAGATCTCTGCAAAATTCAGATAATCTCTTGTGCAATTGGTACACTATATTTTATGAAAAGGAATGGGAAGACTGGAAGAACAGGGTTCTTTTCTGGTGGGGTGGTTAATAAATGTGGCAGTATGTGTGCAGCAGCAATTTATAAGGGGGCAGATTTTATGGGTGGGCTGCACGTATCAGAGGGTGCTGGGCCTTTGCATTAGAAAACATGCCCTGTGTGCAAAAGCTCTTCTTTCTTTGTTCCCCTTACTCCCCCCAGTTCCCCTGCTNTTTTTTTTAACCAGTTCAGCTCTTCAAAGGAGAGGGACTTCTTTCTTTTCTTTTTTCTCTCAATATTTGAGCCCTGCTCTTATTTTTGATTAATTTTTTTTCCTTTTTTATTTCACAGTTATTATCCCAAATAAGTCTCTGTAGAGCGAGAAAATGTTTCATTGACTTCTTTCGTGCTTCCTAGAAAAGAATAANGTTCTGACATGTTGGCATTAAATCTGGTCTAAACACAGAAACTATACCAATGGTCTATACAAATTTCCCAGTTGGTTTCATTAAATCAACTACATCCATGAATTTGATATGTATTTTAGATTGCTTTATTCAGTGTTCCAGGAGTTAAAAGGAAAAAAAAGCCAACAATTATTGGATAGTCTTATCTCATATAAGGAGTGTCCTGTGAAGGAAATAAGTATGTCTTTACTAAATCAGGTTTCAAACAGATAGAGGATTGGTGCTCAGATGGACTGAGATTCTTCCATGAAGTAAGTCACAGTGTAGACTTTAATTTCCAGGCTGGTGTTAAAGGATCAGTGGCTTTCACAGGTACATGAAAGCAATACACAGGTGTTAAGGCACCTGAAACCAGTTGCTGCATTTTTAAAATCAGCCACTTCCAGCTGCTGGGATGAGGTTGGGCTTTTGTTTGCTGGTGTGGTTGTGTGGCAGACCAGTCTGTGTGCTGAGCCAGCATTTGGGAGCTGTAGGTGCCTTGCAGCAGGTAGGAGCTGTGAGTATAACCTGAAGCAGGCTCTGCCACGCCTGTGTTTCACCAGCTGTGGCCAGGGGAAAAATTGCACTCAACTTCTTTATATGTGTGTTGATGACAAGTGCTCTGTTGGAGCCAGGCAGTGGGGCTAAGAAACCTGTCTTTATTCCTCTGTGCAACTGGTAACACTACTGAACAACCATCCCCTCCCACACACGTACACCCAAATAGCTCTGCAGACTTCTGATGTTTTCTGACACTGACCCAAGTAAAAGGTGGAAACAATCTGCTCTGTGCAACAGAATAGAGGGATTTCCATTTTCCTGAAACCGTACATTCCACCTTAATTGCTTTCCTGTAATAATATAGTGATATGGTGTTGGCTTTGTATGAATAATTCAGGGCAGTAAAATGATAAAGTTATCAACAGAAGATGGCTTACAGTGGTTATTTAATGCAGTTCATAGATATTTCAAAGACAAAAAGATATATCTGCAGGTGGAATGTGACATGCTATGTTGAGAATGTGTACAAATGTATTAGTGCTATTACTGGGGTAGAGGAAAAATAAGAGTCAGCTGAAGATAGTGAATAAAACATTTTTATATTCCCTGAATGTACGTTATCGTCTTCTAGTAAATAATGAACAAAAGATCTCTGCAAAATTCAGATAATCTCTTGTGCAATTGGTACACTATATTTTATGAAAAGGAATGGGAAGACTGGAAGAACAGGGTTCTTTTCTGGTGGGGTGGTTAATAAATGTGGCAGTATGTGTGCAGCAGCAATTTATAAGGGGGCAGATTTTATGGGTGGGCTGCACGTATCAGAGGGTGCTGGGGCTTTGCATTAGAAAACATGCCCTGTGTGCAAAAGCTCTTCTTTCTTTGTTCCCCTTACTCCCCCCAGTTCCCCTGCTCTGCAAAGGAGCAGCTGAAGGCAGCTTAAAAACAAACCATGAAATGTTACAGCCCTGAGCTTCCAGGATGCAGTTGTGTTTTGTGCTGCCTCTGGAGCCCAAGCTCACGCTGGAGCCGGAGGAACTGAGGGAAATAATTTGTTGGAGCAAAACTCAGTGGCTACTAAAAATCTCCTGACAGCTTCAGCTGTGCTAACAAGAGTGAGCTGGGGTGAAGGGCAGCTCACATTTCCACAGGTCCCCAGTCCCCGTGGTGGAGCAGACCTGTGTGTGTTGCCCACTCAGGAGGCACTGTGGGCACAGTGGCACAGCCAGCCTGCTCAAGAACCTTGAGAACTACTTGGCAGACAAGCCACGACTGAAAAGATCAAGGCTTTGGATTTTTAGGGATGAGTCTCAAACCACTCTTAAGTTTGGACCGCAGTTTGCTTTATGTAAATGGATACAGTAGGTTCTGCTTACCCTTGGGAAGCACCTTGCAAGCATCACTAGAGATGTACCCCTGAAACAAGCTTGAAGATTTCTCCTGTATTAAATTACCTTGTTAAATGTGTCTCTTTCTCTCTCTTTTTTACATTCTTTCCCTTTTAAAGTGTGCCAAAGAGGAATCTTCACTCTACAGTGTCAGAGAAAAACAAAAAAGTCTTAATTCTCTGGTCTCTTTTTCCTCCCCATTCTATCGTTCTTTACACTATTCATTTACCTGTTTACTATTAAAATAACGATCTGATGGTGGCATTACTTGGTGAAGTGATATAGATATGCTAAGTGGAGTGTGACAGATGAATTCCATAATTTGAAAACCTGCTAGCTGTGAGGTAGCAAGCAGTGTCTTTTTTTCTGTCTTTATTGACTATTAAAGTGCCACTTTGCAGCTCATACTGTTCCAGTGACTTAGTTTTCCATGCAAAAATGTCCTGGTTTTTTTTTTATTAAACCAAAAAATCTTCCCATCTGTGTTCATGTGGGCTGTGTAATAATGGGATAATTTGTTCAGACCAGAGAAAATAGTTTGTTTTGTTAAGAAAATGGCTTTTCATTACCTTCCTAGAATTTTTAAAGTATGTAAATTAGAACCTTGCATATTAATTGCTGGGCATTCAAGTGCCATTGGCATTGTTTCAGTATACCTGTGCCAGAGCTGCTGCTGGCCAGGATGTGACAAGGCAAATGGAAAGATATGAGGTTGTACGAATACAGCTGGTCTGAGTGATCCTGATGGGAAATCTGACCACAAATACTTAATTCCCTTCCGTGATTACTTTCTGGTCTAATTACTTTGAGAGAAGATAGAATGGTTGTCTTTTCAATAAGCTGACATAGTTTTTAGATTGAAACTGTAAAGCATTTTTCTTCAGTGGAGGTTTCCATTTTAATAGACTAGGAGTGCTTACGGACTCAGCTTATCTCATTTTGGCTCAGTTCAGTAACAGCTGAGGAGTAACTTCATTAAACATGTGCTGTGTGGCAGGGGAGCATTGCTTTGCCAAAATCTATGCTTATTGTGAAGTATATTATTTTAACAAGGGGAAGCCAGGATTTCATTATACATTTATTCCCATAGTAAAGATAATTGTATTTGTCTCTCATACAGGAACTCTCATGGACCTTAATAAACATGAATGAAACTTAATCTAGCCATTTACTTTGCAGAAAAATGATAAATATCCATCTTTAAAAATCAGTTCTCAAAGTAGGCTGTGATTTTATATTTGTATCTGCTGTTAATTGGACTGTGTGTGGGGAAAGCCCAGACCTCGATCTTAGTTACCCACTAAGGAGTGTCAATAAATGTGCTGGGGCTAACAGATTTGTGCAGATGCTTCCATAATAAAAAGCTTGTCTGCAAATGTTGATGTTGTTATGGTGGCCTTGTCCTTCCCTCTCTGGTAGCAGGTGTTCATGTGCACTGCTCTGAGAATGGGGTGGTAACTTAAGTCCAACAGGAGTCCTGAGCTACGGGAAGGCTTTTTGTGGCTGAACTCTAAGGTGCAGTTTCTGATTGTGTACAGCTTGGTGGGATCCTTGCCTACCTCTTCTGAGCTGTCTGCTATTCCCGGGATTTCAGCCATGCAGTGACTAAAGCAGAGCAGAAAACAGAGCTTTCATTCCTTGAGAGCTTCTGGTGGTGGGCATCTACAAGGATGTTCAAAGAGCCCGACCCTAGGTGTGCAATTCCATGGAAAAGGAAAGGGTTCTTTTTCCTCAGGCCTGATTCAGGTGCCTTGATTTACCTTCTGTTCACTGTGCATGTAGGAAACGTATAAAATGCAGTTTCCTGTGCTGGATGGTGTGAATAGCTGTATTTTATGAATTTCTAGGCCAAAATCATTTGGATGAGATAACTAAACTGAAAACTCTTTAAACCTTTTATCCCATAAAATGTTAGTGTCTCTTTTAGGTTTGACAATATTTCATTTTCTAAGTGCTTCATTTGGTTACTTTTAATCAAGGATAAAAACATTTTGGCGTTATTCAAGCAAAACCAAGTCTTTTCTGTTTGCTGCAAAGAGTTTAATCTCAGTTTGTGTTGTTTCAGAGCTCAGCCTCCAGGTCCCTGTCCACCTAGCCCCCTGAGGCCTTCAGTTTTTGGTAAATTCCCTCTGGACAAATGCCCAGTCCACGCTAATGCACTTGCTGTGATTTTCAAAATTCTGCCCAGATGGCCTTTTCCTCTGGAATAGTTTGTGATGCTCAACCTCCCATTTTCCTCAGGGGAGAAATATATGATTTAATTTGTGGGTTTCAGTAGTCTTACTAATGACTTTCTGCTTGTTCTGTCATTTTTAAGTAGTTCAGATGCTTCACTGGCACTTTTATATTGTCCTGCATTGTTTCCATCAGTTGCTGGATTTCAGGAGGGAGAGATGTAAACTGTGCTTCAGCCTCTCTGAGACAGAGCTGACAGAGCTATCGAAAATGAGGCACATGCTGCTGCTGAATATTTTGCCTTTCTGAGTTGCATTTTGCAAGAGAGAGCTGGCAAAGTATATTCCTGAGAGAAACTACTGATTCTGAAATGCTTGTCTCCCAAAGTCCAAAGGGCATCAAGTGGGAAACCATCAGCTTTTGGCTCAGAACTCGCCCTTTAGCAACACACAGAGCATTATTAAAAAACAACCTTTAAGGGTTTTGCCAGTGAAGATGTCTGACTATTTCTTTATCAGCATCTCAGCAGTGCTAAGTCGAGGTGTGGGCCTGAGGAGCTCAGCCTGTTTCCCAGTCTGAGTGTGCCAATGGCAATAACTCCAGTGCATCACCTACCAGAGGGCACCTGCTGGGCTCTGTGTGTAGCATTCCTGGGGCCTCTGGTGCTCTTGAAAACCCCTCTCTGTTTAGGAGCATTTAAAATGGTGATAGTTATAATAAAAATGATAAAAGCAGAACAAGTACAAAATTATTTTATCCTTGCCTTGTGGTAAGCTGTGCAAAAGAAAGATAGAAGGCTGCTATGTTCCTGTTCTGACAGAGTCTTTTTCACCCTTGAGAGCTACAGCTAGCTGAAAACAGAAATGTTTTCTGGGAGTAACATCAAGAGAAATTAATTTTTTTTGGCCCTATTCATTAACGCTGTATTTTTATTCTTGATGAAGAACCAAGTAATTAAGTTTAAATGGATATTAGTCTACTAAGGGAGTGCTCTGAAAGAAATATTTTGAGGTGGAGTTTGTGGTTTTCTCTAGGTAGGTAGTGTCCTGTGCTTAGCTTGCTTACAACAAGTTGACACCAGTGACATCAGTCAGCTTTGCTCTAAATGCTCTGAATTCAAATGTTCAATTCGAGATCTGAGACTTTAATACTTAAACCTACAAAGACAGTGATCAGGTATTTTTAAAAGTTTCTTTCCTTGTCTGTTCTTGGCTGTTGTGCTTTTGCATGCAAAATCAGCTTTGTTTTAATGACACTCCCAGATCCTCTGTATGAACAGCAGCAACAGCAAAGGAGGTTCCTTATCTGAAAAGAAACTTGCAGGGACAGCCAGCTAGTTCCTCCTGGGACTGACACACCACCAAGAGCTCAGGCACAAAAACCTTGAAACTAGTTGGACTCAGGTACAGCATCTCTGCTGCTTGTATGTGGCCTGGTCTCAAGGGAAAGCAGCTGGAGCAGTGTTTTTTGTGTGGCAGTGATGACCACAGTTGTCTGCAGCTCTGCAGAGAAAGAAGAGGGACACTGTGAAGGCACAGTGGGGCTGTCACACACGCACAGTGCGTGACCCTGGTCAACTCACACCTTCCTGTCCTTTCAAATGCAGACACACCCCAGCCTCCTGCTGGAAGATAGCACAGGTAAGCCACAGTTCTTATGAATAGAAAAAAAACCCAACAAACAAAAATGAATTTATATATCTCATCAGATTGTCATACTTAAAATAACTACATCAAGTCCCACTAGGCAGCTGTGGATATTCCCTTCCCACTATTTTATTTCTAGCCCTGGAAGACTGCAGATGTGACACTGAATCTTCTTTCATTTTACCCTTTGTATATGAGCTGCATCTTCAGCCTTTTAGAGAACTTCCTACAGCTGGATATAGAGAGAGGGCATTGTTTCTAACCAGGGGCTTTATTTTACAACATTTTTGAAGCTGTTTGGGGAACTGAGTTGCTTTCTGCTAGAGGAACTCATCTCGTGGTGAAGCATGTTGATATCTTACCTATAATCCCCCAGTGTTTCTTCCCAGACTGTGAAATGTCAGGGCTCTCCTTGTCACATCTATCTCTATGCCCTTGCCCCCGAGATGGCTATGGAAATTGCAGGAATGCCTTACAGAGGCAGTTGTCATCCTAGGAACAGTATCAGCTTTTTTTTTTTTTTTTTTTTTAAGGCAAAGATAATTTTGACAGCTGGATGTAACCACGTGGTGGTTGTCTTGCCATTGCTTGCAGGCTGGTTGCAGTCATTCCTGACTGAGAGCTGTTCAACTGGAGCTCAGACTCCAGAGGTGTTGAGTGACGAGCTGCTGTCCTCGTGTGCCAAGCAACAAGTGCTGCCTGTTGGCAGCCCAAGCTCACATATCAGTTCTGTCGAGGTTTTAGAGTCCACCATGGCAATCTTTTGCTTTGGCTTTGCTTGCCTCTGGAGCCAAACTCCTTATCACTGAGCTGTCACATGCTAACTAATACAAGCTGCATCGAGCCTCTCTGCTTTTGACTTGCTACAGGACAAGGGAGACCTGTGCATTCAAACCTCACACAAATTAGTGCATTCTTCCTTGCCAGCTGGGCTGGACAGAAGAGCATTTTTTACATTAAAACGCTTCTGTGCCAACGTTGGTGTGATAAAGTAAAGCGTGGATAAACTGGGTTATGCCAGCAAAAACGAGCCAGGTGGAAAATGCTTTATTCACTGGAGTGCAGGTGATTCACAAGAAGTTACAGAGGCATTTCTGGAGCAAACAGTACCATTTTTCTTGGAGCTCAAGCTTAACATCCTGTTCTTTTCAACTTGTTCCAGGTTGCTGTGTGGTATAATACTGTTACAGAGATGAAATGCACTCCTGTTTGTGACTGTATTTCTTTCTGGTAGTCAACAATGGAAGAGAGGGGAGGCCTTGAGCTCCCAAGGGCTCCATCCTCTTGTGCATGGGAGGATGCCCTGATGTTGTGCTGAGGTTCATTAAGTCTGTGGGCAGCTATCATGTTTAGGCATGAGCAAACCTGGCTTATGAGAGAGCCAACTCTCATGGGCCAGCATGACACACATGGTTGTGCTACTGGGCTCCACATACAGCCACCACTTTCTGTGGTTCTGTTAGCACCCCCTGGGTTTCCTGGTGAAAGGCAGATTTTATTTCAGGGCACGTGGTGTCTCCAGGTGCTGTGAGGATGGCAGGTTTGATGAGGTGGTAATCCTGAGCACATGAACCTGCTCAGTTTGTGGTAGTAGGTCAGCAACCTACCTCAACCTGCTGCCAGCAGAACTGCCTGGCTCAGCACTGCTTCCCATGCTGGACCAGACCCCAGCCCCAGCAGAAAAGTGATCTGTCCACAGGTGAGGCTTCTTTCTGCTTCTGAAGTGTAAATAAAGAATGGGTTTCTTGCAGTGCCTTAAAGAGGATAGATTTCCTGCACTGGTGGGGAGTGTGGCTCTGATGCAGGCTTGTCAGAAATAATGGTCAAAATAGAAGGCACTAGCACAATACTCAAATTGGTGCAGGGTCACTTTTTTATCAGGGTTGTTCCTGGGAATGGTAGTAGTCTGGGAGCAGAAGAGCCTTAACAAGAGAAAGAATTAAAGAAAAAAAAATGGCATTTCATTCTGATGAGCATGCTTGCTTTTTCCCCCCACCCCCTCCTAGATTTTGCTTCATAGAAACATTTTTCAAACATTTCAAGTTTGAAAAAACCTAGCACTGTACAACAGCTCTAATGAAATAAGGTCCTTTTTTTGTTTACTTCTCTAATTCCAGTTTCCAGTAATTCAACTGTTTCTCAAAATTATTCAGCTTTGAAAGAAAAGTGTCACAAGAATATTTTTTAGTCACAAAATGATTGTAAAAAAAGACCGATAATTTAGCTCAGGGACTGAGACTGAGTATTAAAAATGTCATAATAAATGGGAACTTTTCTGGAAACTTGAAAGTTTGTGAAAGAAGGAGGTTATGCTGACAGATGTTTCAGAAACGTAATTAATGAAGCCCTGAAATGAAAAAGACTGGAAACAGTTTGGCTTCTTGTATGAGAAGAAATACCACGTAGCATTTCAAAAGTAATGAAAGACCAATCACCCCAAGAACTTCAGACAATACAGATGGATTGTAAATTGGAGTTAGGTTTCTTTTTGTCATTATAAACTTTTAAATGTATCTCTGGATAGAACTGTCTGAAAGACTGTGATTATATTTTGTGGCAGTTACTGAGCTTTCAGGATTTTATACATTCTACATTAGCAAACAAGAGCTTTTGAATACGTTAACGCAGAAATAGCTTCTTTAGGAATCTGTAGGTGTTCTAATCAAGGCTGTTCTTCCCTCCTACTGGTCAGAAATTATTAAAGAGACCAGATTGTTCTGAACCTCAAAATCTTTTCATCCAAATGAGTAAATGTTTTTGACTGCTTCAGTGTCACTGAAAAATGCATATTTGAACAACATTTTTTTTTCCCTGAAACTACTCCAAGTGACTCCAACTTCATCTTGCATGTAATAACTTTGCCCAAATGAAAGATGCACCTAATCTCAACTGTAAGAACATGGATTTGCCAGTTCTGTACTGCTGCCATTTGTGAAAAATGGCTTTACCTTACTGTATTTCTTTTCATTATCCTTACTTAGTGGCTGATCAGCTTCCAATAATGTGGTTACTTGATCTTATCCTGTGAAATTACAATCCATTATCTCATCAGGGTATGTTCTCAGAGGGGATTTAAAAAAATGCTGTCAGTAATACCTGTACTCAGCTGAAATTAAGTGAGGGCATGGAGTAAGCTTCACTGCTGCTAAGTACAGGGTATCAGCACCTGTCCTTCATTAATCTGCTCAGCCCTTTCTCTTTATTCTGTGAAGTGACACGATGTCATAAAGCCACAATGAAATCCATGGAAACTTGCTGTCTGCCAATGCTTTGAGGAGTTTCACCCACCTAGATGCTGCCTTGTTTGATAGCTTTGCTGCTGGGCTGAGATTGACAGGGAGCTCATCCCAGTGGCTTTCCTCAGGTGCACAAAGCCTGTTGTGAAAAGCTGAAATAAAGCCAGACATTTGTAAGCCAGTTTCTAACCTCTGTTAATTGAGGTGCCATTTTATTAGGCAGAATTGATGATGCAGTAAGGGGAGTCACACTACATTAAGGGAAATGTATGAAAGCACTTATTGCCACTGAAAGGCAAAAGCAGCTTGAGGACATGCTAAAGGATGAGTGTAGTGCTGTAGGGAAAATACTGCAGGTAAAGGTCAGTGGAGTTTTCCTTAAAAATAGTTCTTGGGCAAGTTTGGGTGACATTTTTTTGTCTGATTTCTAATGCTGCTTTCTAATCTTTGCCTCAAAGAAACAATGGGTTACAAAGTCTGTACAAGGACTTAAATACGTAGTGTGTTGATCTCCCTGTCTTTCTGCAAAATGCCAAGACTAGCTTAAAAATCACAGACTCTGTTTTGAAATTAAGAAAAAAGTCTTTTTCCTTAGGCTTTTCAAAGTCAAGTTTTGAGATGCTCCTGTGTGATTAAAAGGGCTACACATTTTCCTGAGTGAAAGAGAATGACAAAATATATAAGTTAAAAAAATATATATATAATTTTAAAAAAAAACCTTTTCACATAGCATTTCACATAGCTATCTATTTCCAGATGAATGGGGGAGAAGACCTCATGCCTCAAATAATGGAATAGCACAATTTCCGTTGTTCTCATGTAAAGAAGAATTGAAACTTCACAGCTGTGAATATGCTATTGATTGTCAGTGACCTTAAAAGACTGGTCACTTTTGAAGATTCATTTGGGTCTCTTCATCACCAGGAGCATCTTCTTGGGCTTCTTCCATACTACAGTCCAGCAGCTGCCTGTTATGATATATCCTGCCCATTATCAGATTTGAGTCTTGTATCAGGCTGTGCTTATTTTGGTAGAGAAGTAGGTGTGTGTTTGTGTGCTACAGGGGCTGGGGGTGCAGGTTTCCCTGTGTACTGCTTGCAGGTAGATTTACTATCCTGTATTTCAACTTTGCTTATTTCCCTTGTGTCTTTTGTGGATGTCTGGGGGGAATAAAACAAACACAGCCTTTGGATTTGATTTGCACTGTGAATTTGCTTCTAATTGGCACCACCCACACCAAAGTTTAAAGTCACCATTTTCAGTTTTCAAAGCCAGAAGGATAAAGCCAGGCTACTACAGTGAGATTTTAAACAGCTGACAAAACATCATTGGTCTGGTCAGTGGTAAAAGCTCCTGCAGGGACAAGGTGGGCACTGGAGATCCCAGGGCTCTGCTTGCAAGCTGCTCCTTTGACTCTCCCTTCTCACAGCCTCTGAAGGATGTGGCCTGAGCCTTGTGGCCGTGTAATGTTTCCATTGCACAGCTCACAGGGTCAGAAAGGTTGTCATCCTCTGCTGAGGAGCCCTGCCAGTGTAGCTGAAGAGGAGGAACATGGGTGTGTATCACATTTACCCTGTCCCCTAGCTGGTGGGGTTTAGTCCTGACTTCAGCACTATTTAAAATAGCTTTAGGATTGTTTAGTGTTAGAGTCAGGACACTCTCCTTCTGTGCCTTTCTCTTGTCCACTACTTATTTAAGAGAACTTAGCTTCAAGAGAGAAAATAAAACAATCTGAGTAGTTTTAGTAGGAATGCTGTGGAGCTGCTTCTAAGTGGCATTTTTGTGTGCATGTAGATAGAATGTTTTAAATTGATTTTATGACTTCTGAGGTAGGTGTGTGCAGGCAAAGAAATGCCAGAGGTTCATGCACAGTTGTTTTTGTTTTTTTTTCCCCTAGCAGCCAGGCTCATGCTTAAATTTCTGCAATGCTTCAGAAATATATTCTAGTTGTTATTTAATTGCTATGGGTAGCAAAATTAAACCAGACATTTAAATGCAGTAGCACCCCAAATAATCTGGTAAGCCTATTCCTAAACTCTCTGCCAGATGAAGCCAGAAGCCAGACACACAAATTAATGTCAGTGTTCTTCCAAATGAGTAAATTAGATCAGGTTCTTAAATCCTTCCTTGGACAGCTCAATAAAAAGACACTGGAAGAACAGCTACACTCCTGCCTGGTCCTGAGAACCTCCCTCTAATAGGGAGGTGTTAACAGTGTTGGTTAGATCAAGCACAGTACCAGGTGTAAGGGCTGCACAGCTGCTGAGAAAGGTGTGGGGCCAAGAGCCATGTGAACACACAGGTTCACATCTCCCTCCCCAGCAAGACAAATGGCAGAATCTCCAAAAATGGCACAGTAAGGTAAGTGTCACCTTGGCAATCTGCTTTGTTTTAGATTTCAGGACCTGTGGTTCTGAACCCCACGTACTTTGGGCTCTGGAGTTCTGTGTCTTGGGGGCAAAGCCCGTGGGAAAGGAACAACCCTGGTCGTGCCAAGCATTCCAAATGTGTGGGATAAAAAAGTGACATATGAGGGGCTGCTGACAAGCATCTGGGCTGACAGAGGTGACTCTCTGCTGCTGACTTAGCAGCTGACATTCTGCAGGCTGAAAGGAGATGACCAATTCACTGGGGAAGGAGGAGTTCAAAACATAACCAGAGATGAAAAGGGCCTTCAAAAGCACCTTAAGGCCCCAGCTGAGATCTTTTGAAATCCCTTTGTGCCAGGCTGTCTGCAAAATGCACAGTGCAAGAGAGCCTCACACAGGGATGGCATGTGGAATAGGAAGGGAAAAGCAGGAAAAGCAGCAGCTCCCCAACACCTCACAGGAAATCAGTGTCATAAGCAGAAACTGAATGCTAAGTCTTAGCCCCGACCAGTGGTTTGTTACCTATTTTGTAATGACCAGGACAGGCTGATGCTTGTTTCCAGATATTGATTAGAAGGGTGAAAAAAATCCTTTACAGGTGTAACTTTTTTTCTGAAAATATCAGCAGTTCCATTAACCAGAGATGGTGGTCAGGCTGTGTGATTTGGGGGCAGGCATTCTCTGCCTCCTCAGAAAAGTGCATTTTGGAAGGATGGCTTAACCAAGTGCCTGCCTGTCTCCAAAACAGCTCATGTGAGCTGAGTGCCAAGTGAGGAGAGGAGGCAGAGCCACACTTTGAGACGAATGGTGCCCATTCTTGTGGCCCCTCAAAAATATCAGCCCCTTATATGGCCTGAACTTCAGTGTGAGTTGAAGCTGTCAGAGATGATTTAATTCTTGCTGAGTGCTCTTTGACTCTTCTTAGAGTCCCAGAATGAAGCTGAGGTCAGGGCCTGGGTGGCTGCTGGCTGCTAGCCCTGCCACAGCTCTGGGGACAGCACCTTAAGGCCGTGTAATGAAGATCAATAAATCTCACCATAGGGCTGATCACTTGTCCCCATGTGCTGGGACTGCCCATCTCCAGTGCTGAGGATTGAAAAGAGGTACAATAATGGCATTGAAAGGAAAGATGTGCCTTCTGTCCAGAAATTAATATTTCCCTTCTATGTGCATTTCCACACAGAATGGGCTGGATGACTTCACATTGAGCTGGAACACACAAATCCATTGATGCCATTTCAAGAAAGTGCAGCACTTGTTACAATAATGGCAAAACCATCACAGCTTTTATTCATCTCCCTTTTAGAGCTTGGGTTATCAGTGGTAACTCTATCCCTGATTATTTTTGGTAGAGTAGCTCTCATCCACCTTATATGCAAGCATTACTTTTGCTGCAGACTGATCCTAAATCCATAATACAACAGAGGGAGGAAAGGGCCAGCCACCTTTAGGGAAGCTCTCCTAATTAATGTCAGCAAAGTGTTTGGGTCTGCTAAGATGGTTGTTCATCAAAATATTGAAATTGCAAATGATTAGCTTGGATTGCAAAAAAAGGGAGTATATTTTTGTAAGCATTTTCCTGGAATTGGTTCAGATATTCAAGCGTTCATTGGTCAGTAATAAAATTCTGATCATTTAAATGTCTGCAGTAAATCAAAAGCTTTTTTTCTCAGCAGCAGCAGCAGCTCAGATGTTATCCTTTTAAGTGTTATAAATATACTTGCAGTAATGACTGTAACACCAGTTCCTTTATACACACAGAAATTAGCCTTGATGGTCAATATTATTCTTTATGGGTTTTGAATTGAAATAAATTTAGAAATTTATTAATATATGTTATTACAGCTCACTTATTCGTATAAATATAACAGCTAAAAGGGGATATTATATCAGTTTGTCTCATCCTTTGTGCAATAGTTTGTACAGTTTCTTTAGAGTAGCACATACAAATAAGCGTATCTCACACTTGGATTTTAGGACCTGTGTGTTTTGTGGCCTTTAGGTGGCTGTTTTTAGCAAGCCCCCTACAGTAAGACAATAATTTGCCATTCTCCACATTGTAACTAGCTTATACCAAAATTTCTGCTTGCTGTCTTGACTCCACCAAGGTGATGGTTCCTTGAACCCCTTTCATTTAACCTTGGAGACAGGTGAACTTCTTTGATATTATATAATCTTGTTCAAGTCCAGCTGCTTTCTTCCTGTAGATGCTGACTGGTTCTGCACCAATGGCAAGACACTAACTGATTTCAGTATAGTCAAAATTTAATCCTGTTTTTTTGTAGTAGGGGGTTGATATTGCTGTACACCCACATTCCCCCAGTCAGGGATTTCCATTAACAAACCCAGGGAAGGCATTCCAAGGCTGCATGACTGCATCACCAAGCAGTGGGCACTTTTCTCTCAGTCTAGGCTACTTCAAAATTTGTTATGTCATGTGGGCATAAAGCATCTTAGCTATGAGTTGGGGTTAGCTCCTTTAGTAAGAACTATGGCTAAAGAACCACGAAATTTTCTCTAAGTTATAGCAGAATCAAAGAAAAGAGACCTGCTCTGTTTCTACCCTGCATCCCAGAGGAGGTATTAATTGTGTGATGACTTTTACCTTGTGGAAGCTTTTTTCCACTTAATTAATTTCCTCAGTGTAACAAACCCATATGATTTTTGTAATAGCGATTGTCATTTTCCTGAGATTTTACCATGGAGAAATGTATTCAGAATTTACTCTGTGGAAAGAGCTGTCTGCAGAAACTCATGGTGCCCTTCTAGCACTGTAATCCTAGGCAGCCCAGGGAAATTTAGGGAGAATTTCAGGATGGAAAAGTGCTGCTAGTTCTGTTAAATCCTATTAAAATGCCATACATGGAGAAATAAAGTTTAAACAAGGCTTGAGGAAGCTGCTTCAGAGAAAATTTGTTGTTTTATGTAGTCTTTATTATTACCATTAAAGCTGCTTTTGTTTTGTTGCAGACTTGCATTGTAAAAACTGTCAGGAAAGAATGAAAAAATAGCGAAATGATCCAGGCCCTGAATTAATGCCTTTAAGGTCATAATTTCCATTCCTTCAGTTGATTTTCCCTGGCAGAACTGTAAGGAAAGCTCTACCCCATTAAATACCAGAAAATACATAGTGCTAAAGCTAAGCAGATATTTGCAAGTATCCCCTAAATTTTGCTGAAGAACTCATGCTGTTTTGGTAGTGGATATTTCTAGAATAGATGGCATCTGATGATGATGATTCTAGAATTAGTGACATTTATACCTATACATGTGCGTGTACATGAACATTTTAAACATCTGCCTCAGTAGGTAACAGTGGAATTTACTACATTCATTTCTGGTTGCCTCTCTGGGCTCTGGAATTTCAGAACCTGATATCTGCTAATAGGGAATTTCAGGCTATCTTGTTTCAAATGAAAAAAAGAAAATAAGAAAGCAGCAGCAGCATCAACACAGGACATCACAGGATAGCAGATTAAATATAGACATGGATTACAGAGCCATTGTTTTCACTCCTGCTAAATAAGACAGTACACTTAAAATGGAATGCCACTTGACCTTTTGTGTCTCGTTGGTCTGTGGCTGTATTTAACTGCTGCAGGGAGGAAACATTTTCCCCTGGAACTGTCCCCTGCTGATATGACGATCGCTGCTGCTGGGTCACACCATGCTCAAGAGGCAGAATCCCAGTGCTCCAGAACACAGGAGGGATCTCGCAGCCGATGGAGGAGCTCTGTCCATGTCTCACAATGACTCACGCTCTTTTTTCAACTTATCTCAGCTGGTGCTCTCTGCTGGCCAAATCAAACCATCACCAGCGCTCAAACATTCAAAAATCACGTACTTTGAAGTAGAGATTGTTGATGTGCAAAGCAAGAAGCAGATCTGCATTGTGGACAAGGTGAGTGTATTGTCCCAGCACGCTGGGGCTGTGCCTGGTTCACACCGTGCCACTTCGGGGACTCTGTTTTCAGTGTGCTGTGGTCTTGTTCTGTAGTAGAAGTACTTTCATTCCTTTCTCTGGGAGTCACTAAGAATTCCTTGTGAGTCATACCCTGGGCTGGTCTTCTCCAGGATTTTTACAAATAATCCTGCACTGGTTTGTTTTAGACCTCTTGGCAGCTCTGTGGGCTCAAAGTTACGTCCTTAGGCTGACTCTTGACACTTAGATTACAGTGTCTATTTCAGAGCACGATACTTAAACATTTGTTTCAGAATGGATACTCGTTTTTTAATACATTTGTAAAGCCTACCATCTCTGCAATGCTATGAGTACTTGCTGGTACCTAAATGTATTCAACTCCCTGCTTATTAGATTGGACCTGGCAATTAAAAATTTTTTTCATTTTAAACAAAGGGTCTTAGTTAAAAGAGGTGTTTTGAACTTTTGTTTGGCTTGTTTGTTTGTTTATTTTAATAATGTGAGTAAAAAAATAAACTACAGCCAAATTGCATAAATAGGATGAGAAGACTGGGTAGGACAGAAGTTCATGAACCCATAAATAAGAGATAAAAATGCTTAATAAATATTTTCATCACAGTTTTTGTGATTCATTGTCCCTCAGTGAAAGATTTGGTCTCTTTCATGCCATGAAAATGGGAATCCTAATGTATTTAGCCTATGGAATTTTCAGTAAATTAGCAGAGTTTTGGGACTTACTGTTTTTCTAGGAAAAAATTCCCTTATCCTCATTGGCAACAGCTGGAACAGGTAGATAAGTTTGCTTCAGATGTTTAATGCCTTTGAAATATGCAGGGTGGAATGCTACCAGATTTCTAGTGTTCTTGGTCTTTTAAAGGGTGTTTTTGCAATTTGTGTGCCTAGTTAAAGGTAAATGTCTCATTTGTTAATTCTTAATGGGGCAAAATATTTTTTGCTATTTTTTCTAACCTAGCCAAAGAGGAAACATGCACAAAATGGTCAAACAAATAGGATGACTATTAATAACAATTTTGATGGTAGTGTTCACGTTACTTTATTGAGTGATATTTACACAGTTGTTAGCTTATCTACATACATTTTGAATTAGGTTTTGATCAAAAGAAAGATAAATCTGTTTCTTATCTTGAGCTTTCCTGTAATGTTATTAAAATACGTATAGTACAGAAACAGCATTAGGCAAAGAGCCACGTTTCAGGAATCCTTCCATGCTGCATGCTGCTGGGATGATACCAGACCTGTGTTTTAATCTTTATTCTGAGTTTTTCTGACCCTGAAGATTTTCTACACCTCCTCCAAACCGTGGACTCTGCCCCTGTAGCAGTGAAAAGAGAGACATGAGTGGTGATTGCTAAGTGCTCTTTATTCAGAGGTAAAATACACACAGGGTAGCAATAACAGCTGCAAGTCTCTGCTCAGAAACAGAAATATATTTTCAATTTACATGGCCAGCAGCATGGGCTTTTTTAAAAAATATTTTTGGCACAGTACCAAGGAATTGGTAAAGAATAGTCCAAGGCTGAGATTTGCAAGACTGCCGAAAGAATTTGGTTTCTGAGTGCTCATTCACCTGACTGTTTAAGTCCCTTTATTTGCTGTGATAATCCCTAAGTCAACCCTAAAGTTATAGAAGTTGAGTTCCCTGCTTCCATGAACACTTGTTAGTGTTGGTGAACTTAATTTCAGTTGTTTGTTAGAGCAAACAAGAGACTGGTGTACTGGATTATGCATAATTTTCTGTTTAATTAAATATAACTGGTACAGACCCAACATGACACTTCTAATGCCTGTTTCCTGTTTGTGAGATAGTTATGATTAACTTAATTTCTTGGGTTTGCAAGTAATTACTGCTTGCCAGAATAGGAGAGAATAGGAACCACAGATTTTAAAATGCATGTGTTTAGACTCTTATTGCATATTCCTAGTGGTTCAGAATATTATGATTTAGCAAATGCATTTATAGTATTCTCAGATTAATAAATCTAAAGGGAAAAACTGTATTATAATGGCATAGAAGAAGAACCCTTTCTTTTTCCACCCAACAGAAGCTCAGGCAGAGTGATTCAATGCTTAATGCTCTGTGGTTAAACACCAGGAGCTGCTTCCAAGAGGTTGAGTTTCTCTGAGATCCTTGCATGTGCCTATGAATCCCATTCAGATTAGTGGGAGCTCTGTAAAGTCTGCAAAATTATGGTACATTTAACTAGTTCTGGTATTTAGCAAGAAATATTTTCCTGTCCTCAATGCAGTATCAGGATTTTATAAAAGGTGTGTTTGGCTGTGTCATCTTGAGAAATCAGTTGGCATCAACCCAAAGTTTTGAATCCAGCACAATTAATTCTCTGAATTAATTCTCCACTTAAAAAAGGAAAAATAGCATTATTTCCTTTTGTTTTCTTTCCTATCTTATACTTTTGGGAAGGATCAGTCACGTATATTAAGTGGTTATTATAAGTTCTTGATTGTCTTTAATTTCAAGGAACAGAATAAATACACACTTGTTTTTTAAGCCTTTAAAACATGTTCACACCATATTGCAGGCTTTTCCACAACCAGAAAAGGCAGAAAAAAATAATGAAAGGAAGCAGAACAAGAGAAAAATCCCAGACATTTTGGTTCCATAGTCATTCTCCTGCAGGAGCTGGGTTTGGAGGAAAATTACCTTATCTTGCAAAACTTAAATTCACACGAGTCAGCAACAGTGGCAGTTTATTTTGCACATGCACGCTGTGAACATGAAATTCTTTATAGGAGTACAATTTCTTTCATTTAATATTGTCAACCTGCTCTGGGACTTTCTCTGCTATGGATATGACATTATGCAAGTAGTTTGGTGCACATGAGCTTTTCCAGTGAGTTGCTTAAAGAATTTAGTAGAGAAATAATAGCAGTGTGAGATCTTTTCCCCCAGATTTGCTCTTGAAATTAATTCTGAGGTGATGTGCCATGGAGAAGAGGCTTCTGATTTTGGGGGATGGGGAGGAATCACAAACCAGCTTCAGGTTTTTTTTTTCCCAGTTATTCTACAAAATGTCCCCAAACTAGGGGAAGTCTCCAAGTAGGGAAAGTTATTTAAACTTAGGCTGCAACTGTCCTTAAAAGCAGTATATAAATGCTCAGAGCAGGTGTCTTGGGACTAGGCACTGAAGTTTTGAGGAGGTGTACGAGCAGCCTGCTGCTCCACACACTGCCCATGACAGGACAAGAGTCCAGCTGTCAGGGCCAGTTTGCAGTACAGCATCCTGGGTTTTCCTTCTTTTTTTCCCTGCTCCCCAAAGAGGCAGACCCAGGAGAGGATGTCTCTGAGCAGAAAGGCTCTTACCCAAGCAGCCAAAGGCTTTAAAAGAGCTGGTGCCTGAAAGCCACAATTAGGAAAATTTAGCCAAGAAATTTGGCCCATAATTTTACAGTCAAGGGATGGTAAGTAAGAGTTGAGTGTCTTGTGGGCCAATGTTCAGCTCTTTAACATGCACAGCAATACCACATTTGTGTGAAGATATTCTGTAGCTGAAACATGAATCATGCACGTTTCTTGCTCAATGAGTGAAAGAAGTATTTAGCAAGGAATAAATCTCTTCTTTGGCCAGTGTAAAAAAGCAGGTGAGCCTAGATAATCAAAAGTCCCTTTTTTCCTCGCAATTTATTAATTTGTATGGATGAAATTCCTATCTCTGTGTAAAGAGGAAAAGCACGTAATTAAGGATTTCTTGTAAGAAATATCTTCAATTAAATAGCATCACAAAGTGTCTAAAGGATTTTGGCTTCTGTGTTGCTTCCAAAAAGCCACAGAAAACAGCAGAACATGCAAAAATCATCAAGTCTTATAAATGAAAGAAAACAATTCCTTTTTGTACTTTTTAACAAATAACCCACATTTTTTGCCACCCACAACTTATGAAAAATATATGGCTACTCAAAAACTGTTTCCCTCATACATTGTTCCAAAAACCTGATGTAGGTTGGTTTTAAAGTTATTGATGTGCAGTGTTTTGATTTATAAGTGCTGTTACAGCAACTCATAACAGTTTCTTTTATAGCATTCATTGTATAATATTTTTTTCTTCAAATTAACTTGTAGTAAAATGTATTTTCCCACAAACATAGTGCGATGTAATTAACTTTGCATGACTTGCTTTTAAGGCAGGAAATGTTAGACGGTAGTTTTTACAGAATAAATCACCTCTGGAGAAACCAGCAGAGAAAGCTTTTTCCCATCAAAAGCCTCAGAGCTCAGTAGTTTTGTGCTGTACAATTTTGCAAGTTAAGCTGTGAACAGAGGCACAAACTCAGGTTTTGGCTACTGTGCAGTGATTCCCCCTTTTTTCAGAACATTTCCTAAGGCCTGCAGAAGAGATCCTGCTTCTTCAGATGTGCAGGAAGAGCCTCTTTCCCTGATGTCTTGCAAAGATAATGGAGGCTACTTTCCTACTGCTCCTTAAGCCAGCTCTCCATCCTCTACCCAGTGCCTTCTCCCACTGAAATGTCTTTGTAAATCCCAGTTAGTGATAATTGAACATTTATGGCTCACAGTACACACTGGAGGAACTTCTAGCTGTATGTTTGTGAGTTCTAGGCATTGTTTGCTGTGCAATGCCTACAATGAATGTCATGGGAATATTGATATTTCTAGGGAATTAAAACACCCTTGAACACAAGTCTGTGCATCAACCCAGTCACTTGTACATATTCAACACTTATTACAGTTAAATATTACAGGATGTATATCACTACATCTTTTGCCAAAGATGAATTAGGGCTTATTGTGATCGCTCTGAAAGGCCTGTTTTTCTCTGAAGGAGTTAGAAGCTGCTTTTTTTTTTTTGGTTTAGTTTATGTTTTGGTTTGTTTGTTTGTTTGAAAAGCACCTGAAGCAGCAGTGTCTTTGTACCTGCATGCTATGGCTTAACAATGCAATGAATTTCCACTGGCATGTCAGCAAAGCCATTTGCATGCAGAAATGCTGTCTCTGGTATCAGAAATCTCTTACTCTTGCCTGTGGGTTGCTGCTCTGTCACAGAAAGTGAACAGCCGAGGAGAACAGTCATTGCTTTTGCACAGTCAGCTCTAGCAAATAAAAATAACTTCTCACATCATGGCTTGGAGGTTAGACATATCACATTCATTTTAGGTGAGCGAGTGCAGTCATTAAAGTAGGCAATGAAACTCTGCAAAGGAACTCTTTGCAGTACCAGAACATTGCCTCTAATGTCAGGTTCTTCCCATTAGCCTCATTCTAGGGAAGCAAAGTAAAGAAGTCCCTTCCCAGGAAAGAGATTAATAATTTCATGGCCATTTAAAGTATTTTCCCCCCTAAATCTTTCACTTCTAATATTTCACTTCAGAGGACTGTATATTTTTCTCTGCGGAGAACGAGCAGAACCTGTGACCATCCACAGCGGTCTCATTTCATGCAGAGGATTTTTATCATAATTTTTCTCATTCAAGCAATCTATCATTAATGGCGTGCCACCTCTGATGCCAGAGATACCAAAAGGGGCTGAATAACCAGCTGTGTCAAAGTAGGGGTCTTCCATAGTAAGACACAGATGCTGAGTCCCACATAGCAGCAATTCCCACAGCAAAATGGCTGAAGGGACACAGACACAAAAATAGCTGGATGTAGGCTCATTGCTGTGGAAATCCTCGTTTTTTGCTTCCTTTTGGAAGGAGGATTTCGTGGTGCCTTGTGTCTTTCACTGTACTTTTTCACAGCATCCAGCACAACGGGGATCTGGCCCCTGCTGGGGGGCACTGAGAAAAAATACATTTATAAAAGATGTGTCTTTTCTTGCCTGTAAGCATTGAATCTTATGCCCAGCCCACAGTGCTGGAAGTGATGACAGTAGTATTTTCTTCCTCAGTTATTACTTATACTTGGTAAAGTAGGTAAACATATTCAAATTCTCCTGTAGCAATGCATGACACTTATTTCTTCCTTCACATAATTTTAATGTCAATATAGCTACGGATGGCTTCAGATGAAAAGAGGCAACTATACATATTACTTTTTGCTTGCTGTGAGATGGCTTTTTAAATGGAATACCTGGAGAAATGGCCTTTGATTTTTCTAGAAGAGAGAGACCGGGGAGGGGAGAAGCTGGTAACTTTAGGGCATTTAGCATTTGCAAAGGGATAATTTAAAGAATTCCAGAAGCTGCAACAGATGACTAATGCTTCAGCTGATACTAATCAAAGCGTAGAAGTGCCTTTAAATGACAGATTTTATACATTTCTTATTTTAGATAAAAAAAGCCTAAGCCTGGGGAAAGAAATAAAGAAGCAAATATAATAAATATTCAAAAAAATTGAAGTTGCATTCAAAGTTGAGCAAAAACAAGAGTGAATTTGTGAGACACTGGTGGTGCTCCAACTCTTCCTGAACATTCTGGCCAGCAGCGAAAGCCAGCTATGCCACCAGAGCAGTGAATATTGCCAGAATTGTATCTGTAGAGACACATTCCCAGCCAGTGTGAAAACGTCCTCTTTCCCACCAAAGTTATGACACTTTACCCCAGCTGCACATTTGCCTTATTGCATCAGAGATAATTCAGAGATTATTGCAAATTATAAATGTACTGGAGCAATACAAGGCCACAGGGAGCAGTAGGTGTTTTATTAGTCTAATAGTTAACAGCACAGACCATGATGGAAAGTTAGGTGCATAATGGCATCTCTTATAGGCATTATTAGCATTAAAATACTCCTGCATATGATTTATTGCTCCATCAGAACATGCTTCAGGTTCTTTCTGAAATACAATGTGTGACTCTTCACAAAACACCTGAGCCATGTAGTCATGGATC
This sequence comes from Ploceus nigricollis, assembly GCA_013399945.1. Taxonomy (NCBI): domain Eukaryota; kingdom Metazoa; phylum Chordata; class Aves; order Passeriformes; family Ploceidae; genus Ploceus; species Ploceus nigricollis. The sequence continues at coordinate 64,908 of VXBC01004677.1, read as the reverse complement.
TGTAAATACCCAACAGTATATGTTAATGCTATTATTGTATCTGACTATGTATAAGCAATTTTGGATTTTAAAAAGTCCTTAAAATGCAAGCTTTTCTTCCTTAACATTTACATTTCTTGTGCTTCAAAAGAACAAATTGTGGCAATCAGAGGACCTCTACCAGAAGGACAGCAAGCATCTCTTCGTTGCACTTGGTATTGAATAATGAAAAGTACTTGGATTTCTAACAGACCTGATGGTGCCTGGTTGTTCTCATATATCACCCTCATTTCCCATTCCTTTCTGCTGCTTCTCAGCTTCCAACTCCCCTCCACGGACCTGCTTTATTAGCCCTGCTACTCACAGAATCACTTGTTTTGCCAAAATATATTCTTCTGTGAAATTTCTTTTGAATTGGTTGATCTTTTGGCTTTTTTAAATTTCATGCAGTCCCCTAAATAGATTGTGACCATCTTGTGCTAAATATTGGTTGAGTTTCTTGGGTGCACTTCTTGATTTTTAATTTTAGCAATGTGTGTAGATATAAAAAAGCAAACAAAAATCTATACAGTTATTTGATAGAAAAGGGAAGACAAATTCAGGGGTTCCACATCTCAGCCATATGCTTTATCTGTGCTAGAATTGGCAATCAAAATCCCAACAAAAAACATAAACACCACCCTAAGCCTCACTTCCTTCCTGAGAAGCATGGGTCAAAATTACTGCTTATTATTCTTTATTATTTATACTTTTTTTCAATAAAACAGCACTATATCTATTTCTAATAAAATATTATAATTTTTAAAAAGTTAATTTTATTATTTGTGGTTTATATTACTTTATTTTTTGTCAACTATTTTGTTTTTAAGTGCATATCCCAAATGTTGTTTTCTTTGAAAATGACAGTGGAAAAAAATGAGTCTTGAATATTTGATGAGGTAGAATTTGGGAAAGATTGCATTACAAATTAGTTTTGAAATATTTCAATCTGTTATGACACAATAAATATTTCAAGTTCAATTTATTTTACAACTTAATAGTGCATTTATTTGCATATTATTTCCTATTGGATTATTTTCAATGACACGAGAGCCATGTGTTATATTATTTTGCACTAACATGATAGATGTGTCATAAAATAATGCAGAAATAATGAAAGTTCAATACAGATGAGAAATAAAAAGTAATGAATATAACACATATATTCATTATATGAATACAAAAAAAAAGATTTTCCAGCATGTGCCAGAAGCAGATTTTTTCATAAATTTCTATTCCATTTTTAAAATTTGAAGTCAACACAAATTTACACATCCAGGGTTTTGCCAGAAAAATTCCATTTCCCTGGTAGGAAAATGTTGTGACAGAGGCTTCCTGACAGGTTCTGCTGTTCAGCTGCTGAGGTGAACAGTAACCTTGCTCAACTCCCCTGAATAAAAGGTCACAGGGCATGGGGATGTACCCATCTAGCCAGATTTGCTCAGAAATAGGTGTGCATATTCAATTCTGCACACCTTCTCTCTGCTAATGAATTACATTCTCTTTATGTCCCCTCTCATCTTTAGCAGAGAGAGAAAAAGCTCTTTTTTGGTGTCTGACACTTTTTCAGGCAATTTCTTGCAAAGAGAGAGGAATTTTTTTTTTAACAGAAATACCCAGCTAGCAGTACAAAAACAATTAATCATCTTTAGAGACAAACTTGGCTGGTGTAAATTGACATGACTGCACGCAGCAAGCATGTGGTTATGTGTATTCTTAGCTAATTTGGCCCATAATCACTGGAAATATTAGTCAGTCAGATTATCTCATATGCCAAGGTTCATGTGACCAGATAATAAATAATCTGGAAGATTGCTCAGTGAGACAGCCCTCTACTTACGTCCGTGTGCTGGAAACTACCTCAGCTCAGAGCGTAATTTGGAATATCTCCTGCTTCTGGAAAGGCTGGATTGAGGTCAGAGCCAGCTGTTTGGTAGCCACTTCACTGCAGCCTACTGAGTAAAATACTGGATTCTACATAAAGCCTTTGTGTAGCTGCTGACAGCACTTGTCTATATGTAGTTACTCCTACGTCATTTCCACGGTGAGCTCATTTATTTATATCTCCTTGGGCATGACCAGCACACTGGTTCACCAAGAGAGCTGTGTGGGACACACTGGGAAAGGTTAAAGCAAAACAGTGCCCAATTTTTAATTCTGATTTTGAAAACTGACAATAAGAAAGAGCCAATCTGATCTAGAAGTCAAATGCACAAAACACAGAAATCAGCTAGAACAGGTGTTTTCCTAATTAACTTTCTGTGGAATGCTGCTGGTTTCTTATAATACAGCATGGTCCCAAAACAAGGACAGGGTGCAAAAGCAGTAATGATGGAGTATTTGTTGAGTGCTGAATTTGGAAATTACCTGGCTTTCCCATTAGCTGGTTATCTGTTTTGCAGCCAGATCCTCAGCTGCAATAAACTGATGTCACCCTTTTGAACAAATTTACCCTGGCTGAAGATGGGGCAGTGGTTAATGAGCAACTGGAGTGGCAGAATTTCTGAATTTCTGCAATTATGGAAAATGCCTGTTACAATGTAGGTGACTCAGCAGCGCAGTGGTACTGACATGTCACAAAGAGAAAAAAGTATTCAGAGAGAAATGTTGAATTACTTATTTGCTGAAATTCTATTATTCAAATTCTTATTGATATTCTGCTGACCTCTGACACCTACAATAATTCTTTAGTGCAAGAACTGTGTGATGAAATTACATACAGATCACCAGATTTGGCATAATTCCTTGACTTATAAATGTGAAAGAGGTATGAAAGTGGATAACTATCTGATTACCTTGCACTCACAAAAGGCAGTGCTAAGTTCCCTTAATATCTTCCACTGAGTGCTCCTCCTTCAGTCATAGCATAAAATACTAATTTGGTATTTTAAATCTTAAAAAGAAATGTGATGTTTTGTGCATTGGTGTCTGAAGGAAGAATAGAACTGGTATGGATGACCCAGAAGGTCCTTTAATTCTTGAATTCCTGTAAATGAAAAGTTTACTTCCATTTGCTTCAAGTGGAAAAGTAAAAGTTTTCTGGTTGTGAAAGTACAGGAAAACCAGGATTTGACATTTTGAAATCATCTTTTTCTGAATGAAAAGCATAATGACTGCAATCCACAGCTGCAAAATATGCATTTATTCATAACATTTTTTTTAAAAAAAAAGTAGTCTTGAACTTTACACATGATAGTCACTTACTGGAAAGTTGACTACAGTTTAAATCAGGTGTTAGACTACAGGCGAAGAAGTTGTAGGGAAAAGCTGGCTTGACCATCAGACCACAGAAAATACACACCAAATAAGAGCAGAAATCCATCTTGCTTTAAACAAACTAAGGGTGGTCTCCCGCTCTGCTTTGCCTTTGCATATTTGTAAAGTGCTGAAATAGAGGAAAGAAAGGGTTATAACACTATTAGAAATAATTCAAAAGAATGAAAGGAGAGTAAGACTAATAATTACAGTGAAATATTCCAGGGTATTTTATTCAGTTAGCACAAAGGGTAATAAGAGCAGATGCTTTCCCAGTCCTTACAATTCCTTAGCTTGTATTGATGTACAATGAAAAGAACAAAAGATAATTAATGGTCTATGAAGAGGACGCTCTTAGTAGTAAGCTGGTGTCTCAGCATCCATCTTCTCATTGATCAATATTAGAAACTATAACTTCACTGGTTGTTTTATGAGGTCTTTAGAAAAGGACACAGAATTATCAAGATCATAAAAAAATGTATTTCATTCTTTTGTGGCTATAACCTCATTATTCTGCCTGGGAAAGGACACCGCGATTCTTCTATGTCACAGCCCATTCTGAAGGGGGAAAGTATTTGTGTTATTCTTCAGCTGGTGACCTGTGTAGTTTGTCTCGAGTGGAAGGGTCCTTCTCGAAGGCAGCTGGCTCATATAAAACAAGTGTCCTGCTGTCCTCCTGGCTGGATGAGAGCTTCGTGCCTTCCCGGGGTCCCTGCAGACCGCGACTCGCCGCCCAGCACATCTCCGGCCACGGGCTGGCAGGGCTTAAAGCAGCTCTGGCCTAAAGCAGCTCGGATGTGGCCAGGCACAGCAGTGTCCTGCTAATGAGCTGTGCCTCGCTCAGGGATGTACAGGGCACGGCCCTTCCAGCTGCTGCTGAGAGTGCTGTGTGGTGCTGCTCATCACCCCCCAGGGGCACACTCACCGGCTCCTGGGCTGCAGCAGGACACTGCAAGCACTTGGTAGCTTCTAAACACCTGAGGCATGTGGGTGGCTCCACAGGTGAACCTAAAACATGAGCTTGGATTCATTTTTTAAACAGCTGAAGTTAGGTGTGTGAACCCCATTGCTGCCATAGCAGGATTTGGAGGGGAGAAAGCACTGATTGTCTCAGATGAAAAATGGGAGAGGGAGGTAAAGGGAGAGTTGCTAACAAGGGCTCGACTAGACATTTTGAACAGATTGAGAGCAGCTCTGCCCTGAAGTCAAAACATACTCAGGAGAGCTGGAGATGGAGACCTGGCTCTGTTTTGAGCAAGCACTGCCCGGTAACCATGCTAAGCTTGACAGTTTTTCAGTTTTCTTTGCCTAAATGGGTTCATCAGCTCTCCAGAGCATGGGTTGGCCCTGGCTGCTCTATCCCAGAACTCGTCACAGTGAGGTGCTGATCTGTAGGGATGCAGGCCCTGCAGCAGTGTGGCTTATACTGCATTTAGAAAGCCAGCTCATCCTCCATCAAACTGGAAAAGACCATCCCCGTCCTTCAGCTGGCAATGCCAGCTCTGAGTACCTGCACATCTGCCCCGTGCTAGGACACATGACAGATTTCGGTCTGCAGGCTGGTCTGCTGAATAGGTGTTGCCAGCTAACAGTGCTTGCATCCATATCTGGTGGATTCTGGGCTCCAGGCCTCACAGGTGTGAGATTACAAAGTGTGAGAAAGCAATTTCAGACATTTTTAGAGGTTTTGAGAATATAACACCCCCAAGTCCACAGATGTTGCACACATGATGGGAAAAATACATGGAGACTATGGGAGATGTGCTGTTCTACTGAGTGTTGCATGGAATGGCTTAAGTGCAACAAACACAGATAAAATATTTTCTTTCCTTTTTGAACTAAGAAAGATAAAATGGCTTCTTCTATTGTTTCCTGTAGCTAGGAAGAAAAGGGTCTCCAAGGGCAGTGTCTCTTGCCTGGCCTAGTACAGTTCAACATGGTTTGGGTCAACACGGTTGTTGGGGACAGGGTAAAAGGGTAACCCTTGGTTTCAAGGAGCCTAGGCCTTGATTTGGGTGGAGTTGGCATTGCTTAGCAGCCACATTAGAGAGACAAGTCAGGCCTTAAGTGGAATTTCATTTACAGCAGTTTCTGTAAATGCTCAGTGAAACCCTCTGTAACTGTGGAAAATAAAGCGTTCTCATCTAAACCCAAGATAAAACTTACAAAAGATCTGTACTTTACTACCTTTTAGCACAGGTGTCATTTTACATCTTTAGATCACTGAAATCTGTATTGAGCTCTCTGCCTGTTCATATTACTGGAAGCAAGTTGGGTTACTCATAAGTACTAAAAGCACATATACTGTATATTTGTGGGGGGTGTCAAATTACATAAGAGAAAACTTTTCTTTCTGCACTGATTTGTTGCTTTAGAGTCAGCAATTTTATTTTGTTGCATCAGTATTTCTCCAAACTCAGTCTTTTCAACAAAACAACCTATGTTAAGGTGCTAAATGATCTCTACTAGAAGAATTTCTTATGTTCTTCTCTATTCATTTGCATGGTTATTGTCACAATCCACTAATAAGTAGCTCAACATGTTAATTCCTCAAGAGTCCCATTGCCTTTCCTTGTCAACAAAAGGCAAATCCAAGTATTTTGCTCTAGTAAATTCTAAATGTGTTTCTCAGGTAATTTGTACAAAGTATATTAAGAAATCAATATGCATAATAAAATAGAGCCTAAAAAGCCTCCGGACTGCCCTCTAAAACTGTGACACCTGAATTGCTTCAGTGCACATAAACAAAAGCATGCAGAAGCAAACTCATTTCAGGCAGAAAGGACAGAACCTACCACTTTTGCTACTGCCTTCTCCAGAGAACCCTTTCATGTCTCCAGGACATGGATCTCAGCATGCTTGAACCTAACTTTAAGGCTAAATCCTTCAAGTTTTCCCACTGGTTTGATCTAGGGGGCAATTATTGCATCAAGCAGGGCCAGCAGCTTTCCCTCTTGACCCTTGTGATTTTACCCTTCCATCGACCAAGCAGAGGTGGTCCAGGTGATGTATAATTCAAATTTGGACAATCCTTAATAACATACCAAACTGTGAAAACAGATTTGCTGATTTTTTTCATTTTAGCCTGAAGGACTTGCAGACAAATTTAAGCATCTCTTCATTGGAGGGTTGGAGAAGGGATCCCAAAGTGAAGAAGAAAGAGAAATTAATCTGTATGCATTTTGCTTTCTTTTCCAGGTACCTCCAGCATCTACCGTTCTTGATGTGAAACACAAATTTCACAAAGCATGTAAGTACTATGGTTACCAGGCTGGAGACATGGTTAGAGGCCTTTCATTTAGAGAAATTGTCAAATTTATTTTTCAGGAATCTCACACAAAAGTTGAGAGTGGCCTGACAGCTCCAGAATAGTGTTTGACCTAAGGTTCTATAGTAGCTGTTGCACATGGGAGAGGCTGGAAGGAGAGAACTGCATAATTTATCACTGCCAGCACGTGAGGAGCAGTAGTTTTTATCTTGTTTTTAACATTACATGGTGTCATTTCAAGACCAGTACTGCATTTATTCTCCCAGTGTTATATTGGATAAACTTCAGTAACAATAGGCTGCTTCAAGGTGGCCATAAACTGACCATGTGGACCAGAAAGCTGCTGTAGTGCAGAATGTGAGCTCAGAATGATTAAATAACATCTGGATTTAGGTTAGATATACAGAAGAAATTCTTTATGATGGCAAAGCACTGGCACAGGCTGCCCAGAGAAGCTGTGGATGGGGCACTGAGGAACCCTGGAAGGGTTGAAGGCCAGGATGGATGGGGCACTGAGCAACCTGGTCTAGTGGGTGACATTTTAGATACTGAGCTTTCATTATTTTTACAAACAAAGGGTGTGTTCAACTAAAGGCTAGATGCCCTTTACATGAAAAAAAAAAAGGTTGTCAGCCACTACTATGCTTGAGTTCAGAGTAGGGTAAGTAGAAAAAGCATTATGCTTCTCCTGCGTCCTTATAATTTTATAAAACACTAAAGCTTAAGGCATCTGTGGTTGCACACGGGTTCAGTTGATGAAGCGAAAGGCTGTTAACCTGACTGCTCCAAAGTTACTTATTTTCTCTCCCTGTAAGGGCTTGTAAAATACAAAATGGCAAAAGTTCAAAAGCCACACTGCTGAATATGAAAAGATCAAGTGCAGAAGTTTTAATATTTCAATAAGAGTATGTCCTCCCATTAGTTTGTCAAATGCAGTGCACTTCTGCCTAGAATCTCTTAAATCAATTGAAACTGGATTTATATTGATGCAGTTTAAATCAGTTGGAGAACACTGGCACGGAGGTTTATGCCAATATAACTGTAATGAGGTTTTTAATGGATTTGGGCTAAAATGACGTGAGATTGTGCATAACCCATTATAATGGCACCTGTTTTGATATTAAGAGGCATCTTACTCCTCAAGTACCCCCAGTAATGTAAGTGGAGCTGAGTATAAAGTAAGACAGTAAGCATACAACAAAGCACAGTATACACCAGGAACCAAACCTCTGTCTGTGCAGTGTGTTACAGCACATGGAAGGGCTGGCAAGTGCCTTCGATGCTTTTTAAATTCTCATTTTTTTTACGTTAATTCATCCCATTTCTCGGAGTACACTGTATCAGTGTCCTGTGTCCCTTCTTCTCAGCTGAGCTCATTGCTTTGATCTCTCTTTTCCAGTTCAGCCTGGTTGTTGTCTCATGAGGTTTCCCCCCCCTCCTCCTTTCCCAGTTGCAAAGATCAAACCTTCACTTTTTTCTCTTTGTATAGTTAGTGGGATGACAGCTAATAGAATACAGTTCTCTTAGGCAAGGGCTGAGAAGGGGCTGAAGCTGATCTGTGGTGCCTTTGGTTAGCATGCTATTTTGTACCAGCTCATGCATTCATTTCTGTCATTTTGTGTGTGCCAGACTCACATGTTCCCCTATAATCTCTCATTAAAACACACTCCTACGCACACCCCCTTACAGTCTCCCTGTCTGCATACATTCTCCTTTGATCACCCATGCAATTAAGCTTTCTCCTCAGCTGGTGTCTTGTCAGCCCTTCAGTGAGAGGAACCCCTGTGCAGCAATTTCACAAAAATCATCTCTGTCACTGATCAGGTTTTGCTGCCTGATTCAAGAAAGGAGGAAAGAGACTGAATTATGAATTGCAGCACAGGCTGTTAGTCATTAAAATAAAAGAAATGGGATGCAAGTGACACTTGCCATCTTACTGATAAGTAGTTTCTAAGTTAGTCAAATATTAGTTTGGATGTGTGTTTATACAAAAGGCAGAACGTGGATTTAGAAGTCCAGGAACAAATACTGAAGTACTCCTCAGCCCTCACTTCAGAAAAACTGTCTCTACTGAAACAACCCCAGAAAGGCCTAACCTTGTGCTTTTTGTGGCATTGAGTTCAGGGGGGCAATCCCAGTTTTATCGCTGGAGATTCAGGGATCTTAGTGGAGAATAACCACTTAAGACAAAGTGCTATTTTCATGGGAATTCAAAGGCTTTGTCCAGATTGAAGCTGTTTTTAATCATCCTCTGGCTGCTGTAGCCACTGCCCATGGGAAGGACAGGCAGCACCAACTGGGGTCAGCCCAGAACAGCAGATTCCCTGCTGCAGCCCCCTCCAGCCATCAGCTCCACAGGGGCTTTCTGTGACAGATGTTAGAGCCAGGCTGTCATGCTCCATAGCAAACATCACACCTGCCCACCATGGATCTGTCTAATCCTTTTTAAACCTGCTTACAGTTTTGACCTCAGCAAAATCCTCTGGGAAGGAGTTCCACAGCAAAAGCGTGTTGTGGACAAATGCCTACAGTTCTACAGCTTGATGTTTTCTGCCTGAGACTGAGTGGCAGCTGAGTGTCAGGGTGTCACTGGCCATCATGCTCAGGCACTGTCTGAGGCACGAGCCTCAATCAAAATGGTGCCGTGCATGAGGAGATTTTACTAGAATCTTCCTCGTTCCTTTGGCTAGCTGGCAGAGATGGAACCAAGCCAAAAACAGAGTGTATAAGAAAAAAGTCTCTTGACCCATTTTCTCAGTTGCTTATAATGAGTTAGCTACCTGGCATTTTCTTTATCTATACAGATTATGTTTTCAATGGAGAAAGAAATATCTTGTAGGCTAAACTTCCTGAGCTCTTGTCCTTGGCAATAACTTTTCACCTTTAATTTATTTTTATCTTTGCAAAATGTATTGGACTGCTGGGGGAGGAAATCTTACAGATAGAAAATGAAAAACTGTAATAATAATGCTAATTCAAGTATCACATAACTAAAATAAAATACTCCTAGAACACGTAATATATAATATAGTGGAGTCAGTGATCATTAAATATTTTCAAGGTTACTGCATGAAAGTTGCTGAAAAAGCTCTTGAAAGAAGAGGAAGAACTGAAAGGAAAGGGGGAAATAAGATCCCAGCAGTGCTGTAACAAACTGATAGAGGCAACCTCCTGCCCAAGGGGAATAGCACAGCTGCAGCTGCATTTTGAAGCCAGAAGGGTGAGCATAGGGATGCCAGAAATTTCCCTCTAGGCAAAAGGAGCAGGCAGGGAAGGGAGGAAGCCTGGTGATGGGTGGGAGGAAAAAGGGAAGTCCAAGAGATAACTGAAAACATCATGTCAAGGGTATCCTGGTCCGCAGAGGGAAATAAGGGGCTCAAGGAATAAGGAACATCTAAGCTAACAGAAGTTATATAGGGCATTTAAAATAAGCAATATCAATGAAAGCAAATCATAAAGACAGGAATTGTCAGTAGATGGCACTCAAGAATAAACAGCATAATTTCTGAACAATATGAAACTTTAGAACCCTGCTATACAGTCTTACAACTGCTCCTTACAGGTATTTCTATAATGATCCCGGGAGCCATGTTCCCTGGAATGCTGCTGAAATATTTTCTGTTGCTTTTCTCTAGAGAGAGGACAAGGAGTAAGTGCAATTCCTTCTTCATGATGGGACCAATCTCTCAGCTTCCTCCCTACAGTAGGGCAGTGTGTTAGGTGCCATTTGCCAGGTTTTACCTACTGCTGTCATCCTGCATGTGTCCCAGAAGCCACAGGAGAACCGGCAGCCCTGCAGATCCCATCACCCAGTAGTGTTCAGCTCAGGCAGTGCTCAGCAGCTGCAGGGAGAGCAGCATTTTAAAATCAACAGGTCCTCGTTCACCTAGAACCCTGAAGCAGATCTTCAAAACACAGAACAGTAAAAGTTGAGCTGACAGGGTGAAGAGCAAGGAGGAGAATCTCTCATTACTCAAAAATCACAAGGCAGGCTTTGTGAGCACAGCTCAATGCACAAGAAGTACTAAAAATAATTCTTTAGTGTAGGAAGTCCTCTTTCTTTCCTCCTTTCTAAAAAGGCTGCTAAGGGTTTTCATGCCTTGAATGTGCAACTTTTCTGGTTTTCATGACACCTGAGCAGTCAGGTGCACCTAGCAGCAGGATTTCAGTAGCAAGGGCATCAGAAATAACTGGTTTTTGCCAGGCCTGTGCTGACACACACGAGCGAGATGCAGAGCTGTTGCTGGAAAGGATGACTGTACTGCATCACGTAATTCCCTTCTGGAGGCTGGCTGTGATGTTAAACTGCAAGGCTCAGAGAGGTGAGAAAGGATGCTGTGGGGATTAGTCATTAAGAGCAGTACCAGGGAGAGCGGTGGCTGCTAAGCCAGTCCTTGCCTACCGGCTCTGTATAATCAGGACTGTCTGATAACACAGTCTTGCTGAGAACCTGCAGTTCCTCTGATTTCTCCACACTGTCTATTACAGCTGGATTCTCAGGTAGCAGAAAGTTAATGAAATCTGTCAATTTTGATGCCTGGAGAGACTCATGTGTCTGATGAATACATCTGCTGGGGACTCAGAGAAGCTGAATTATGCTATTTATGGCTCAGCAAAGTTGACTTCACAGTCTTGGCCTGTCAATCAGCCATGTGTTTCACAAACCAAAGAGACCCAAATAAGTTATATCTAGGGCACAGAGCCTTCCAGAGGGATCTTTCTTCTGTCCTATATTAGGAGATCAGGCTTTGAGAAAGCCAAAATGTTTGAAAGAGGGCAATGATCTGATCCCACCATGAGTCGCCTTGAGCTGGACGCACTCCCTGGACAGAAAGGCAGCTACAAAGTCTAGAGATTTTATCAGATCTCAAACTCCTTCCTCCCTGATTGTGTCCTAAGTAGCTCACACTAGCCCAGAATCCATATATGAAGGAGTTTTCCAGAGGACAGACAATATCCTGCTGTGCAGTGTCTGATTGCAGAGCTCAGAGGCCCGGCATTACGTCCCCAGTATGGATTCTCAGAGCACATTGGGCTGGCAGTCACATCCAGCTATTGTTTTCGATAAATTCTCCCCTCTCTGCATTCATAACAACTCAATTGGAAATCACACAACGAATGAGAATCACTGGGGATGGGCAGTTATTACAAATGGGCCCTAAGAAGTACGGTGATTTCATCAGTGTAAATTGCTCATTCATCTGTGTTGACTTTGCAAATGGAAATTACTAGATTAGGAGGAAACGTGGTATTTATTTCATCCTATATTTATAATTTATTTTTCTTTTGTCTTTGTCACACAGCAGAGATCAATAGGACACTAGTTCCTGATGAATTTCAGTATCCCACAAATGACACAATTCTAAGATCTTGTTACCTCTCTATGCCTGTCAATACAACACAGTTTATTAGAAACTCCTTGAATTTCTTGTTACTGCCACAGTGAGGCTTGTATCTTCTGAAATTCTTTACTTTTTGCTTCCCAACTCTAAACACAAAGTAAGCAACAGCTCCTGCCACAAAACTCAAACTGGTTGTTACCCTCTTCCTTCCCAGCTCACAATCAGAGATCTCATCCATGAGTAAATTGCTTCCTGCCTGTGCAGCACATGCCTATCAGAATTCTTGCCTGAGGATGGGGCTTTAGTCACAAGACCAGCCCATCCAGTAACTTCATCTCTATCCTGTGCAGGGAGAAGCATCAGGAGGGCAATCTCCTCTCAGCTTATTCGTGACATATCTGTGCAAATCTCTCTATACAAAATACAGGAGTCTGTCTGCTGATACAGATTCATGTGACCTGAATTGATGGCTTGGCTGTCAAAATAATTGAAGCCCTCCTGTGAAAGCTGGGAATTTTTTTCACTCCTTTGCAACAGCCAGTCAGGAAATGAGAATGGCATCATTGACCTAACACTGTTAAAAGAAAGGAGAAGCCAAACTGAGTTAACCTCATGATTTTAATCTTCAAAGCGAATGAAGGTTTATCTTATACTCAGGCACCACACACCCCACACTCCATTCTGTGTGGAATTACAGAAGAAATGATTCTGGCCATGTTCCAAAAGGGACAGACAATGCATAGAGCCCATGGCATACCCCCTCCAGAAGGTTCTGTGCACTTCACAGACACTATTGTGCATCCTGAGCTGTGCGCATAAGCCTCCCATTCAAGCTGGACTCATGTCTCTTGACACTGCTAAGGCCCAGATTTTGCATTTGGACATTTCTAGTTGGGCTGCTGTGATAACAACAGTCAGAGTGAGCACCAGACCAGGCATCTGCAGTTCATTTCTCTGCTGAGCACTTGAATCTCATTATCAGCTGTGGAGAAAGAGATACGAAAGCAGTCTGAAAAGCATCTGATCAGGTATCCATGATGTTTTGCTTTCTGAAATACATAGACAGTTGCAAAAATATTTTATTATTGAATTCAGAAACTATGGTGGAGGTGTGGCTCACCAAGCTGATTTAGAAGTGGGGCACAGAGAACTTTAAACAAGACTTTCAGAGACAGATGTTTAAAGCATTCTGGTCTTCAAAAGATAATCATGAAAGCCAGAAGGCCCCCTGGGACTCCTGATTAACACTGAAATGAATGTGGTGTTTAAGACTTAGGTCTTTAAGACTTGACCAATGGGAGTCATGCTATTGACAGGGGTGAGTTGTGTGCTAGACACTTTCTTGCTTTTAAGCTTCATTTTCTCATCTATAAAATAAGAATAATTAACCTGCCTTTCATCCACCTTGGGATCTTTTGTCTCTTTTGGCTGTGATCCCATAAGAAACACTTGGGACAAAGAATGACTTAAATATATGTTTAATGACCTATTGAACCAGGGCGAGTAAGGTGTCTAAAACACAAAAGCCAGGATTCTTTAAAGCCTTATAGAAATAAGATGACCTTCAGAAAACCAGCAATATTTAAATCAGCAATGGAAAAAGTGAAGATCAACTCAAGAAGTTTAATGAAAATTCACATTATTTCTCTTTTTTTTTCTGACAGCTGCTGCATCTGATGTTATTGCATTTCATTAGCAGGATTACAGATATCATTTCAGATGAGTAACATAATAAAAGAAAAGGCAGAAAATCTATTGAGATGTAGCTTGAAGCAGAACTGTCCCCCTCTGCTCTCTGGGATATTGTTCCCAGCTGAGATTTACAGGGCTCCAACAATGCATCACAAATGACATCCTATGTAAACAATTGGAGAACAAATGTGAGATGCTATTTAAATGCCTCATTAAGGAAAGGAAATTTCATAGCTAGATTCTTTGCTTTTCTTGACTTTACAGTAGATTTAATTGACAGATCTAGATGAAAAACATCCAAATTTGTTTACCAGAATTGCCTGTTGTTATTTACAATGTGTCTTATATTAGCGCCTATGGCGCAACTGAAAAATTACAGTAGGAGGCCCTACAGAAGTAATCCAGGCCCTAGGAATATCCAGTCTTGAGGAATTAAAGCCTACTCAACTATTAACAGAAGATGCCAAAGTAGTTTTGGATTTAAAACTGCTCCTACATCAATTTAAACTCAGATATTAATGTTTTTTGTCTGAAGAACAGACTCATTTCCAGTGTTAACCTGGTGTTCACCAGCAGACTCATGGGCTTAGCGTTCATTCAAGGAACTCAGGAGGCTAAAAGTCCCAGTGGGCCTTCATTAGTGTGAAAAGAATCTTGTGTCCATTAACAAGACAAGATGCCTTGTTGATTAAGGCAGGGTCAAGGTCACCTGAGGCTGTAAATGTGCTCTGCATCTACATCAGGTTTTTCACAGGAGTCCCTGCAGTTTTGAACACCTAAGTTGGTACATGGTGATGTTGGCACTTTACTGAAAGGTCCAACAGCTTCTCTTACAAAGAGCTGCTTGGAATGGATGTGTATGAAATATCCCAGGAATTCTTGTCAAAGACAGCCAACAGGCACTGGATAACAGGAGTGGAAGTGAATCTTCCTTGCCAGAGTGAGAGGAATTTACCTCCTTGAAAAACCTGTGAGAACAAGAGAAATAAATGACAAGTCCTATGGTGTCATCTCTGATAGACAGGCTAGAGAAGAGGCAGTAGCTTCAGGTTCTAAGTTCAGTCTTTCCCCCAGGTCTTCTCTTCCTCATGGATTTCCTGGATGTGCTTTTGCGGCCCCTCCCTTCTGTGGGGCCAAGAGCTGTGATGTAACAAGTAGCTGCAATTCCAGGGATAGGGTCAGGTTAGCACAAGAGCAAGGGGAGCTGTTCAGAACTTCATGTGAAAGATCTCACCCTGTGATAGAGGTTTGTTTTGTGTTTGTTTAGACACAAGCCCTCTCTCATATTTATAGCCTATTTCTGTCTTTATTTTCTTATTTGTGCATGGTGGGAAAGAAACCCTAAGAACAACCAAAATAAGAAAGCTTTCAAACAAAATTTGGTATTTGCAACTGTTTCAAGTTAATGAAAGCAATGCATCAAAGACAAGAAGGTGAACAAATGATTCACAGTAAAAATAATGTAGCAGAGTTTTGCCTCTTTCTAAATTCTCCCCAGTCACAATGATATTGAATATATTTGCTGTTGAAAATTACTCACTGCTGAAACAAATGATGTGTGAGTTATACTGGAACAACATATGTTGCTCTGGCTTAAATACATACTAGTGGAAGGCAATATTTTTGTATGTTCTGCCATTAGAGTGCAAGTTCAGAGTGCACAAACAGTTTGGATGAGCTATGTCTATCACATTTACAGAGGGGAAGCAGTAGAGGTCTCAAAGGCCACAAAGTGTTTGCTGTATAGATTGGGATGAAACATCATCCCTCAGATAGGAGAATGAAAACTCACCAAGCAGTATCACCACGATCAAGTCCCTTATGGGCTGTGTCTGTAAAGCTGTGGAAAAGTGCTTTGCTGATCAACTTTTAGGTTGGAAAAGGCTTCTGAGATCATTGCATCCAACCTTTGACCGATCACCACCTTGTCAACTAGACCACAGCACTGAGTGCCATGTTCTGTTGTTTCTTGAGCCCCTCCAGGGATGGTGACCCCACCACCTTCCTGGGCACTCCATTCCAAAGTTTAGAACACTTTCCATGAAGAAATTCCTCCTGATGTCCAGCCTGAACCTCCCCCGGCTTAGCTTGAGGATATGTCCTCTCATCCTGACACTGGCTGCCTGGGAGAGGAGCCTGACCCCCACCTTCCTATCACCTCTTTCAGGGACTTGTAGAGGGTGATAAGGTCTCCTCAAGCTTCATAGCAGTGCTTCTGAGGCACAAAAGCCTTTCCACAACCCAAGTAAAGTGGTGGGATAGGGGAATTAAACCAGCCCTAATAAGCTTCTCCCAGGAAGAACAGTGGAACATGACAGCCTCTGGCTCCCATGCTAGTGTCTGATCTGCTGCCAGAGCAGGGCAGATCTCTGCTGCCTTTTTCTCACTGCTCCTGGAGAAATAACAGTTTAGCCCTGTTCTTAGTGGGGATTAATTTTCAGTGTGGTGAATTTACCAATGAATTTATGAGAAGTTAATTTGTTCTGAGGACGAAATCGTGTCAATTCAAATGTGCTCAGTTAATTGTTGATGGCATTGGTGTGGCCATTAGATACAAAACCCACATTGCTTTGGGGGTCAGCAAGGGAAAGCATCCTGATTAGCTTAGTGGCTGGAGAGAGCAATATCCCCATGATAGTCAATATTGAAAGAAAATTATACTTAATTAGCATACTTTATTAGCTAATTGACTGTGGAATGCTTTTAAAGAAACAGCTAGAGCCTGGGGTAGGGTTCTTCCCAGTACATCTGCAGGGAAGGCACAAATGAGCTTTTGAGCCATCTTTCCTGTATCAGCTGTGATTGCTGGACCACTGTGTGCTTTCTGATGCTGGAATATAAAACCAGCAGGGCCCCAGTCCTGCTGTAACCTTTTCTGGCACCGGAGTGCGTTCAGGCAGCGTGCAAACAGCACTGGGTTGAAACACTGACCACACCAGTTCTCTGCTCTCTGTCCCTCTTGCAGCTCTGTGGAGAGCTGCTACCTAAATGTACTCAGCAGCTGTGCTGATTGCAGCAGTGGCCACACCAGAGCTTTCTGAAGTGAGGGAGAAGTGACCTGTGTTATCAGTGTCCTGAAGCACAGCATATCTACGACACTGCAGGGCACAGCACTGTTTGTTCCCTCAGAACCTGGCACGGGATGAGTGTGAACAAAGGTTTTAAAAGAAACAACATTTTAAAACAGGCCTTAATAGCTTACTGCCTGTGTTTCCTGAGACCATGTGGGTGGACAGATACCTGTGTTTAAATGCTCTGCTTTGCTGCCAGTGAAAACCTTTTCTGGGCTGGCAACTCCACGCCAGTAGAGATAGTTGAGCATTTATGGATTGAGATAGACAACAAGTGATTCCATAAACCACCAAATATTAAGCTGCATTTTCAGAAATCCCATGCCAAATTATGGACAAGAAGATAGAGAAGGATGGATCTTTTTCAGCCCTGAAACACATATTTAGTTTGGCAAATGTATGTTCCTTAATGTGCAATTTCTCAGGTTTGTGTTGCCCTTCATGTGAAGGCTTCACTGACAGAGCTTATATTTAGGAAGAGAATCCTGCTCAAGTTCTCACATTCCCTGATACCTGAACAATTATCTTTGTTACCCTTTCCAGACTTGTGGAGATGGGAGACTCAAAGGCATAGACAACTACCAGAATGCAGACCCTCACTTGGCATAAATGACTCATCTCTCTTTTAATTTGGGCTGGCATTTCAGAGCCAGAACACAACTGTCTGCGAACACGAAGCAAACCCAGCGCTGTCACAGTGCACGGGTGACAGACACAGCCCTCCCTGGGGAGCCCTGGTCCAAAGAGTGCCTGAACCCATTAGGCAGAGCCCAGCTGCACTGACCACCCCCTGCCACCCTGCAATGTGTGACAGTGCCACAGTGAGGGCAGGGCGAGGGGCCAGCCCTGCAGTGACACTGCCCCGTGGGGGTCACGCTGCTGTCCCTGCGCAGCACCACGTGCTCAGCACCTCCTCACCTCCCTGCACTGATGAAGGGCAGTCCCCCACAGGAAAGTTCCTTCCAGCTCCAGGCTTGTCAGAGTACCTGTTTTCTTGTTTCTTTGTATTCTGGTCTGTGGCTGTTATTAATGAAATAGAAGGTGAGCCTCATTCCCTTTCCCTTCCTTTGCCCACGCACATTAATTTAAATGCAAATTCACTCAGAAAGATCAAAATTAATTATGCTTTCTGCAGCAGGCTACATGGAAAATGGAAATGCACAGGGCTGGTTTTCCCTTTTCTCCTTGATTTTTTGGAAGTGCAAAGGAAAAACAATGTAGAAAAATATTAACATATGCATCTAAATGTTGCATGCTTGGTTGTTTTTTTTTTCCTGATGCTTTTTGCTTGTCTGAAATTCCACAGTTGCTTTCATTTGCAAACTGTTTCAGAAGGAATATTGAAAGGTTAATCTGTCACTGACACAAATTGACATCCAAATGACAAATAATATTTTGTTTACCACTAATAAGAATCAATCTCCATTATGAAAAACTATGCCGACTCTTAAGAAATTTGCCCATTACTGCCTGATCAGAATATAGCTGAAGTATGAGACTTAAACTTTTTTTTCAGTGGAGAAAAAAAAAAGGCATGGGGGGAGTGTTCTGTTCCTCAACAAGTTCAGGCATTTATATAAGTTTTTTTTAATGAAAATGCAGTCAAGTAAATTTGTGATTCAAGATGCAGTGCTGAGTCCCACAGGCTGGAGCTTCACATCTGGGCACAGTCACAGCAGCTGAACTGCTCCCAGGAACCAACAAATGGACAGGGCTATCCTTTTTTGCCAGATCCTGGGAAAGAAAAGCAAAATTCTGACAGTTTTTTAAGGGGAATGGGTGCAGGAATTATGTGCATTGTGCTATAGAGACATTAGGTATGCTCTGAGAAACCTTCTGGGCCAGTGTCTCTGGTGAGGCTTCAGTGCAGCTGCCAGGTGTCTGTTACATGACTTTATGTAGGAAAAATAGGTGGTCACAGATTTTAAACACTTGAGGCCAATGGGAATAATGAAATGAACAGGTAAACCAGAAGCATTTAGCCAGATATTCAGTCAGGCTGGGGTTTACTTGCTTAGTAGTCTGTGGGAAATGCATGCTGTCCTGCCTCTGGGCCAGACCCTGTCCTTAGCACTGCTGGCCTTGGCCAGTGTGTGTGGGGACATCAGTTCAGCCAGCTCACTGCCTGCTCTCCCTCAGCCAGCAGTGTGGTTGTAGCTTGATGCATTCAAGTACTGCAAAACCAGAAGAAGTAAATGGATGCTTATGATCAAATAGCTAATTTTTCAAATTCCACATGCCATTAAGAAAGTGCTTTTTTGTGTCCCCATAGCAACAGGAGTTCAAGGTGACTTTATAAAACACATGGCCAAAGATCTTCCCTGGAAAGCTTACAAATGAAACAAATCAGAGAGAATATTCAGAGAAAAAAGCTGACAAAGAAAAGGAATTTATCCCTAGCTATGGAGCCATTAAAAACAACATCCATTTCAGTACTCTGCTGAGAGTTTACTGAAAACTGGATCTACTCTTTCCACTAATTTCCCATAAAAACATGGATCTAGCTCAAGATCTGCTCCTGCTCCTTAAATTTTCTGATACACCCTCTCAAAAGTCCTTCTGCCAGGAAAACACAGCCTAGCTGAATGATCCCGGATCCAGAAAGTGCCCTCCCAACGTCAGCCCTGTGCCCTAAAGATTTAGCAAGAGGTGGAAGCATCACACAATTGGTAGCCTGACCCTTGTGAGCCCTGCTGGGCTCAGGAGCTCAGTCTGGTGTCAGCTGAGTGGTACCTGGAGGGGGCCTGGCCAGAGCTGGTCTCTGCACTAGCCCTGGAAACAGACCCAGGTGACTGTGCTGGCACTTAGTGTGTCAAAACATCTCTTGGCCTGCAGGCAAAGAGGGCCTTTTAGAGGGGCCATGTGAAGAGATGCTGTGGCCCTGCTTGCCCCAGGCTTGCTGCTGAGAGCTGCAATTCTTCAAGTGGGCTGATGGTTCAGATTGCAGCTCTCAGCAGCTGCCATTTATTACAGTGGAGGCAAGCACAGTAAGTAATCACTTCAGATACTTTCTCTCTTGATCTTGTGGCCGAGCTTAGTTTTACTGTGGTTTCTTTGGTGTGCTTTGCTTTCTGCCATCACGCTCAGGAATCACTCGAGTGCAATGTTAGCACAATAAATCACACAGCCTTTTTTTCCAAATAAAAGCAGAAAGCAATAGCTTCGAGTCATTTCAGCATCCTGCTTTTCCTGCTGGCAGCTCAGTGAAGCAAAAGTAGGCAAACTTCAGCCCTGCAAAGGCTGTGGTTGCTAGCATGGTGATGTCTCTATCCTTGTTTTCTCAGAAGTGTTCCTGGGAACACTCAGACAGGGAGGCTGTAACCAAGGGAGACAACAGCATGGCCACTGTCTAAGGTCACAGCTGAGGGACAGCTGTATTTCTTCAGTGTTTACTTGTCAAGGAAAGATCTCAGCAAGTTTTAAGATAATCTGCCTTTCTCTATAAATTATGCACCAAGCCAGCACACCTGCACATACTAAAATGTGAATCTTCCCTAGCAAACTCTTCTTATTGCTACATGGGTACCAAAACTGCCATCTGGTTAAGGTGGTGGAATGCATTTCAGCCATGCTCAGTTCACCTGAGCAGGTGCTGTTACACTTCTCAGCTCATGTGCAACATTTCTGTGATCAGATAAGGGAGGTTGGTGCCGCGGTGGTTCCTTGGAATTTCCACTATTTCTGCAAATTTAAACAACATGCTGCTGATGATTGATTATAGTAATTTTGTTGTTCATATCACCCTATTCATATCACAGCAGGTATTGTTTGTAATTATTAAGGCTATTTGTTATTAGAGATGCATGGGTGGTGAAACACAATGAGAAGCAAACAATTTAACTGGTAATAAAATTAGCTGATGATGGAAAGTCAATCTGCTAATTATCTCCAAATTGTGTCTGTCAGTTGTGTTTTGCATTTCTTAAGACTCCTCTCTCCCCAGTAGAATACTTTTGCAGGTCTGCATTCTAAGGAGCACACCGAATTCCCCAGCAAGGGAGTTCTTCATCATGTTACCTTTGTTCTCATATGGGCTCACATAACTTCATAAATACTTTGTGACAAATGGGCATTTGATTGTGCAATTTACTGCAGAGCAGATAGTGCACTAATTTTTTTGTAGAAAATTCTTTAAGAAACTTAATAAAAATTAGGTCAATTCCTTCAATTTCACAACTATTGAGAAGTACCAAGTACTTACATTTCTTAGCTGTTAAATTTTCAAAACATCTTGTGATATTTATGTGGAACACACATTAAGGTCAGTTTGAGTCATGTGGATAGAGTACCTTTGGACGGTGTTAAAGCTGCATAGGGGCATTTTAAATTGTCCTTGCTTCCTAGGATTGTCTGATTATTTGATCCATTTATTGGGATTCTAGTATACAGGCAGTGAAAAAAGAACACCATGTGGGCAGCAGGACCAGTAGAACTTGGTTTTCTGTGCATTTTTGTGCAGTGGTATTTATAGCTGGGCATGGCACTGACACTGTCATTTTAGCTGGCATTTGTATGGCTGTTTGACAGCACTACATCTCCTTTTCATAGCCAGTATTAATAGGTAATTCCATAGCTGGCTATGGAAAAATTAAAGGTGGCTGTCCGTTTTTATGTGTCCTGTCAGTTTGCGTGTATTTTAATTTCTCTTTTAAATATGGACAGGTACAACAAATAACCCACAAAAAATAAATATTTTTCCTCAGGTCCATATTTTAAAAGAGGTTATTAAAGGTAAACATTGAGTTGCTTTCCAAGCAAATACTATCCTGTTTGGGAAAATTATGATGCCTTAAGCATCATAGAACTAAAATATTTTAAGCGTTTTTTTTAAAAGAAATGTATGGATTTTTTTAATGCAACGTTGGAACAAATTCCTGCTAGAGAAGATGGAATATGGTCAAAGAGTTAAGATCTGTCATAATTGCTTACACTTCCAAACTAATGGAAGCCTGTACACATAGATATAACTTTGCCTGAATCATATCAGAATTGTAACACATAGAATGTGTGTTATGTTCATGTCTTTAATAACTCACAGAACTGTGGAACAGTTGGGTTGAAATGGATAATCAGAGATCATCTAGTCCAGCCCCCCTGGCATGGTCAGGGACATCCTCAGCTGAATCAGGTTGCTCAGTGAAGAAGAATGAAGTTGGTGTCACTTAAATTCAAGGAATTTGTGGATGACTTTTCAGCTGAGGAATGGACAAAGCTTTCAGGCGCCAACATGCCCGCAGCTGGGGGGTCACCATATTGGGGTCTGAGGCAAACAGCCTTTCAGAGAAGGATAAGCCAGCAGAGTAGAAGTAATCAGAGATGGAAAACGAGGAAGACATTTCAAGAGCTGTCCAATGATGCTGCAAAGAGAGGAACCAAAGCTGTTTTATGTAAATGCTAGAAATGCAATAGATGTGGAGGAACCACAATATTGACTACACATTAGAGGATGTAATACTGGCTAACAGACCTGTGGTTTGAACAACCATGGCCACTCTTACTCTCTGGATAGTCTATAGCTGCTTTTCCAAGTCAAAGCCAGTCTGGGATATAAGCGAGCTGAAATGTTATTTTTAACAACTTTGTTCCAAGTGTGAAATACATATCCAAACCCATAAACCCTGCATAAGGGAGCTGAGCAGCTCTGCTAACCACAAGGATTTTACAGAGACTGTGACCTGCTGTGGCTGAGCTCTGATGCACCGTCACAATGTCAGAAAGTAAATATTAATACATGCCTGATCTTAGATGCAACAGGAGTTACAAGATAAACTTCTGCCACCCGTGGTCTTGGATTGGCATTAATCTCTGCAGGAGGCAGCAATGGAAAACATTAATAAGAAAAAACTGGGAATTATGCACTGCTAAAAACCTCCCAGAACAACCCTGCAAAAGAGAAACCCTTCAGCTTTAGATTGGAAGCAAGGGGAGCTCTGCCAGGTGTGGGAGTGCAGAGAGGCCTCCAAGTGCTGCCCACAGCTGCAGCTGTGCCTCTGCCCTTAGTGAGTGTGAGTGTTTACCCTGTCTGGGAGCAGGACTCTCCACATGCACTCCTGAACTCCTGCTGATGCCAGGTGAAGCTACTCTGTCAGACAGCCCTGGCTCTGGATACCAAAGAGAGCCATCAACCCCTCATTCTGACAGGCGGGAGCAAGAATTAATACAAGTGATAATTAGTCCCTGGGTTTGGCTTCTTTTCACTATTTAGAGAAAAGAGAGCTTTCCTGCTACAGGAATGAGAGGAATGTGTGTCTGCCATAGGCAGGCTGGATTGGAATAGCTTCCCACATTGCCAAATAGAAATCCAGAGCTGTTCTAGTGAGATTTTTGGAAGATCCCTGTGGAAAATAGTCATAGGAGGAAGGCAAATAAGTGCTGACAGGTGGGGCCAGGGTCCCTTTGTCTGACTGTTATCAAGTGGTGAGCAGGACACCTAGGAATGTGTGAGATTTCCTATCTGAAAGAAGCCTTATCAAGGCAGGAGAGCAGACTCCTCGTGGGGTCACACTTCTCCCCAGAAAGCAATGCTGGGTTCTGCAGGACCCTGGACAGCTAACACTTGGGCACAGCCTTGCTAAAATCGGCTGACAGTGAAGACTGAAAGCGGGAAGCTTTGGTGATCTCGCTCAAACCAACATAGAAACGTGTTTGGACTTTGTCCCCCACTCCATTTAGCATTTCCACTTGACATTAGCTAGTGGCCCCCTACCAACAGTAAGAGCAGGGAAGGAACAGCTAATTCCAGATCCTTCCAGAAGAATACACGCAGCTTTCCAAGCACGGCCTGGAAACCAGAGACACACTGATGTAATAACAAGGTCACTGCAGGCGAGCAGCAGCAAAGGCACACTTCCATCTGTCTAAATCTTTGAGTATGTTTGAACATAATGGTGTACTGAGGCTAAAGGACTGGAAATGTGGGATGACGTGCTTAAATGCACAACCTCTGTTTGCCCTTGTGAAGATTATGAGCCATACCTAAAAGAGCATTGCCACAGGATCAGGTAAATTGACTTTTATTGAAACATACTGTAATATGAAGGGGGGAGCTGGGGGGAAGATTCCAATTTAACACAAATACATCGCATTTCAGGCTCCCAAATAACTATTGATATCTGCTGTCCTGGAGCAAATCATATCTTCCCTGACAAGTCAGACAGCTGCTCCTTCTCTATCTTCCCTTTGTTATCTTTAATAGCCATGGATTGTTGTGGTACCTAGAAAAAAATGTTTGCAACTTACTTGATGGATGTCTCACCTCCTGCTATTAGCCCTGGTTCATGGGTTCATCTAATGCCTGTTCTTGCCTACAAAAGTCAGACCAAGTGCTTTTGAAATGAGAGTGTGCTGAGTGTCACTGCACAGTGCACACCGTGTGCAGGTCCTTTCCCTCCAGTGGAGTGAACAAGCTCTCCTCAACACCCTGAAATAAGCTGGGTAGAAACAACCTCCAGAGCTCATCTCCAGATCCAGGTTCCTGCTCAGAACAGGGCCAACTTTAAAGTCCTTAAAGACTGCTCAAGGTCATCCCCAGACAAGGCCTGACTATCTCCAGGGAAGAAGATCCCACAGCTTTTTGGGGCAAATGTTTCACATTTGATCACAGTCACTGTGAACAATTTTTTCCATTTAGAGGTATGGGAATATTTGTACCTTAAGCACAGGATCACTAAGAGTTGTAAGATACGTCTAAAAAAATAACTGACCAATTTCACACAGGCTTTAAATTGAAAAGACAAAGCAAATTTCCTTCAGGCCATCAATTGTCCTCAGGTGTGTCAAAGGAAATACATGTGGTAGAAATGGCTGGGGGTGGTGATACTGCAGCAGGTTCCTCACTTTTCTCTGACAATCTTTGCTTCCCTCAGATGTCAGTCAACACCATGGACTATGGAAGTTCTTGTCACATTGCTTCAGCTGAGTCCAGAAATGTGCTAGGACAGCCCTAAAAACCTTCAACAGCAAACCAAAGAGTGTGTATGGGTTAAGCAAAGTTACTTGTCCTTGTGATGCAAAGGAGGAGTATTTTTTTGTCCATTCAGCAGCACAGCTGTAGAAGCACAGCCTTCTGCACAGAGGAACTAAAGAGCTGGCCAATTAACAGCTTGAACAGCCACGATCCCCTGTGCAGTGTGTTGGTGGCAATTCCCTGCTCACTCTGACACCAAGGGAAGCAAATGCAGCTGGAGATCCATACCTGTTTGACCAACCTGTTCCAAATCACCATAGAGAATCCAATAACAACAGCCAACTGCTACTGTGCATTTTGGAATCACCTTTAAACTAGAACATTTAATAATCTACGTCTAGGAAATATCCTCCAGTTGAGGGTATCAAGGAAGTCATAAGTCACCCAGTACTAGCTATCCACGTACTTCTACTTTCTGTGTCTCTATTTCACTGATTAATCTGTGGCTGAGAACTAATACCAGCTGCACATCCCTACTTAGGTTTTACATTCCTAAATGGGAAACACAAAGTCCTGGACCAGACTCTAGCACAGGAATATTTTTAGAAGCAGGGGCAAGGCTGATACATTTAGTACCGAGTTTTGGCAAATACAGTAATAAACAGTATCCTCTCTACATTTCCCAGTGTTGCACACACAAGCTGTGCTGATGGAGTGTTCAGCATTGACATTGGCCCTTCCAACACTGAAATGGGAGAAGGGATTTATGCTCTAATGTGTGTATTGTGTGCTCCTCCCAGCTCTCTTGTATTCTCTTTGTATAGGTAAGACCAAAAGAAAGGTGTTTTTTATTCCATCTCACTATTGTAGCTATCAGCTGAAAAAAAAACCATGCCAAAGCTAAGAGAAACTTAGCTTTTCTATCACGAAATTAACAGCCATGCTTTGTGATTGGAACAGGTCCCCAGTGGTACCCATCCCGTGTTGGCCTGCAACTAGAACGCAGTGAGTATTCATGTGGCTGAATGCAGCCACCTGCTGCATTACTAATTACTAATCCACCTAAAGTATTACTAATCCCCTGGCGGATTCTCCTTCTCACAGCATTGCTCTCACTATACATGTTATTGGGTGAACTGTTGGTACAGTCTCATCAACTGGCATCAATTATTAACTTACTAGTTTTTCTCATTAATAAAGGAACCTAATGGTTTTCATAACCACAGAGTGAAATGTTCCAGAATACAATGTATGATCACACAATGAAGACAAGGCAATTTTAAGCCCATTCACTCCTTTCTTTCCTTCACTACATTTCCTGTTTTAGTATTTGCTCACTGCCTCACCAGAAGATGCAGCCTCTGTGTCAGTCCACAAGTTTTTGGTGGACATGGCAGTGGAAAATAAAGCTGCCAGAGGCTGTTTGGTGTTTGGTCTGTGGATGTGTAGAATTGCAAAGCCATAGAAAATGAGGCTGATGGGTGCTAAATTCCATCAGCACCTGATGGAATTTAGCACCCTCACTGATGTAAACAGTCAACAAATGTATGTTGAAAGGGAGACCATACATAAAGAAAAGAGCAAAAAGTTGTTGCAGCCATGGCAACATCTTGTGCCAGTGGCTGTTGTATTTTCCCAATAGCCAGCTCACTGCCTATATTAAAAAAAAAAAAAGAAAATCAAATATTGTTATTTCATGTGTCTGCCTGCACACTCTAGATCCATTAGGACTGGAAGCAGATGCCTCAGAGCACTGCAAGCAGAAATGTAATGCTCAGATACACCTGGTCTGCCTAGGTCAGACAGCTAGCAAAGAAATCTTGGATCATGAGCCTTTGCCCAAGAAATTACATTCATCATCAGGCACCGCCTGTTGTAAAACAGCCTGAGAATGCAAATGCTTCAGCACAATATGTCACTGAGGGAGAGGCTGTGTAACACAGACTTTGCCATTAGTCTTGCAAGCCAGAACAAGAAGTGCTCTGTGGAGCTGTCTGTGTGACTGCATGGCCTGTCTCTGATGGGCCGCATTAACAGGGACAGCAGCGTACAGCTGTCACACATTGCTGCCCTGTGTCACGGCAGCCTCACGCTTTTGTGAAAATGGGAAGGGAATAACTCTCATGGAAGGGCTCTGAGTTGCTAACCTGGAGAGTAAGTACCAAGTCACCAAAGTAAATCAGAATCCAAGCTGGGCCTATATCTGGACCACAAGCAGGGCAGCC
The DNA here is from genome assembly GCA_013399945.1 of Ploceus nigricollis. Lineage (NCBI taxonomy): Eukaryota > Metazoa > Chordata > Aves > Passeriformes > Ploceidae > Ploceus > Ploceus nigricollis. The sequence goes on along the minus strand of VXBC01004677.1, from coordinate 38,131 downwards.
TCAGCACTGTGCTGAGCCCCCGAGAGAGTACCTGCTGTTCACGCCATCTCCTCTTCCATTTTTGTCATTGCAGACGGGCCCTTTTTGAAGGATTCCATCACCATCCAAAGCCTTGCCGTCTCCTCCATCATCACACTGTATTTTACAGACCTGGGTCAGCAGGTTGGTTGGACCACAGTAAGTATGTCCTTGTAACAGTCAGCATGATACATCTTAATGGGCAATATGTTTTGGCATCAAATTGCTTCAGCTTCTTCAGCCTGTGCTTCCTCATGTAAAATGATGTAATTAGATTATCAGCACTCAAAACAGAATTAAATGGAGAGTGAGCCAAGTTATCAATATGCTAACTCTGACTTCCAATTAAAGATTAGAAGGGGAACATAAAAATATTGCCTGAGGAAAAAAAACCAATTTTAAAAAACAGTTTTAGCTTATCTTGGGCTCATATGCCTGTGCATAACTGTAGCCAAATACATTAATTTTCTGAAAGACTCTTCAGCTTTGAAAGTGGAAGGATATTATAAAGAAAAAAATGGATCTCTAGTAATCCTGTTACTAATGCAGGAAAATAATTGGATGGAAATACCTTACTCTTTGTTCAAGCAAAGAACAGTTCTGAGAGAGGCCAAGGATTCCAGGCAGAAGATGTTCAGCCAGGATCAAGAGTAAGAACTTTTGAATCTCCTTGTAAAACAAAAGCATTTGCCATGACAAGAATAGCTGTCTTATGCTGTATGTAGACATGGCTTGACTTTAGTTATTTTCCTATAAGCAGTTGTTGGAAGGTCAGGGTGCTGAGAGAAAGGCAGCACATTCCACTCAAATGGGATATAGGGAACTCTAACCCTACAGACTCCTTTGGGACAGTGACAAGTGAATAAATTCTTTCACAGCCCAAAGACAGAAGACAGTAGAAGGGTTTGAAAGGACAGTGAAGGAATGGGAGAAGAAGAGACCTTTCCAATGTCCTGCAGCAGGCACTTGTGGAGGAGCTGAGAGGAGTCTCACTCTGAGCAATCACTCTGACCAAGATTTTGCTGCAGTTTGCATGTAGAACACTAGCTAAAGTAACACACAGCCCATGTCTGTACAATGGGGAATGAGATTCCCAGTTTCTGCAGTGAGAAACACGGGTAAGACAGACCTACAGTTTCTGAAAGCCTTAAAAGCTATGGTAAGACTACCCATTGCAATAGAAAGCAAACCACTGATTGCTTGCAATTCCTTTAATGAAGCAAGTGAGTTTTTTGCTAACTGGCATCATGGCTGCTGGCCAAATTATTAGATTCCTACCTCAGGCAGCCCACAGATCCCACCCTTCTCACATGGGGGGACTACAAGCCACTGTCCTTCCTTGGCTGTGCCTACAAGGATGGAGCTTTGAGTGTCAGGTGTTTATGCAGCTTGCAGGTGATAGTCCCAGTTCCTCTCTCCAATAGGTCACTACAGGATCAGAAGCATTCCTACAAGACACTTGGAATGGACATGCTACTTTACAGTTCCTTATCTGTTGAAATGTACACTCAAGGTGAAGGTTAGTGTCACAACAGTAACCCTTGACCTGGGAAAAGTCAGCCTCTGGATCAGCTCTGTAAGGCCACATATCCATCCCAGCTGCTTGAGATCACATGCATTTCTCCCTCTCCTGAGCAGCACAAATTCTGGCAGCTTTTAGTCCCTGTGAAGAAGAACATGATGTGTGTCCATCCTTCCCAGTTCTGAAAGGATCCAAATCCCCAGGGGATGACCAGCAGTTTACTTTAGTGGAGCTAGAGCATTTCCCACTGTGTGACCTACCTGTTTGAGCAGAGGTCTGTGAGTTTACTGAGGCTTTACCCCATCCTGATTAATGGCCTGCTGGGACCAGACTAATTAATGCTAGTCCCGTTTCCTTCACGAATCCATTCCACCACCTCTCAACCATGGAATTTCCTTGCAAAGCAAAATTGTGATTACTGCAGCTTCCTGTTTGCTACAATTAAGTAATCTGCAAGAACCTTATTTATTCTCTCTTTTCCTGGTGGTTTATGTAGCCTAAGACAGTAACATAACTAAAGCTTAATATCCCATTATAAATACTGCAGTTATGACCAGGAGTAGGTACTGCAGGCAGTGGCATTTTTTTATGAGTTAATCTGCATGCAAAAGGTTGACTCTGTGAGTTTCTGAATATTCATCTTATCCCATTCTGCTCCATATTCTAAGTTGTCTCCATTCTCGGTGGGAGAAATCTTCTTCCTGGCCACGTCATTTAAACATGTAAAAGAGACTTTTATATTATAGCTAGTCTATAGCAACAGAGAAAATGTTCACAGAAGACTGTATGCTAACAACAGCAATTAGAAATGCATTTGTACACAGGATGTGTAGTTTTACTGCCATTTTTACTGTCTTTAGATCTCCTGTGCTCCCATCCCCCCTGATGCTCTACCAGATTTATGCACACAGTGAGGGAGGCTTCTGATTTAAAGGTTTGACATTTAAATAAACAAGGCACAGAATAAGAATATTCTTATCTCGTCAGCATAGCTAAATGATAGCTAAGGTACAAATGGCCACGTTCAGGTCTGGACTCCAAAATTAGATACAGAAGAACATGGAGACATGTTGGCTCTCCAGAGGTCCATGCGTTGGGCATGAGTCTGTCTAGGGGAACACTCAGCACAAAGTTGAGTTTTCTGGGGCTCTGCCCCCTCACTGGAGATCACACTTGAGGACCAAGAACACCAGTGCTGGGGATTTACACCAAGACAACGACCTCTGGTTTTTAAGAGGGGAAGACAGAATTGACCTCCACCTCCTGGGAGCAGCATCCTTTCCAAACGTTGTAAAATAAAAGGTGATGCTGCTGTCTGTTCGTCTGTTCCCAAAGAGTTTGTGTATCAATAAGTCTGGGGAAGACTTATTGATACACAAACTCTTTGTTTGGGAACAGACAGCAGCATCCTGTTCCCTTTTGGAGCATGGACAAAAGACTTCCCTTTTGGAGTATGGACAGCATCACGTTTACAATACTTGTCACACTCCACCTTGGCAGCTCAAGGCTTTGTTGTCTCCTGTTGCCTACTTAGTCCCTCTGCCAGAGGCTGACACCTTGCAGGAAGGATGTTTCCTCCTCCTCCTCCTCAGCTTTCCTAAAACACTGTTGCACAGTGACCAAAATATTTTTGGTGTTTTGTGCTGTGAAAGGCCAGACTTCCCCTTGGCTCACATTTCCCCACAGCTCTGAGATTAGCTGACCAGTTTCCAACAAGTTCCAGAGGCTGGATTGCTCTGATGGAGGGAGGAGGACAAACTGGGGTGAGGGATTTGTGATTCTCCTCCACTGGAACAATTATTTGTCAGTCCCTTTTGAGAAATGAGGTTCTTTTCTGGGATAAAAGTAGATACTCAACCTCAGCTGGCTCTTTTAGAAGAAAGGAGGCCCTCAAGGCTGATTTCCAGAATATAATTCAGGGACAAAACAAAACCTGTTTCTTAGTACCATGAAATTTGTTAGAACTCTTGCTCTACTCTCCCTTCTTTTATATAAAACAAATATTACCTGAAACACATAATTTACTTCTGCACAAGACTTACCAATTTTTTTACCCTGCCTGGAGGGCATAGTTGAGGTTTGCTGACTGATGCTGCAGAGATACTAATGGGAGCTGAGTTTATAGATTTGTTCTATATGGCCCTGTAAAGATTTTACCCCCAGGGTTGTTTGAAATTCCCACCACTGGAATGATGGCTTTTATTTTTAATCCCTATGCAATTTTGGGCCTAAGCATGTTTGACAGACATACATAACTGCAATGTGGCATGGTGACTTTTTGAAACATTGCTGGTGTTTAACTGCTAAGAATACACACTGCTGCTGTAGTGAAAAGAAGAAAAAACAGAAAAAACTCCATTCTTCTGGCTCAAATTCACACTGCTGCTAAAGCTTTCCTCATTTGAGCAAAGATTGCAATTTCTGATTTATCAGCTTCTGTTGTTCTGTTGCTACCTGGGCCAGCTACCAACAGGATCCAAATGGAACTGAGAATACAGCACAGAACTAAAAAAA